>VWZL01003846.1:193-44208 GCA_013396915.1 Stercorarius parasiticus
GGGGTAAGACGGCGACGAGCGGCTCCCTTCAGGATGTCCCACTGCCCTCCCGGCGGGTCCCGCCGCCCTCAGGGCCCTTGTTTGTTCATCGGGGAGGGGGGGGGACGGGGACGGACGACGGGGAAGCGCCGCTGTTGGCACGGCGGACATCTGCCATGCGCAAACCACAGGCATACAACAGTTTAACCTTTTCCAACAGCCTGCTTGGAAACTCGCTGTCTGGGTGTTTTGTTTTTTTTCTTTCTCCTCGCCTGTCTTCCCCGCTTGTTTGTAAGTGACGCTATCTGGCCCGCACCGCTCCCTCAGTTTTATTATCTCTTCCTCCCAGAGGGCCCCTATCGTTCCGTCCTTCGCTGGCTCCAGCTTCTCCCCAGCCCTCCATCCCTTGCCCACAAAGTGATGGCCACCGCCTCCTCTTCATCCCCTCAGTTTGTCCCTGTGTCTTCCCGGGCCCTGCTGTGTTTCCCTGCTTCCACAAATGCCATTTATTCTTTTCCAGGTGAGCCTTTCCCAGCTGGGTGCCCGCAAAGCCCTCGATTCCAGCCATCCTTCCCCCAGCAGCAAGTCCCCCCTGCTCTGAAGACAGCACTGTTTGGTAAAATGTACCCTTTTTTTTTTCAATAGTAAATATGTGGCCACACAGTTACTAGAACTGAAACCTGCTTTTTTTTCCCCTGTTTCCTTTCCTTGATATGCAGTAACCATGCTGTAAGATGTGTTTTTATTATTGTTATTTTGAAGAAATCTGTATTTCCTGATGTACTCAAACACCAAAACAATCCATAATAAAAAATTCCAATCAACAGTGATAATTGTTTTGGTTTTGCTATGACATAGCCATCTCTCGAATTCCCAACTAATGGCTCAGCTGATTAATATTTTATAGCAAGCGCTGCTTACCATGCCACTCTCACATAAACATTGTTAGGAAGAAAGAAGTCCCTTAGCTGACAGAGGAGAAGGGAAGGATGGCCTCCTGGGCTTGGATATTAATTGATAAATTTACTAAGACTTCTTTGCAACCTTTTTATTGATTCATCTAAATGGACTTCAAGTTACATTTTTACTTCATAAAGGATGGTGTATTTATTTAATCTGGAGGATTAAATGGCAAAGAATTTCAGATAAAATTACCTCTGTTTTTTAACTATGTTATGTAAACCTGTAAAACTTATGTTGTTATAGAGACTGATTTGAACTTTGAGATGTAAGAGGTACTGAAATGTCAGCATTTTTTTTTTTAACCCTGCTTTGTGATCATATTGGCCTATTATTATTGCTCATGATATCCCTACTCAACTGCCAGTCTGGGTCAGCTGCATTTCCTTAACACCCCTCCGAAAAGGGTAGAAACTACAAAGAGCTAAAATATGGGGGGGGGGGGGAAACAGGAAATCATTTAAGCCCGTATTATTTCTAAGTAAACCAGGATGTTGTTGACAAGAATACCAGGGTACATTTTCCTCCAGTTGAAGATGTGAGTTTTCCCTCTAGTATCAACAAAGTCACTCAGTTCCTTTGGTCCAGGGTGATTAAGAGTGCATGGGCGGCAAATAAATAAAACCTTGTTTGTCTAGAGTGTAGTAAAAGTTGAGGCCCTTCAAATTGGTATTTATTACTGAAACCCGCTTGAGTAGGCTTTAATTCAATTTTAATCTCAAATGAAGATGTGGGGTTGTACCTTCATTCAAAAAAAAGCTGTGAGGCAGCGCAGCCTGAGGAGCGAGAGAAGTGTGTCTTGTTCCCCCTGTGCTCGATGAAGCAGGACTTTGTATGTTCTTAGAATAACCGGAATCACATCAAAGATACTGACTACATCACAAGTTTTAACTGAGGGACCCACATGATCCCAAATTTTGTCTGGCTACCAGTCGGAGACTGCTTTTGATCTCCGCTAATGAAGTAGTCTCATCTTTCCCAGCTTTCGTTTACTGGTTCGGAGGACAGTGAAATGGGACTGAAGAAGACACCTGACTTGTCAAACCCCTCCTCTGGTAAGCTTCAGATTGTGATTTCGAGATTGCTCCGAATCCTTTCTCCCCCCGGGAGGCTCCCGCTAGGTTTGTTACTCATAGGCTCCCATCCTGCTCCTCCTTTTGATTTTTGGGTGAAACAGTCGCCCAACATGCCCCAGCCCAGCCATTCCCCAGCTTCCTCTGTCGTTAGCGAGTTCTGTGGAAACATACGCTGTGTGTGCAGTAGGGAGAACAGTTACCTTCTATTCACTTCTGTTAGCTCTGTACTGGCTGGGGAAAAGCGAGTGCTGCCTCCTGAAAGAGGGAATTTTTAAAATTTGGTATTATGTCACTTTCACTTTGCTTCTATTGTGAAGATTTTTCTCCATTGAATTCAAGAAGCAGACTAGATACACGTAAACGGTAATCAAAAAATGCCAGTGATGCTTGTATTTATTTCAAGTGTAAGTAGAATTATCTTAGAGGGCGGGAAGTGGTTTGCAGTTGTACCCGTTATTCCCGCCCCCCCCNAACCCCACAGAATATGATAGAGTCAGCACGTCCCTCTAAGGCAGTGTCTCCGTGGGTAGTATTTGTAGCATCCTTTAAGGAAGGTGCTTCCTCTTGATCACTGTCTTAGCAACCACACTTAGCGCATGTCGGTAGAGCTGGGAGCTACCACGCAGTATTGATTTTGAGTCTATTTATTTGGTTCATTTCAGTGTCCACTAGCTCCGGGTTGTGCTGTTTTCCTGCATAGAACTCTGCTCTTCCAAAATACTCTGTGGCTGGTTTCCTTTCTCCGAGACCGAGTCAGAGGAAATACTTTACGGTGCAATACCTGGGCAATGCATATCCTACTTGCACATTTCTTTTAACTTCATGCCACTGAGTATACATATTTAGTCTATAGAATTGAATTTACTTCCCTTCTCAGAGGCACAGCTTTGTCAGCTCTGATTATTAGCTTTTGTTTGACATTCATAATATTGTATTTCACCACTTGTCTGATGGAGCTGCGTGACTCTTGAGGGGGGGGTTCTGAATTGTGACAACCCACATGATGCTTTTTTAGACTTCACAAACCGCCTTCACGAGGCAGAAGAATATGACATGGGAACTGCTGGCTAGAACAACAGGGAATGTTAATGCCTGTGTAGTTGGGGTGGAGGAATGCTGTTTAGAATTTGTGGCTTTTACTGTATGCTGTCAAAGGAAAACTTACAGCCGGAAAGAAAAGGCATCATGGATGCCATGGGTGGAGACTGTTCATCCCGTCTGGCTCTGGAGGCAGTATAGATATTGGAGGAAAACATGTTAAAACCTGTTTCGTCCATCCAGAGACAGAAAGACTAAGGGAGACAGCCCAGACGCCCCATTCCCTGCTTTCTTACCTTAATAAATAGCAGGATCTCACTTCCTGACAAATATCTGCATCCCTGCTGGTATGTGCAGCATTCATTATGAGCTTTGTTTGGAATCCTGATAACCTCTAGGTGAAAGAACTCGTGTTACGGATTTTAAAAAAAACAACTTTTCTGACTTCTGTTCACAGACTAACAGGTAAACATTAGACAATATTTTGGAGGATTGTTACTCCTCCATGGTTTTTAAAATTAGAAAAGTGTCACGATGCTGATGTCACTCCTCCGTAAAAGAAGAGCACAAGGATTACCTTTGACGTCTTTTCCACATGCAGCCACGGAGGCTGGATAAGTGGTGCATTCTTCTCGCTTCCTTGGGGTAGCCAGGTTGTTTTCCTGTTCTGTGTTTTCATCCTTCTGAAATCGCAGTTCAAACTTCGTATTCCTGACACGATTTCATATCCCAGGTGAGATGCACAGGTAAAATAAGTGCATAAGCAGTAGAAGATCTTTTTGTGTGAGGTGGACATCAAAGAGGGAGGATAAAACCTGGCCCAGCTGAGCAGGAATCGCTGCCTCCCATAGGACCAGGAGTTTAGTTGCAGGCTTTGTGGTTGTCTCATTCGAGTGGCTGAAAGCGGCGCAGACTGTACCTCTTATTTGGCAAAATGTCTGCCACCAGGAGGTGGCTTCGCTCAAATATATGTTTCTGTAAGATGAAGACAAACTTAAAATTTATTGCTCATTCCATTCATAACCAGAAGGTCTCCTGGCTTGCCAAGCTGCTGAATCAGCTTGGGTACCTCACCCTTGAGTCAGCAAAGCCTGAAATAGAAACTTGCTCCGTTTCCAAAGGGAGGAAGTACTGCTGTTGTCTGCAAATACAGCCCCATCTAACGTACTTTTATAACTACAAACACTCGCTGGGGGAACTTGCATGACACTCTGCTTCTTTAAAAAAAAAAAAAAAGGCATTTTCTTACTTGGAAATAGGAGTGTTAAGATTGCTGTGAATGGGTGTGGAAGCACCAAAGGGTAAACCTCAGGAGAAATACTGTACAAGTGATGGTCGTTGATGTCACCTAGACTAGCCAAGCACCAAGCTCCCACTCCATCTACTTGCAGCTTTTCAGGACACTGAAATTTGGGAGAGAAGGGGCAGGCTACGACCAGGCTAAAGCGAAGTCTTAAGCCGTTAAGAAATGGTGGCAAGAAGACAGGGTAGAAGCTACAAAACACTGATCGGGGTCAGCTACAGCAGCACTCATCCAGGATTCCCAAACTAGAGCCGAGTCATTCTCACTGCTGTGCTGTAACGCTGCTCTATAGCACAGCATAAAATAGCTAAAAATGGTGAAAATGACCAACGGTTCCAGTCAAGTAGTGGGAAGTGACACCGCGAAAGTCATCAGCAGGACTTCCGCGAGTAGGTGGAAGGCAGTGAGAAGGTACATAAAAATAGTCCCTATGGGGTATAAATTAGGGAGGAGTTTCTGTGGCTCCAAGTCAGACCAAGAAGTAGAAAAATAATCGTAGTGGTAATTCGCCTGTTCTCCCCTTCTCAAGTTGCCCAGCTTTTTATCTTGACGTAGGGAAAGTCCAGTTGTATTTCACTTTTCTCTGGAAACTTTTCCTCCCTCTCTTCCGAAAGAAAGGCTGGATGTCCCGTGCTGTTCTGTGCTGCAATGCGACCTGCTGCCCTCTAACCGTGAGGGTCTCATGAAGGCCTTCACCTGTATAACATCACAACTTATGTGCTCTTGAAAAATCAGGTTTATGAAGCCAACACTGTAGAGAAACAGAAAATAAAACCTTTCTGTTCTCACAGGTCACTTACTTAGACAACCTGTCTCCATAGAAGAGCTTCGGTGGGAGATCCTTATGGATAGGGGAGTTCTCCTTTACACAAAAGGACCCTCAGAACTAAACTATTCTAAACTAGTCTAACTATTCAGAACCAAACCAGCCTCAACTATTCATGTAACCTTGCAGCCAAATTTCCTCCTAGCGTGACACTTGGTGCGGGCTTTTCCTGCAGTGCTATGAAGGAAATGATAGAGATTTGGAAAAATTGTCATTTCTGCAATGGGCGTGAACATCACAACACACAACTTTACCATTTTCTGATTTTTGCAACAGTGCAGTTGCAAATTGCAACACATTTTATATTTAGTGTTTTGGATTATTCAACAGAAAAGAGGTGGGGATGACACTTTACGGGCACAATTACAAGCTTATGCAATCATCTGGTGCGCGCGCCCCAGGTTTGGGAGAAAGACCTGCTGCAAATCCACGGAAAATCCTGGCTACAGGATTGTAAATGCCGCAAGGAATTACACAGCATAAAACTCAGTAAAACATTTTCTATGTGTGCACCAAGCCCTTTTTAAACGTCGGTTTCTGCGGAGAAGAGCATTGCTGTGGCATTTTTGTGACTTGATCCCTTGTCTTGGTTGATCTGCTGTGGAAAGGTGACCCCGGGTGCTGCTGAGCCAGGAATGGACATGGTGAGAGCCATCGCGGCCTGATCTGAGCGTTCACAGCCACATCCCGAACAGATTCATTTTCTCTTCCCCTGACTCAGGCTGCCCCAGTGTATTTTAACTACAAGTCTGTTATTCTGTGCTGTGAGTGCTAAAATAATTTAAAAAAATAACCCAACCCAATATTGAGCTGAGGTGCTGGAGCGAGTCCAGAGAAGGGCAATGGAGCTGGTGAGGGGTCTGGAGCACAAGTCTTGTGAGGAGCGGCTGCGGGAGCTGGGGGTGTTCAGCCTGGAGAAAAGGAGGCTGACGGGAGACCTTCTCGCTCTCTACAACTCCCTGAAAGGAAGGAGTAGCCAGGGGGGGTCGGTCTCTTCTCCCAAGGAAGAGGCAATAGGACAAGAGGAAACGGCCTCAAGTTGCGCCAGGGGAAGTTTAGGATGGATATTAGGAAAAATTGCTTCACGGAAAGGGTTGTCAAGCATTGGAACAGGCTGCCCAAGGCAGTGGTGGAGTCACCATCCCTGGAGGTATTTAAAAGCCGGGCAGATGTGGTGCTGAGGGACATGGGTTAGTGGTGGGTTTGGCAGTGTTGGGTTGGTGGTTGGACTCCATGATTTGAAAGGTCTCTTCCAACCTGGACGATTCCATGATTCTACAATATTGGATTTTTGATGATTTTCTTTTTTTTTTCCCCAGGAAGGGTAGACGAGAGCATTCTTCTCACCTGTACCTGACATTTCACCTGCGTGGCTGCAACTCCGATGCTGTCTGGGAATACAGAAGACTCCCACTACTCCAACCAGAGCAGATATATCTGAGCCATTTAGCAATGGTGTGACAAACGTGACACAGAAAGGCATTGAGAAATATTATATCAATTTTTAGTTTGTATTTAAGATGGTTTCCACATCTAAGCACAGAAAGAGTACACTTCTGTCTGCAAACTCAGGAACCAGTCATTATTTCAGTTTATCACTGTGGAGGAGGGATAAAGCCTTTGATGAAACAAGAAGAAATTATACAGGGCAATTTGACCCCTGCTATGTTAGTGCAGTGACCGAAATTGGGGTGGCCCAATGCAGTGCACTGATTCTACTGCTAGGTGATATATTTAGCATTTGTGTTGATTAAAAACTGATTTCATTCCAAACTGGTGGCTGCTGCATTTCACTCTTTATGACTTAAAGGTTTTATTTACACTGCACAAAGAAAAGACTACAGTAAAAGATTATTGTTTGGGCTTCAGACTCAAGTACTTAAAAATTACATAAAGATTACATTGATTTTAGCATTGTGACGCTCTCAAATAATATCCATGGAGGGCTTGGTGCTCTCTGAGTATTTGGGACTTTTGCGGGGCTATCGATGGACCGTGAGTGTTCAAAGCTGAGCGTGAACGCATGTTTCTGCCACGCGCCCAGCTCCGTTTCCAGGGAACAAGATGGGAAGAAAATGTTGCTGAAAACACTAACGCGCAACACGTTGTCAGAGATGGTTATCATATCTCTGAGTCATTTTTACCTATGTTACTGCCCTGACAACTGCGGCATATTGTGGAAATAAAATGTGAAGTCACTCAGGTCTGGGTTCTGCTGTTTCTGGACTAGGCGAATACGTTAAATACCTTTCGATGGAGGTAAGAGAAAATGCATGCTTCTGCAGCCAAGGAGAAATATCTCTCCTGGGGTACTGAAAACAGCAAATACTCATTAAAAAGGGGAGTTCTGGGGCAAAACAAAGCGGCACAGAGAGCACAATGGAAGATCGCGGAGGGAGAGAGGATACAGTCCGGCAATTATTGGCTAGATGCAATCAGGATTTAGGCATGGGGTCCTAATCCTTTTATAAACCGGGAATCTCCTTGGATTGGGTGATGGGAGTACCCACAGTCACACTTGATAAGCAAAAATGAAATAACCCTCGTGCTTCGTGGCACGTGCTAAACTCCTAATGACACAGTCAGGAAAAGCCGTAACCCATCGCAGGCTTTTAGGTTATTTCCCACCAAAGCTGCAGCTTTCGGAGGCTCCACACGATTGGTACCTGCGAGAACTGCTTGGTAGTTTTAGACAGATGAGTTATTTACCAAAGGACATCTCTGACAGGGAATTTGGTGCCGTCTTCTGCTGTGCTGCTGCTATGTGTGACCCCGTCCTGTCACCGCATGCCTGAAACTGTCCCACGTATTGGCTGGTAATTTGGTAAATTATTTCCTAGAACACTTAGGAAACCAAAGAAGGAGCTGAAATTGCCTCTCAGTATTACTTCAGTCCAAACAAACAAACAGACAAACAAGCAGATTGTGTGTCTTATGTATCTAATCAAAACATTAATATTAAACTCCTGTGGGCCTGGAGAACCTGCTCCTGAATGAGCTACAAAGCTGAATTGTGGCTGAAAATATTTTAGAAAAAAATTATTCCACCGTCTTCAGCTGATGTTTCTGTGTGGTAGGAAGAAAAACGTCCCCTCTCCCCTGTGACGCCGGGGTTTAGTGCTGGTTTTTGGCAGTGTTGGGTTGATAGTTGGACTCGATGATCTGAAAGGTCCCTTCCAACCTGGATGATTCTGTGATTCTATGGTGCTGTGGTGTCTCCGCGGTGCTAACTGCTGGCCTGTCCTCCGCAGGGGATGTGACACGCTGCTGCGGATCCCTGCGCGGGGGTTGGGAGGCAAAGACGTGTGGCCGCAGAGAGAGTAAAGGCTCCAGCCATAAAACGGGAAAGTGGGGGCTGAGAAGCAGATTTATTGTGCTAAGTGGCTTTTTCCTCTCTGCTCATTTCTTCTCTTTTACCACCCTCGTTTCAGTTCCGTCCTCAGCTTTGGCTCCGTGCAAGAGCAGGGAAAATATTCTATTCTCCTTTCACGGTCATAACACATACTTATTAAATCCCATTTTATTATAAGCCCAATAATGATTGCCATGTTTGTGGTTTTTTTTCTCTCAACCATTTGAGGTCTTAAGGAAGGATTTACCCTTAATCCGGATCTCTTCCTTCCTTTTCTTGTCACGGTTCAAACTCAAGGCGCATGCCATGCTGCTTTAGTGGCAATTTGTCTTGAATGGAGATGTGTTGGTTTTTAACCGGACTTTTCACCCTGCCCTGTCTCATCCACGCAGCCCGGGCTGCTTGGACCAGGAGGCACCGAGTCCATTGCTTTGCTCCAGCCTCAGACTTCTTCTGGAAAGTCAGACCCGCGGGCAGGGCTCCTGGAGAGAGGAGCATCTTCCTGCCCTCAGCCAGCCTGCAAACCATCCTGTAGCCCACCTCCTTCCCCGGAGCGAGCAGCCTGCCTCACTAACCACAGAAACTGCAGCAAAGCGGCATCGATGACTTGATTTTTTTTTTTTCCCAGCAAGGCAACACACGTCAGCGATGATTTCGTGGGTGGATGTCTCTGTCTTTGAGAGAACAGAGCTTCAGGGGTCCCTGCCTGCAGCCCACCACTTCTGCACCGCTCGGCATCCTTAGAAGAGGATGAACACGCGGAGTTCAGCGGGCTGAGATCTTTTTAAAATGATATATTGAAAAACAAATGGCTGGTTGGCCGCAATAAAGGATGCTCCCAGGGATGCTGCAGCAGCGTGGGGGTGATGGCAGGGATGTTCTGGGCTGGCCGGGCTGCCCCATCCACCTCCTGCTCTGCAAAGAGCTGGCAAACACCACACGCCAAAAGGTCTCCGTTTTATAAAGCCTTAGATCCTACAGAAAACCAGGAGGCACAGCTGAAGAAACCTCTTTGTAGGCTGTAAATGTTGTATTTAGCGCTTCTGATTTCTGAGTGAAATCTCAAAGCTTTATTTAGCAAAAGCAGCCAAATCTACCGGACTGTGGTGCTGGACAACTTTTATGTATAGCAAATAATAACTGTCTTTAATTAGCTTTATTTACACAAAAGGTGTCAACGTTGAGCTCTCTGAATTAAAAGGGCAGAACATCCTTAGTGGGGAAATGCCATTTTTGAAGCCCAACAACTTAAAACCAGCGTGAAGATCTTAGCTCGGGCTGCCTGGCGAGAAAAATCACCTTTGGCTGAACAAAACAGGAAGGGTTTCAAGCTCACAGCAGAAGTTTTTCAAGAAATTAATGAAAATGGAGGATTATAGTATAAACTGTTTTGCAATCGCTGGCCTCAATCCTGCAGACACTTTTCACATGCGCTTAACTTCATATACGCGGTTAGTTTTGCTGACCTGCACGGGAGTATTTGCACGTGTAGATATAAGTATGTGCCTGAGTGTTTGCAGAGCGGAGCGTAAACTACGGCATTTGTTACCGAAAAAATATGACATTATGTCAAGATCTCCATAATTGGCTCATTCAGATTCTTTATGGGGGCGGGGTGGGGGGAGGGGGCGGAAAGAAAGCTGAGAAATTCAGGAATTAAGATTCCTGAGGCGGTCNAATTTATTTTAATTTTTTTTTTTAATATATGGGAGTATATTCTACCCGCCATGAAGTGCCCCTGAGCCAGGAATAAATCACCTCTGCACACTGCAGTGCTGCTGCTCGCCGGCTTCATTCTGTGCCGGCGCCAAACGGCCATGGAGATGACTCACATTTTGGCATTTTTGTGTTTATACACAAGACGACGATGTTTGCAAGCAATGGGGGGAAAAAAAAGTTGGTCATCGGTACCCTGGTCCCGACAAAGTCTTTCCCTTCCCTGCTGCATCGGCAGAGCCCAGGGATGTGGCCAGAGCCTGGGTCCGGCATGGGGACTTCACTCCGGCACCGGGTGAAGCCAGGGTGTTCCCTCAGTCCCCCACATTTGGTCCCCACCTGCCCTGTCCCCAGCTGGCCGGGCTCTGGGGCTGCTGGTATCCCAGATGGACCCCAATTTAGGCATGCCTGGTGCTCCCCCGTCCCTACCCGTCCATCCTGGCCCCATGCCATGCTGCCAGCATCCTTCGTGGCGCTGCAAAGCCAGCTTCAGCTCCCCGGACACTTCTCACATCTTCTTTATCATATTAGGTCCAAAATTTTCAATGTAGTGTTCCTGGCGCTGGTATCCTACTTGCCACAGGGTTTATTTTCCCTCACTGCCCCTTTTTATCTCCAACCCCCTCATCTTAAGACTTATCTCTGGTTTTTTGCCTTTCCCCAGGCAATGGCAGGGGTTTCAGGATCGGCTGCGGAAGGGATGGGGACACTGGCCGCGCTCTTCCTCACCTGTCGTGGCCTGGCATACCTGGCTCTGCGTTGCTGCTGCTCCCACCTGTCTCTCCTGGCATTCCCTAGATTTTACCCACGGCTTCTGGCCATGTCGTAGCCTGTCGGTCACTGCGGAGAGGCAGAGGAGGGTCCCCCTTCGGCCTCCGCCAGCGCTGCTCCTCTCGGTGTCCTCTGACAAGGTCTGACCCACCGCCACCAGCCCCATCCTGTCCCACAGCATCCTGCCTCATCCTTCACTGGGGGAAGGCCGCAGTCGGAACAAACCAGGCGGACAACGCCATGGGAAAACCCTGTCCTGGGATGCAAAAACCTCATCCCTGTTCTGCTTTGCCCCATGATGGCACTTGTCGGCACGGCTCTGCCGCACACCTCAGGATCGAGAGCCAGGGCTGGCTCCTTGGGAGCGTTTGGCTGAGGCCAGTCACTGCTGACTTCGGCAGGAGCAGGTCTCAGCTGCTGGAAATCCCATCCAGATCCACTGCGAGGTGGAAACAAGTCATTAAACCCTTGATATCAGGGCAGTAGCAACCCTTCATCAAGCAGAAAGCGCAGAGCATTTGGTTTTCTGCTGATGGAGGGGAGGGGGGGCTCCCCAGAATTTCTAATTCTGGGTGGGCACCCCCAGAATTTCTAAACGCTTTTTCCCAGTTTCTAAAACTCTTCAGTTTTCTGCTTGAATGTGACAAAAAGATTTGATGAATCAGGACAAAAAGTTTCATCTGGGAGTGCTGGCAAGCATGGTGTGCTCTGGCGCTGCCTATTCCTGGCATTCCCAGGTGGGATTTGGGGTCCAGCAGAACCTCCTGGCTGTGCCGCGCTCTTCCAGCCGATGGAGAAGATGGGACTGAGTCGGAGGGACGGCCGGGCTTCGCAGTGCCAGCGGGGAGCTGGCACCCCTCCTGCATTTCCCTGCACCGTCGGGAGCCGCGGACAGGGTTAAAGGGAAAAAGCAACATAGGGGTGATGGGAAGAGGGAAAACAGAAGCAGCTTGGCCAGCTGAAGAGGAAACAGTGGGACACAGGTGTCAGTGGAAAGCTGAAGCCACTTACAGAGGATGCATTTACTTTTATTTCCTTCCACTACGGCTTAATTGCAATGTTTTTTAAGGACAGGTAGGACAGGAGCTGGGCTTCCGCCTAAACACTTCTCCATCCTGCATAAAAGCGCTGAATTTAATATTAACAACAATTAATCACAGCTACCGGGAAGCACCGGGCAGCGTTCCCCGGCCCCTGGAGCACTCGGTTCCCATGCTTAGCCCCATTAATTCCCATCTCCAGACGAAGAGCGCTGGAGAGTTGCCAGGAAGCGAGGGGCTTCCCCGTGCTGCTGAATTTAGATCCAGAGTTGAAGTCGTAGCAGCGCTGGCACCCCCTTCCCATCCTCTCTGACTGCAATTTGCTGTGAATAGAGGCTGCTTTCGAACATGCCATGTCCCTCCCGTGGGTAGGACGCGGCCGCTTGCCCTCAGCTCACCCACATTTTCTCTCCCCATGTCCCGAAATAACAATTCCAGGCCACAGCAGGCTGGCACAGCCAGGCCGGGTCTCAGGTTTGCTCCGACACTGCTGCATTTTTCCTGTTGTTGCTACCACGACTCCCTCTCTCATTAGCAGCACTAATTGCTTGTTGCATATTTTGCATACGTGTATCAGTATTTCAGAACAGCTCGTTTTCGCATCCTGTAATTAGATGACCACTAACGAATGCGTTAGAAAAGGAGCGACCAAATGAGATAACCCGTGTGGGAGCGCCGGGCACGTATATCATAATTGCAGGGGAATTCACTATAACGCAGCACCAACTGCCCCCGGTGCTGCACAGGTTCCTGGCCAGCAGGAACCCATGCGTGAGCACGCTGCAACCCCTCCCGTCTTCCAGGGACCCCCCCAGCTCCTGGCCCACCACCCACCTCCCTCTTACCTCTCTCATTTCCAGCAGCCAAGCGAGCTTCTCGGTTGAACCACCCACCACCCGCTCTCCATCCCCTATTTTGCAGGGGTTGCATTTGCTGGATACCCTGTGGGCTGAAAATAACCTTCCCAGGGCTCCGGGCTGCCCTGGCTCCTCTGCCACCCAGGCATGCTGAAGAAAATGATGACCTCTTGGGACCGATATCCAGGCTTTTCCCAATCCTTTGGGGCATTGCTGGTCACTGGCCTGAGGCTCTTCCCAAGGCAGGCACCCCGAGCGGTGGCTTATTCCCCATCCATCTCCCCTTCTCCACTGGGAAGGTCCCTAATTCTGTGTCCCAATCCCTTTTCAGCCTGCAAATGGGCAGTTGTCCTCCCATGGGTATCAACCGAGGGAGGTGTCCCCAAAGCATGGAAGCTCTTCAGGACATGGTTTTACCTGCCCTCATGATTCAGTGTCCCACACATGCATGTCTTGGGAAAAATGTACTGATTTTGGAGCTCTCTGCAGACACAGTGCTCTGGCTTGAGACGGGGGGTGTTCAGCTGACATGACCTGAAGCCACACACTTCATCAATGCTTTCATGTTGAAACTCTTCCGACGCTGAGCAGTGAAGTGGGGATGAAATCTGAGCCCGGCCCAAAGGCTGGGGATGGCGTGAGCCAGGGTGCCCTCTGGGCTCCAGAAACCTTGAAGGTCCCAAAAAGGAGGAAATTGCAAGGAAAGGAGGGTTTGTTTGCTCTGGGGTCTGTAATCAGCGGCTTGAACTGGTCAGGCAAGCTGCCACCAACTTGGGGGATGCAGCGGGTGGAGAACTGGGATGGCAGATTTTGAGGGGCACCTGGGAAGAGAGCGAGTGCCTTGGTAAACCTGCCATATCCACAGGGATCTCACGACTGCAGCACAGGGCATTTTGGGGACAAGGTTTGGTGGGGTTTTGGCTGCAGCGTTGGGTGTGTGAGGACAGCAGGGGACAGGCTGGACGAGGATGGTGGCACAGGGAGACCTCCACCACGCTGCAGGTGGAGCACCGGGGCTTCCCCCTGGCTCCCGGCAGACCTTTCCAAAGGTTTTAGGTCCTTTTCCGATGAAAGGGGCAAGGTATCCCCACATTCCCCGTGTGCGGTTCAGGACCTCTGCTCTGCCATGGCATGGTTATGGCTGCAGAGGTGCAGAGTTTGGCTCATTACTGCAAGAAGCTCTGGCCTCCGGCTCACAGCGAGAAAAATCCATGTGCTCGGCATCCCCTCCTTGTCTTCCCCTGCTATGTCCAATGGGATGCCTGTAAAAACCAGAAATTGAATCGACATCATTGCAAACAAGCCGCTGGGATATGGGACATTTTCACCCCCGAAATGCAGAGATGCTGCTGAGGGGTCGAGGTTGTGGAGGGCAACCAAAGGAGATGGCAAACCCTTTGGCTTGTGTTCAGATGTTGGCAATGCCACCGCCAGGCTTTAGGAAACCTTTGGGAAACCTGCTTGAGACTCCCCTTGGCCAGACCATCCCAAGCACAGGCAGGATCCGGCTGCTGTGGGGCTCTTGGCAGCGCCAGCAGCTCTTCCCCAGCGATGTATCTAAGATAAATGTTTGTCTTTTCCATCCAAGAGATACAGCAGAGCCACTGCCAGCAACACGTCTCAGTGGAATCAGTTTTCTTTCTGCCAGGAGCGTTACCGGCTCATGATTCACATCTTTACAGCAGCTTTGGAAGGAAAATGCTTCTCGCCAGTCAGACCTGCACACATGTCGAGATGCCACGGTTTTTCCAGACTTTCCAAAGGAAGCCACAGCCGAGTGAGACATTCCTTCTCCTCTTCCAACTTTCTTGGAACAACCTCTTTTGATTAGTGAGTGAGGCAGATAGTTGGAAAGGCAGACAGACAGGCCAGCCAGGCAGTACAGTTGCAATAAGCAGTTTGCATGAGCTCCAGCCTCTGGTGGGGTGGTGCATCCATCTGCCTCTCACTGGGTGGCTGGTGACATCCCCTGGTGTTTGCCGTGGTCCTTGACCCCCTGTCTTCCTCCATGGTCCAGACCCTCTGCCCTCTGCTGTGGTTCTCAACCCCTACTTTCCTCCATGGTCCTCAACCCCCTGTCCTCCTCCATGGGCCTGGACCCCCTGCCTTGCTCCATGGTCCTGGATCTCCTGCCCTCCTCCACGGTCCTCAAACCCCTGTCTTCCTCCATGGTCCTGGACCCCCTGCCCTCCTCCATGGTCCTCAAACCCCTATCCTCCTCCACGGTCCTCAAACCCCTGTCTTCCTCCATGGTCCTAGACTCCGTGCCCTCTGCCATGGTCCCCAACCCCTCGCCCTCCTCCATGGTCCCAGACCCTTTGCCCTCTGCTGTGGTCTTCAACCCCCACCCTCCTCCATGGTCCTGGACCCCCTGCCCTCCTCCATGGTCCCCAGCCCCCTGCCTTCCGTCGTGGTCCCTGATCCCCTTCCCTCCTTCGTGTACACGGTGTGTGGTGCACAGGCTCTGGTTTGCAGTACGACTCCTGCTGCGGTTCCTTTGCCACCAAGGAGAGGACAGAGGCTGCATCCGGCATCTCCGGGGCTCAGCCAGGGCATCTCTGGGGGGCTCTCCCTGAGGCAGCATCCAGGCAGGATGCAACGGTGATGCTGGAGAGGGGACAAGCAGCCGTGCACCGCGCAGAGCATCCCTGCACACGGCCAGCCCACCCTGCTGCCGAGGCAGCCGAGCCGTGCGCGGCGCTGCCAATGGGGCTGAGTCACAGGGCATCCTGCCGTCCACGGCACGCGTGGGCCCATGGCTGTGACTCAGCCCCGTGGCTCCTGCTTCTCCCCAGAGCCCCTGCAGGGGAATCAGAGCTGGCTTTGTGCCGGGCCCCGGAGGACCCCGCAGCAGAGGGAGGGTTGGATTTTCTCTCCCAGCGCTCGGCATGGCGGGGCCTCTGCGAGGGGATGAGGAGGGTGGACCATGCTGTGTTCAAGGGAGCACACACAAAGTGGGGGTTAAAAGAGCATCTCCTGGTGCGGGTGGCAGCGAGGGTCTGTCCCAGCAGGGAGGATTGTGCTGCCCTGAAGGGCAAAGTGGAGGAGCTGGGGTTCACTTTGCTGGTTTGTGCCTATGGCACGGGAAGCCAGGTTGGAAAAAGCAACCAAATGGCTCAGGTGTGGCTGGCAGGTCCTGCGCAAGGGACAGGTACGAGGCTGGGAAGGGGACGGGAGCTCCTGCCTCACTGCCTGCAGCTGCACTCCCCTGCCACCCCAGCGCCGGCACTCGCACCAGCAGGAGAAATAGAACAAGCATCTCCAGGGNTCCCAGAGCTCTCCTAAGAAAGCTTGGAGAGAGCTGGGCTGTGGACCGCAGTTCTCTTGGGACTGACAGACACTTGGATCCGTGGGAGAGAAAGCGTCTCGGTGTCTGCATCTCCTGGAGCCAGCACAGAGCCGAGTCAGCATGTGTCAGAGGGAGCAGAAAACAGCCCCAGCTTCGGACCCCTCTGCCATCGCTTTGGAAAGAGAACCCTAATGTACAATATCGGGGGGGAAAAAAGGGGTTTGACCATCACGGAGGAGCCCCATCCAGGACATGGGCACCAGGGCTTTGCACGGGGCGCGGGGGGCTGAAGTGAGGAGAACGGGAGGAGAAGAAGTGATGGGTGCTGGGGGATAAAGCAAAAGAAAAGGAAAACCGAGAAGGGATGGGGAGAACGGTGGGGGCAGCCTGAGAGCAGAACAACGGTGCCTTCAAGGCCATACGGGAGAGTCAGAGCTCCTTCCTGGGATGGGGGGGCCTTTCCCTGGGGATCCCAGAGCCCACGGGCTTTGGGGGGACAGGGCAGCANTCCAGGGAGTGTGTTTGGAAAATACCAGGTTTTATTAGACAGGCTGGTGTTCAAACTGACAGTATTATCCCAATGCACATGATGATGGACATCTACGTGGGGCTGTGTCCCAGCTCCCTCCCTCCTGCAATGCTCTCAGGCGAGATGCCCGCCNGTACAATATCGGGGGGGAAAAAAGGGGTTTGACCATCACGGAGGAGCCCCATCCAGGACATGGGCACCAGGGCTTTGCACGGGGCGCGGGGGGCTGAAGTGAGGAGAACGGGAGGAGAAGAAGTGATGGGTGCTGGGGGATAAAGCAAAAGAAAAGGAAAACCGAGAAGGGATGGGGAGAACGGTGGGGGCAGCCTGAGAGCAGAACAACGGTGCCTTCAAGGCCATACGGGAGAGTCAGAGCTCCTTCCTGGGATGGGGGGGCCTTTCCCTGGGGATCCCAGAGCCCACGGGCTTTGGGGGGACAGGGCAGCAAGGAAAGAGATGGTGCAATATGGCACTTGCAAATAGAAATGTTTGATGGCCTTTGCTTGCCGTGACAGTGACATGCAGTGTGACGGTAGGAATGGTGACAATATTAGCCCCTTTCTGTCAGTGCTTCTATCCCGTTAGCTCTTAAGAAAACCATGCAGCCCAGCCCAGGGCGGGGAGTGAGAGGTGAGGAGTGGGTGAGACAGAGGGAGGCCGACAAGCAGCGGGACCACGTATGAGAAAGCAGAAGGAAGAGCAGCGGAGGGGGCCAGAGGCTCTGGGGCAGGTTTCAGCCCTCGCGGCGCTGGCTCATGAGCACACCACTTCTCTCCAGGCTATTCTGGCTGCTGCTTTCTCTGACGCTCTCCTTGCCTTCACTCCTACCTCCAGTCCCCTCTGTGCCATGGGCAAAATCCCTCTGCACAAGCCATGCCCCTTCCCAGGCTTGGACAAAGATTTGGGCCTCATCTTCATTAGTTCAAAAGTAGAGTCCTACCTCCAAACAGAGGCAAGGAGCATGGAAGTCCCTGGGGCAGCATCCCCCCAAACTCACCTGGACTCGAGGTGACCTCTTCTTCGCAGCGCCTGGCCTCGGTGCCAGGAGACGTGGAGATCCCATGGACCTTCTGCCATAGCCCATGTCCCGTCGGTCGTGTGGAGACAAGGGGTGCTGCCCTTCATACCCTTCCCATCACAACACAGCCTTCCATTCCCAGCTTTCTTTTTCCCTCTTTCATTCCTTTTGCATTTTTCTTGCCTCACTCGGCACCTCCACGTCCTCTTGTTCCTGTCATCAGCTCCAGAGGTTTCCTGGAGAGCAGCGTTAG
This sequence comes from Stercorarius parasiticus, assembly GCA_013396915.1. Lineage (NCBI taxonomy): Eukaryota > Metazoa > Chordata > Aves > Charadriiformes > Stercorariidae > Stercorarius > Stercorarius parasiticus. The sequence goes on from VWZL01003846.1 coordinate 18,201, forward strand.
CTGTGATCATTTAGCAGGAGGAAGGAGAAAGGACGTTCAGCAGGTCATTGGTGGTCTTGAAGGTGCTCGTCTCCATCCAGGGCAACATCTACTTCTTGGTTTGTGCTCAGCTCGGCAGCCTGCTGTGCTAGCCATGGGGGCCAAGTGACAAGGCCACCCCTAATCCTTGGTTTTCACTGCAGGGAACCTCACCCTGCTCGGGTGTTTCTGAAGCAATACTCATTCTCCTTCCAGGACTGAGTGCTGATGCACAGACATGAGCCAACAAAATCGTGGCTAAAATGGGGGAAGTTTGGCAAACAAGCCAGAGAAACCTGCCTGTGTTGTCGTAGAGAGAACAGGTCAGCAGATGGGCAAAAAGGATGTGGCTAGTGACCCCTGCCGTTCCTGAGCCCAAAAACATGGGGGTCCGACTCTGAGAAAACAACAACACAGAGCTGAATAAGGTCAAACTGCCAAAACCTTAACCGTCACAGCCCTGCTGATCCGCAGGCTTGACATGCCAGCACGGGTTTTTGAGGTTAATGACACACATGGGCACCAAGTGTCCCTGTCCCGATGCTGGCCCAGAGGGAGGAAAACCTGCTCCCGGGTCCTTGTGGGACTGTGTGACTCAGGGTGCTGGTCCTCCTCCTCCAGCACAGCTCAGCCAGTGCTGGCAGCTCCTTTCCAGCCCACTACTTCCTCTGACATGGCCCACGGCTGCCTGTCTGGAGCTACAAATGCCCCCTGCAAAAGCCCCTTCTTAAGGCAAACACCCAGGTGAAGGCTTGCAGAAGTTCAACTCAGCCGTTAACATGAAAGGAGAACTCACTGGGCGACCTAAAAGTCTCAGAAAGGAAAACAAGGTCAATATCTGCAGAGATTTGTAGGATGTTTGTGCCTGAAAACAACAGCTGGGGCCTCGCCTCCCTTTCCCTGCCCAGCGCCTTGCCCCCAGGGCTCCCGGTGGTGCCCTGGGTTAGTGTGTCACCGCTCTCCCCTGTGCTCTCACGCCGTGCCCTCATTCTTGCTCCCTGCCGGCTTTGGGGATGCAGAGGTTGAAATTCCTGTTCACGCACTCTTGGCACCAGTAAAAAAGCAGCTACGGTTCTAGCTCACCGTGCATTGCTCATATTTACAGCTCAAACATTGCCTTCTACTTGAAAGAACAAAGATAAAATGTCAGGAATTCACAGTTTTTATTCTCTTTCTTATGCCCACCCATCCTCCCCTGCCATCGATGTCAATGACTCAAAGTCCTCATAGTACAGTAGCCTTTGCCAGTGTGGCACTCAAAGGGTTAACAAACCATGGCTTCTTGGACAGATAAGACATAAGCTCATTCACCGGTAGGAACACATGGACGGTTGGTTATATTACAGAACACCTTAGGGTTTCTTGTAGCGATTCTTTGGGGTTTCACCACAGCCAGTGATGTCGCAGGAGAGAACATTGGGCTTCTTCCCCAAGCCGATGCTTCCCAAGAGATCGGGAAGCTCGCGAGTGATGGCCTTCTCGATCTTCTCTAGGAAACACCCTCCCATGTAGGAACACTGCTGAGACAGCAGCTTAAAACTGGTGATGGGGTTGATGCCAAAGAAGTCCTTGTAAGCCTCGCGGTTGGGGAGGTCAAATTTGCTGACATTGGTCTTTGCCAGAATGGACTTAAAAATAAAGAACTTGTCAGGATCTTCCACAATGTCCCTGAACACCAGTTCTCCATCGCTAAAGAAGGTCATTTTGTCCTTGTAGGTCTGTAGATAGCGATCGACCAAAAGGGCGTGGATGCGCACCCGGATGGCGTGCTGGCGTATGAAAGCGATCTTATTTTCCATCCTGTTTTCAATCACCTGGTTGAGATCTTCCAGGAGCGATATCTCTTCTTTGAGGAACAGGTCTTTGTGGGTATCTGGATGGTACTCGTGGGGCCAGAAGGAGCTAACGTACACCCTGGGTGGCTCCGTGACATTGATGAGAGGAGCCAGGCTCCAGAATAAGGCGCCGTAGACTCTCATGAGCTCCTGGGTAGCCAGGCTGTCGGCTTTGTTCAAGATGATTCGGATCTGAGACTCGCGGCCCTTCAGCTGCCGAAACAGCATCTCCAGCTCCAAGCCCACATCCAGCTTCGTAGGGTCAAAGACAACGAAGATGAGATCAGCTCTGTCAATGAACCACTGGCACACGTCGTTGAACGGGTAACCTTGAGGAGAGGAAAGAGAGAAATCCATCAGAAATGGCCAGCACAAGATGAGTCCCTCTAGGTCAAGGGACGGATAAACCTTGAGGCGTGTCTCACGCCCTGTCTGAGCTGGACAGGGTGTGAGACACAGCAGACTTCCCATGCAGCCCAGAACCTGTTTCTCATGTGCTGAAAACACTTCAGAGTTTCTTGGCATGAAAACCCATCCCCATGCGTCTGGGCCTGTGGCTGCGTGTCTCCCTCAACCTCCCCTCCCAACCTTCTTTCTCCCTGCTGCTGGCCACAGATTCCTGCTGCTCCTGTGAGCAGACATCTGCCACATCATTGCTTTCCTCAGCGGGCACCAAGTGGGTCACGAAGCCCTTGCTGATCTCTCCTGGCATCCCGGGTGCTGTGGGGATGGTCCTTCTCTAGGCCCTGCTGTGGCACCAGCCGTTGGCAAAGTCTGGCTCCAAGGGCGACAAACGGAGCATTAAATGCTGAGCTGAGGCAGACAATCAACAGCCCAAGGAGTCCCCAGGAAACACCTTGCCAAAACACCTGACTGTCACACCTCCAAACAGCAGAAACGGCTGCTCTAGCTGATGACACTTGGGTAGGTTCCCCAGTTCCCAGGTGCTGCTGCCATAGCCGTGGGCAGACAAACGTCGCCATCCCCTCCAGCGTAAGACCCCTTTTGTAGCCTAGGGCTCCTCCCCGATGTGCTTCAGCCATCTTTGTCATCTCACATCATTATGACATCTTTTTTGGAGTCCCTTAGATGAACCCAGTAAACCCCTACCTCGTTCTTGCTGCTTGCGGTTTTCGATGATGCCCGGCGTGTCCACAAAGGTGACTCGCTCCAGCAGTTTGTGGGGCACCTCGATTCCTATCAGCTTCTCCAAGAAGTTCTGCCCAAACTTCTCCAGGGGCGAGAAGGAGCGGGCGCTGTCAGCAGCCATCACGATGCCCTCGATGGTCTTCAGCTTGGGGCCATGCATGATGACAGTGAATTCGGAGGTGGTGGGTTCTGCTCCTGCCCAGCAACAAGAGGAACAGCAGAGCTGTGAGATCCATGCCAGGCAATGGACATGACGGGGCTGGCCTGGGACTAGCCGGGGAGCTCAGGAGCATCACTCACTTGCCAAGAGATGCTAGGGGAAGGCAAGCAGCGGGGCTATTAAATTCTTGCCAAACCTCTTGAGAAAATGACAGCAGGGCTGTGTTCTGCGGGGACTGGTTGTTCTGGACTGCACAAGGCGCCCTGGAGAACCACCTCCCAGGAGCCCTCATTACCCCAGTGCCCAGCCCTCAGCTGCGAGATGACATCCGTGGGAAAAGGGAGGAGGGAACGGGAATGGCTTTTCTCCTGGGAGGGCAAATTAATTGGGTCCACATGAGGAGGGAAGGGGAGAAGACAAGGGTGAGTTGCCCTTGCGATGTGACTGCTGCCCTCATGGTCGGGGTTGGAGGCGGCGACCCTGTGCTGCAGTAAGGGGATGCTGCAGGGTGAGATGTCCTCCTCCTCCCCGGGGAGGGTGGACAGTCCTTGGGCCGGGGTGGGGAACCTCTCCCTTCATGTGGCACCGCAGCCGGTTGGCACGGACCAGATCACAACCTCCCTGCCGCAGCGGGATGGGGGAGATTGAAGAGATGCAGCCAGGAATTGCTGACCGCATGGACGCAGGAACGCAGGTGCCAGCGCACCCTCGGCGGAGCAGGGAGAGAGCGGTGAGCGCGTTACCTGTGTAGAGCTGGTATGGAGTGTCATCCAGCCCAAGGAGGTAGTTTATCATGGAGGATTTGCCGACGCTCCACGGTCCCAGGAATAGCACCATTGGCTTGGAAGTGATCTCCCCATCTGCGGAGAGGGGAAATAACAGAGGAAGTGAAGAAACAATAGCCATCGCCGCCACGCGATTAACTCCCGGCTGTAATGAGCATCCCATCTGAGCGGCGTGGCAGCGCTGCCAGGGAAACAGCCACCCTTTTTAAGAGCTGCCAGCCATTCACGAGCCAAGGCATCGCCCAGTGACGGGCCCAAGTGTCCACAGGAGCGGGACATCACCATGCTCCGCAGGAGACCCCACCTCGCTTGTCTGACATTCTCTGAGGTTTGGCCTTTCTTAGATAAAGGGAGGACCTGAAGGTCTTTTAAATCATGTCTCTGGTTCTGATTTAGGTGAATTTGGGTCTGGCTGTGGGGCGAGTGTGGTTTGGAGGCAGCCACCGCAAAGCACGGGACATGCGCAGGAGGTGGCCATGCCGCAACCAGGCGAACGTCTCGTGCAAAGGGAGCTGGCGTGGTTGGAGAAGCAACGCTACGGCGCGGTGCTTGGTAAGCGCGGTGCGAGCCTCGGGTCAGCTGCCTGCCTCGCATTTCCACCATGCCCTCACAGGGATCTGCCCTCGGGCCGTGGCTCCCAGCTCTCCGGTCGAGGAGAGGATCCCTGCCTCCATGTGGGCTGGGTGCGAGGGTCCAGCCCAGCGTGGGGAGAGCAGGCTGGGCAAACTGCCCTGATACGGGCTTGGGGAAAGGCAGGAGGAGGATGAACAACAGTCCCCATCCTGCACTCTTCAAGTCCTGGAGTTTGCTAAGGGGCTCAAAGAGGCTGGTGATGGCCCATAAGGACCTGTCCTGGTGCCACACAGTCGGTCTGGGAGCTCAGAGGTCCCTGGACACAAGCAGCCGCTGCCCCAGGAGCAATCCCTGCTCGAGCGGGACTTGTGCAACCAGCCCTCAGGCCACTGGACAGGCAGACGGCAGAGCCGGAGGAGCCCCTGGCCCCTGCCAGCCCCCAAGCTGTGCCCAGGACAGCTGGGAGCCTGATGGTCGGCTTGAGCCTAAGTCAGGCCAGAAATGGAAGTAAAAACTGGATGAGTGAGTTCCTGCTCGTGGGAGCCTTCCCCATCCCTGTTTGTGTACCAGCACTGATGTAGCCAGATGAACCTGGGCAGGAAACGGTGCCAGGAGAGGCATGGTGGCAGATGGCAGAGAGCAGAGCAAGCTGTGGCCACCCTGCCATGGCACCAACCCAGCAGAGCCCCCAGGGCGTCTGCTCCAGGCGGACACATGCCCAGCAGCAGGGGCTGGAGATGCCCTTGGGGGATGCATGCTGCCCTTGGCACCCTCCCATCAGCCCCACTCCTAAGGCAGAGCTATTTTCCCTGCGTCAGCTGAGAGACCCCGCTGCTCCATGGCTGCCACCCATGCAGGAGCCAGCAGTTTTCCAGCAAGCCGGGGATCCATCTCCAAGGTGGAGAGAGCCGCAAAGCCCATATGGTGCTGAGCTCCTGCTCCCGAGGGTGCTGGAGGGCACTGTGTGGCGGCTCCGCACCGAACCCATCCTGGATGCAGGAGTCGGGCAGAGTGTGCCAACATCCTCCTGCCTGCACCTGCCCATCGCAGGGCCACCATGTCACCGCTGTGGGGAAAGGAATGGGCTGGGGACATCTCTCCATGGGGCCCAGATGTCCGTGAAGCTCAACCCTCCTCCCCGAACCGGGGCAGCTGCATCTCAACCAGGGGGATGGCCCTGCCCGCTCCCTGCCCGCTGCCCGCTCCTGCCTGCAAGCCACGGGGACCTGACGTTGTCTTCTCATGTGGGACAAAAACAAATGTTGAAACCTCGGACTTTCGTTATTAATCATACCTCTGTGCCACTCTGTCACCACTGGTCTGTTCGCTTGCTGGCTTTAATTGGGTTTCAGATGATGATGATGATTATTATTATCCCCTGTGATGTTGTGCCAGAGGTTTGAGGCGGGTCCCTGCGAGCTCTTTCATAACCGGTTGCGGGCCAGGCGTGGCTGTGTGAGTGCAGGCAGCCTGCGCACCCCAGCTCCACTTCATGCCCCCATCTCTGTCCCGCTGGGCTGGGGCGGGTGGCCATGCACGCACCGCCCTGCCGGGTCACCAACAGCTCCTTGAGCCCACCTCTGCCCCTTGCTTTGGGAACAGGATGCTGGCACCCCATGAGCTTTGCAAGCAGTGCCAGGCACTGGATCCTTGGGGCTCTGCAGGTAGCAGCAGCTCCAAGGATGTGAGGCCATGCGTGGGTCCTCCTCGCTGCTGCCCAAGGCATGGGGCTGGGGGACCAGAGAGCATCTCCCCCCCGGGGGGTGCTAGCCTGGCATCTGTCCCCACTACGTCCCCCCGCTGTGTCTGTTCAGCACCGATTTGCGTCACCCTGATGGTCGAGCCAGGGAAAAGAGCCAGCCCTTGCCAGCTGCAGGGCAGGGATGGCAGCAGCTCCGTCACGGTGGCTCTCTCCAGCCACCCTGTGGCTGCTCGCTCCCAGCCCAGCCTGCCTCACTCCCAGCTCAACTTCATCCCGGTTTCAAGCTCATCCCAGTTCAAGCTCATTCCAGCTCAAGCCAAGCACGTCCTGGCGGCATCCACAGAAGCAGACGCACGCTGGTGCATGACCAGGCCCTGCCTGCGAGCAGGGGGGGCCGCAAACCTGGCACCCCTTCACCTGTGGTCCTGCTTAAAACACAGCAGCCTAAAACACCGCTTCCCTAAGCTGCTGGGTCTGCAGGGTTAAGAGCACACTGCAATCTGGCAAAGCACCTGGCAAATGAGGCCTGGAAGGTCATGTCTCCCTCTGCAGAGGCTGCATTTGTCTTGGACTGTTTAGTTCTGGTGGTAAGAGCAATTTGGGTGCCCCAAAAGGTTTTTTTTTCCTACAGCAGTGGCTTTCTGGAAGGTTTTTCCATGTTGTTTGCAGTGCCAGGCTGTCCTTGGGTGGGAGCACTGCCAGGACTGAGCCTGGGCTGGGTCTTCTCCCTCCTTGTCCTTCTGTCAGTTCACCCCCTCTCTGTCTGCAGGATGCTAGGCAAAGGGGAGGATGCGGCAAAACCTCCTTCCTTTCCTTGTTCAGACCGAGCCATGGAGGTCTTGCTCTGTCCTCAAACCACCTGGGAAGACTAAAACACCTGGGAAGACTCTCCCAGCATCGCCCACGCTGCCACCCCATCCCCGTACCCCAGGCACTGCCGGCCACTCCGCCTATGGCATGGACGCGCTCCCCGGCAGCCCTTGGAGGGCTGGCCAGCTTGCTCGCGAATAGCCACGAGTATCCGCACAGCACGTGTGCCCGCAGATGGAGGGACAAGCCACCCGTGGCTGCAGACCCGGCTGCGCCTGCCTCCGCATCCTGCTCCCCGTGCGCCTACACCCACATGAGCAGCACGCGTGTGTGCGCCTGCAGCTAGAGATGCAGATAAGACAGCTATCGAAATACGCTATATATATCTACAACCCTCTCTGCTGCTGGCATGCTGGCATGACAAGGAGCCAGAGGCCCTCCAGGTGCTGGCAGGGCTCTGCCGCGTCCGGGGCCAGGGTGCGGAGGAGCCTGTTTTCAGCAGGATCCAGCAGCTTGGGCGGCGGGGTAGGACAGGAGGGCCAAAAGAGGGGATTTCCCTGCCTCATATCGCAGCAGGGACATTGTCCCTGTGGCCCAGCACTGGACCCAGGGGAAGGGCTGGGTGTTGGCTGGTGTTTCTTGGCCTGTCTCCCATCTCCTGCTTCTCCGGGGGGGCCCTGGCAGTAGACCCCAAGCAGGATAGGCAGGGAGAGGAGCCAGCTCTGGCTCTAGAAGGGGCTGAGCCCGCCATGCAGGGGCCAGCCTGTGTTACTGGGACAGCTGCTGCGGGCTCATCGGCTTAAATTGCAGCCAGGGGAGATCAAGGGTGGACATTCGGGAAAGTTTCTGCATGTAGGAGGATGGGAAGAGCTCCCCTGTGGGGTGGGCTATCTGCTGGGCTCCTCCGGTTCATGCCATGGGTGGGAGATTGACCCGCAGGTCCACCACAAACGCCTTTGAACCATTGTTAGAGGAATACTCGACCTCTTGAGTCTTAATCCAAGAGGGAAAAGTGTCAAAGCCTGGGCGAGGTGGGGATGCAGAGTCAGGCCAGGGACAGATAAGTGCAGTGACATGCGTGCGGAGCTCTGGGAGGGCTGGGGACACTGGCTCCAGCAGGACACCGAGGACCGGTCTCTGCTCGGTGCCTGGGAAGCGTGTCCCTGCTGGGGCAGGTGAACAGGAAAGCCGGGGGCCAGTGAAGAGCATAGGCAGCGCCGGCAGCATGCAGGCAGCAGGCAGCGATACCAACCTGTGGCAGAGGAGCCCAGGGTGCGTCCGGGGTAAGCTGTTAGCAGGGGACATGGGGAGAGAGAAAAGGTACCGTGAGTTGAAGGAGGGACGCAGCTGCCTGGGTCTGGCCCAGGCTGAGGAGGGAACTGAAGACTGGCCCTGGCCTTCTCGTGGGCAGGAAAAGCCAGCGACGGCCACATTCCCAGCAGGAGAGAAGGAGTTACAGCTTGCGAGCGATGAGACCTGCGGCTACTGGGACAAGCTCTAAACCCCTGTCTGCCCTGCACCGCAGGGACGTGGCCTGGGGGAGCAGCCCCAGAGAGAGCTGATGCCTCCAGGACAGGCCCCCAACCCTCCTGCCCCACTCAGCAGAGTTATTGCCTTCCCCAGCAACATTCACCGAGCAAACGGAGCCCAACAAGCCATGGTTAGGACAAGAATCAACCCTGACAAGTGTCCTGACCACCCCGCTGGTATGGTTACCCATATCCAGCCCTAGGGTGGCTGGTGATGGCAACTAGGAGGCCATTGCCTATACAGGCATGCTAATCAGGACATATACAGTAATTAGGGACACCAGCATGCACCACAAACCGGCATGACTTCACAGCAAGCTTCCCATCACCAGACTTGGGAGAGTCCCTCAGCCCTGAGCTAGGGACAGTCCCTATGGGGTGGCCAAGCAGATGGGTGGACCCAGCTGGAGCATGCCCGCATCCAGGTGGGATGGCAGAGCAGAGACGCAGGGAGGGTGGCAGGCAGGGAAAAGGAGATGGCGCCTGCCAGGCTTAACACGCCGTAAGCAGAGGCTGTGGGGCGAGCTCTCTGGGATGCACCCTAACAATTCACAGTCGTAGGTTGACAGTGGCAGCCGCAGCTCCCCCGGGTCAGGGGACAACCGTCTACACAGGTTTTTTCTGCAAGCTGCATGGAGCAGATTTACTCCTTGGATTACACCGGCTGGTGCACACGAGCGGAGCCAATGGGAAGAGAGACAAAATGGAGGGCTGACGTGTAATGGAGGGGCGAAGGTGCTTGCAACGGCACCCCTCTATATTGGCTTACACCTCCAAAGGTCACACATATTCCATGACAGGCCTGCCCTGATGCTCTCCCAGCTGTCCCGCTCCTCTGGGCCAGCTGAGCCGGCAGCTCCGCACCCCCCAGCCCGCCCCCCGCCATGGGGGTGGGTGCAGGGGAATAGGTTGGGTGCATCTCCCAGCGTGTGGGGCCACCACCGATGCAATGAACCCACTCAGGACAGAGGCACCATGCAGATAAAGCAGCTGAGAAGACTCCCTCAGCCCCACCATGTCCTCACCTGCCTTGCAAGGTCAAGAGGGCTCCTTGGGCCAACGGTCTAACTAATTTGCAGGTTTCTCTAATTACACTGCTAATGAGGGATTGGGAAAAGCTGGATCTGTGGGTATTAAAGGCAAACTGCTGGGGTTTAGGTTTCCAGGATGGGGTTGTGTGTGCTGTGATATGGGGTGGGGCATCAGAGATGCATCAAGGAGTTTGGTGGCAGATGAAACATTTCTGAGGGGAACATGACCAGGGCCTCTCCTGGCTGAGCCACGGGCTGCAGGCAACACAGCATCCATGTGCCCTTCCCTTTGGGCCAGGAGGCGGTGACTGTGGGCTACCAGCTCTGGGATAGCATCTGCACCCTTGGGAGGGTGCCATGTAGGACACAACAGAGTGTGCTGGGCACTCATGCTGGGAGCTGACCTGGGGGGATATCAGCCTGAAAGATGGCTCCTCCTTCATGGAGAAGTGGAACAGTCCGTGGCGTGTTGTGAGATGAGGCTGTGAGGAAGACCAGGACCTGCAGTCTGTGGCGAGCCCTGCTCAGGGGCTGGGTCTGAGAGGGGCCTTGGGTTGGGAAAACAATGGTTGGTGGCTGTTTCCTCAGGAGCTGGGAGGGAGGAAGCCAGGAGAGGCCTGAGAAACACTTGTTCCATCCTGAAATGGAGTAGGGTGGTGCCTGGTTGGGTATGGGATGACTGAAGGGTAGGGTGGGATGTCCTGAGCAAGGAAACAGGCTGTGCACTGGGAACTGATGCTGGGGGCTGCACCTTCTGGCAGTAAAGAGCAAAGTGAGGATTAGAGCCTTGGAGGCTGCCAGCTGCCCCTGTAATCCCAAATGTTCTCCTAAACAGGGTCCCAGGATGAGCTGACAGTAAATGCTGATGCTTTTACTGCGAACACCACAGACCAAAGCAGCTCAGAGAAGAGGTTGGGGTGTTGCTGAGTCTGTGAGCTCCAGGATGGAGACAGCTGGGACCGGGCATGGCTGGGCTGTCCTCGCTGCACGGTGTCACTGCTGAAGAGGATGCACACCAGGGTGCTGGCCCTCCATCCCCAGGCACGTGGCTGTGTGAGGGAGGGGAGGAAGGCACACTGGGTGGGTGACAGCGGCTGTGGGGTGAGGGTCTGCAGGGCACCCCTCCCGTGCTGGCTGCAGCATGGCATGTTGCTGTGACCCTCCCAGTTACTCTCCCGCATGGCAGACGGATTACAGTCCCCAGCTGCTGGCAAGCAGCACAGAGAGAGGCAGGTAAAGGCGGTGACACAGAGCTGGCTGCAGGAGGCTCATGTTTTATGAGACCTACAAATGCCCCCTCTAGAACCCCAGTGGTGGGTGATATCCAGGGTGCTCTGTGCCTTAAAGGGGACAGGACCTGGGCTGGCGATGAGGACTCTACAGCCCTGTCCCTGCCCCATGGGTCCCACTGGCTCTAAGCTGGAGATGGGCTGGCTGGGTCTGGAGATGTTCAAGCCTTCTTAGAAAATGTCTGATGCTCATTTAGGAGTCATGTTTGGCCTGCAGCAGGGGTTCCTGTAAAACAGGGGTTCTGCTCTAAGGGGATGTGTCCCAGGGGTTTGCCCAAATGAACACGGGACCCGTGCACTGGTGGAACAGAGTCCAGCTGCAAAAAGGAAGGGGTGTGTGGAGGGTCCTGTCTCACCAGGAGGGAGGGAATGGTTCCAGGATGTGTGAGGCTGGAAACCTGGGGAGGGAGGCAAAACTTCAGGAAAAGGAGGGACCCTGGCAGGAGGCTGATGTGGGTGTGCAGCCCTGGGACACAGGCAGCAGGGACTCCGGAATCTCCTGCCTGTCCAGCCAAGGCACAGGGGGCATCTGGCCCTGGCTCAGGACAGGGCTTGAGTAGGGGCTCACAGGAGATGTACCCCAGTGAACAGGGACCTTGGCCTTGGGCTTGAGCCATCTGTGCTTGGAAAATGGGCCTGCTTGTGTCATACGGGCCTCAAGAGCTTCCTGTAGCTTGTGAGCATCTTGGGGCCAGGGCTGCCCTTTCCTCTACTGGAAGGACATGTGTACTGCTTGGGGCTCAGCCCAAGCCAATGCCCGTGGCCATGGGGACCTGCTCACCTGATCCAACGTGTCTGTAATTGCCAAGGGGTGGAAACTCTAACTCCCTGGCTGAGTAAAGGCTGCCGAGCTTGAGGGATACCCTGCCCACATGGCCGTGTCCCATACTGAGCAGGAAGGATGCCAGCTCCAGCCACCCCCAGGAAGCTCATCTCCAGCCTTGAGAGGTCCCAAGCTTCGTTGCCAAGCCTGTTTCGTTGGGCCGTGATCTCTGCTTGGCAGGGGTACAGGGCATTGATGTTGAGCAGGTGGAGGACCCGAAGCAGGCAGGGTTCAATGCTCAGCCTACACAGATGGTCCTAACAGCAAATGGGCTAAGGCAGATGCGGGAATGCCTGCCGCTGGGTTCACTAGGGCATGTCCTCTAAGCCCAGCGTGTTCATGGCCTTCTTGGGAAGCTGCAAAGGAAGGCAAACTATCCAAGCCTTTCCATGATCCGCTCGCTGCGCTATTACCTGCATCCCAATGACCTGATAGTGCTGGAGACCCCAGTGCCCGTGGCATTACCTGTGATCTCATGCTGCCTCAGCTCGTTGTATCTGTAGGACTGCTCCAGGGGCTTAATGGAGGAGTGGTAGATCTTCCTCAGCCTCTGCAGTACTCCTGCAAGGGTAAAAGTATGCAGACGGGTGAAAGGCAAACCCCACCGCCCTGGTTGAGTTCCTCCTAGGTAAGCTGCTGGGCATTCCCTGCAGATCTTGAGGGTTACTCAACCATCGTTAAGGGACTTAACTTACAGTTGAAATCTTGGCCAAACTCATCCCAGTCACGCATTTTGATGCCCCTCCCTGCTAATATTTCCTGCTGGGCACTGTCCCCATCTGCTGCCAGTCTTACACGTGCCAGCAGCTAATGGAAGGAACTTCTCTCGTTAATGCTCTTTAGCACTCAACACCCACAATACCAAAAGCCCTCCACCACGGTGCCAGGGACCCCTGGCACAGCCCCTAAGCTGCTCGCTAGAAGGAAGAAGGAGCATTTTCCACACCAGCTTTTATTACTTTCTTTCCAGTCCAGACTGCCCATGTGGCCAGCAGAAGCAAGACTTATAACAGCAAAACCCAATAAATAATTGGAATAAAAATCCCAACCCTTTATTACAAATTGCCCCAGGTTTCTCTGGGCAGGGATGTGGCTGGCTTGGGCTGATTCACCATCTGCTCCTTCCAGCTTCTCTACCCTCCTAATTCTTGTACACCCTTGGGGCTGTCTTTAAGATACCTAAAATACGTTAACCCAAGAGCAGAAAAAGGGTTGCTATTGAAGATATGGTGTTGCTGGACCTACAACAAGTTAGGTTAAACCCAAAATGCTCTAGGGAAGGAAAATCCCATCCATGTTCTTGGTGCAGCAGAATGGTGAGGAGCCTGTCCTGCAGGGATTGCCTGGACTGAAGGAGTGGGGCATGCATGGCTCGGTGCCACCCAGTCCCCCTCACCTGAGAAATCATCGGCAGGTTTGTCCTCATTCAGTTTGAGGGTGTTCTCCAAATGGGACCGGTCGCGCTTGGTCGGCTCGCTGGCATCTTCAACCTCTTCTGGAGGAAAAGGCAGAGACCTGTTACCGCCAGAGCTGGGGATTCCACACAGGAGCGAGCTCACACAAGCTATGGCCAGGGAGAGGGCATGGGGGAGCACACGCACCCCAGGCCCACAGACCCACCATGCGCCTCGGCAGCCACCCTCGCCTTTGGCACGCCGTGCGGTTTCTCTTTTGCAAAGGCTCCTGGAGGCTTGGCAGGGCCTGCTGGGGCTGTGGCTGCCGGGGGAAGCGTCATGGGCAACTGCTTGGCTCCGAGGAGAGGCTGGCGAGGGAGATGTGCCGTGTCTCCCTGGGGGGAGCGAGGGCCGGATGCTCGTGGGGAATGCGAAGGACGTGCCTGGAAGGGGCTTCAGGGCTGGGGTGCGGTGGGAGCACGCGTGGCACCTGCTGCCTGATGGGCCCTGCCCACCCTGGCGCTTCCCCCAGCAGCTGCAGCTCCTCGAGGGAGAAGCCTCGACTGTGGGCACGCTCTGCTCTGCCTTGCCATCTCTCCGCTCCCCCAAAACTCACCCATTGAGCCAGAGACATGGGGGCGTGCGAGGCTGGGGATGGCTCTTGAGAGACCAGCCAACCTGACCCATCCTGGCTGCCTCACCTCTGCTGGTTCCCTCCCACCTCCGCCCCCATATCAGGCTGGAGCCCTCTGCGTGGCACCCTGGCTTGGGGTGGCCCTGGGGACCCCACAGCTCCATGCCAGGCCTGGGGAGCATGAGGCAGCTGCCACCACCTTGGGCACCCTGGTTTCCCCAAGACAGAGGTGTCCTCGCCTTGGAGGTGATGGCACACCAAGGGCCCTATGCTTTTTGATAGTGGGAGGTGGGTTGGGCTTTAGTGGGGGTTTGGGGACAGGTCTGGGGACAGATATGTGCTGGCTGGGCTGGGGATGGCTGGGCCAAGCGGAGCCCTGGGACGGTGTTGAGTGTCTACCGAGTGTTGGGCTGAGGAAGACCTTTTGACTTGCCAAGTAAAGCCACAGAGACCAAACTGTGTTTCCCTTTCGGCACAAATGGGAACTTTTTGAGCTGGGACATTACAGGTGAAAGCAGAAAAAGACTCAGCTGGGTCCAAAGGTTGCTGCCCAACCCGTGGGCCAAAGTCCACAAGCATTTCTAGGAAATCGTGGGCGGGGGAAGTGGGTGTCCCTTTTCCTTAGCTAGCCTTTCACTGACCGAGCGTGGCCAGAGACAGTGCTTCGGCAACTCATGAGTCTGAGTTATCTCTTCACACCTTCCCTACGAGGCAAGGGCTGGTGGACAAGAGACCCACCAGCCTGGGTAGCACCCTGCCCTTGCACCAAGAAAGCTGGTGGTCTGAAGGACTCTGAGGGTGGAGGATGAAGAGCCTTTAAGAGGTCTGCGGGTGCTGAAAGGGGCCTGGGTGTTAAAAATCTTATCCATGTCCACAGCCCAGAGGAGAAATCACAGACTTAAAGTGCAGCCAGGGAAATGTCGGCCAGCTTTGGTATTGTTGCGAGGGGCACCTGCGTCACAGGCGTCGGCGGGCTCCTGCCTGTGCCCTGGATGCCCGCAGCCGTCCCTGCCGTGCAGCAGTTAGGGGCAGGTGCGGGAAGCACAAGCGTTAGGAGAGGGCCATGCACTAGGCGCAGTTTAATGTGCCAAGCTCAGCTCGGCTGGCGGTTGATAGTAGGTCACTCTGGCCGCTACAGCACACCCACAAGAAAAGACTCCAACCTCTCTGGCTGTGCTGGAGCTCAGCGGCAGCTGGGTGGGCACTCTGGCCGGGTGGGCTCTCTGTTTTTGCCAAAGATGTCTTGTCTGCTGGCAGGTCTTCTCCTACTGGTGGGTCTTCCACCACTGCCGGTGGGTCTTCTACCACTGCCGGCGGGTCTTCTGCTGATGGTGGTTCTTCTGCTGCTGGTGGGTCTTCCACCACTGCCAGTGGGTCTTCTGCTGCTGGTGGGTTTTCCACTGCTGCTGGTGGATTTTCCACTGCTGCTGGTGGATCTGCTCCTGCTGATGGGTCTTCCACTGCTGCTGGCGGGTCTTCTGCTGCATCCCCACAGGGTGGGTGATGGCAGCTGGCTTCTCCCTTGCCAGCAGCTGCTGGTTTGCCACGGCCATTTTTGGCAGGAGTGCCGGATGCTTCCTTGTCGCTCCCTTTAGCTCTGTTCTCTGGTCCTACTGGCCTGGCACCATCTTCCTCTGACTCTTCCTCCTCCTTAGAATCTCCCTCCTCCTCGGACTCTCCCTTGCCTCCATCTTCCTCAGACTTGCCATGTTCATCTTCCTCAGACTCCCCCTGCTCATCATCGTCATCTTCCTCTGAGCTCTGCTCCCCTCCTTCCTCTCCCTCCTCGGGATCAGACACTGCTCTTGGCTCCTCCATTTTTTCTTCCCCAGGCTGCCCTTTCTCCTCAGAGGCTGCTTTCTCGGTGCTGGACTCCTCATCCTCCCGGGCATGGGAGCCATCTTGTGGGCCAGGCCCGCCGTTCCCTTCATGATGTGCTGCCTCAGGGGTGCCCAACACAACGTCTTCCCCTGGGCCCTCCTGGCCGGGCTCCTCCTGGCCCTTCTCCATGGTGGTCTCCTGTGGCTGGCCATCCCCTGGCCCCAGGTCCCCACTCAGGCCACCCGCCAGCTCTTCCTCCCCCTCTCCACGTCCCTCCTCAGCGGTGCCAGGCAAGGAGGTGTTGGCGGGGCCGCCATCTTGGTCCTCCTCAGGGCTGCCGTCGGCTGCCTTCTCCTCCAGCCTGGGCTCTGCGGCTGGCAGGGGGCTTTCAGCAGCGCCGCCGACATGGTCCGTGCCGGGGGCGTGCGGCTCTAAACGATGAGAACAGCTCAGTCAGTCTTACCCGCGCCGCCATGCGGCTACCGGGGCACCCGCCGGTCCCCCATCAGCACTGGGGGGGGAGCCCTGAGGGAGGATTTGTGTCTCTTATCAAGAAGTTTAAACACTTTCCTAAAAATTCTCTAGTTCCAGCTCAATTTTCTGTCCCTGTCGCAAGAAGCTGAGTGCAAAGAGGTGGGGTTTTTTTTGGAGGGGGGCAAAGCCGATGCTAGCAGAGGGCCCTACGGCTGCGCCGGCCATGGCTGCCGCCCGCCACAAAGCGCTGCAGGAAGGCAGCAAAGCAGCCCTAAAAAATGGTGAGGAGGGGGGAATAATAACAAAAAAGCATAGCTCGAGGGGCCGCGGGCACTTGGCAGGTTAAAAGGGTCCTTCCCCAGCCCTGCCTCAGGAGAGCATCGCGCCGGCCATGGTGGGCGGCAGGGCGAGGAGGAGGAGGAGGACAGGGCGAGGGGGAGGAAGAAGGGACAAGGGGCTGCGCGGTGCCGGGCCATGCCTTTCCACAGGCAGGGCCTGACCCCAGCAGTGGGGCTCGGGAGCTATTTATTGTGAGCATCCCTTCACTAGGAAAGCATTTGCCACGCTGTGCGGCTGGCGGGGACACAATGAGTTTGTTCTGCGGCCCCGGGAGAAGCCATCCGTATTTTCCATAGCCCTCCAACTGCAATTTAACATTAGTCAACGGGTGCCAAAAATAAAAGATCACCAGCTATACTGTCTCCGTTACAAACAGTTGCTGCTAGTCTAAATAATCCCCCGAAACGTCTAATGCCTGCATACCAGGGAAGCGTTTCAGAGGAAAATAATTCCTTTGTACTCCAGCTGGCAAGCAGATGCCAACCAGGAAAAAAACGCCTCCTCCACCCAGGCTGCGGGGAGGAAAGCGGGCAGCACTGGGCACGGCACAGCTGGCAGCCAGCCTTCTCCTCCGGCTCCTGCCCCGCATCCGTGCTGGGGAGCCACGGGGCTATGTGTCCGGCAGAGCATTGGCAAGGGCTTGCTGGCCCTGGCTTGGCCATGGGGGACCGTGGTGGCCGAGCACAGGAGGAGCCGAGCCAAGGTAAGCATGGTGCCAATACCAGACCGCTCAACCCAGTTTGCCATGGCCGGTGGTTGCATCTCCATCTGTGCCGGGGCCAGTGGTGCTGTTAGCCAGGAGGCAGTGGGACGAGCTGTGGCAGCGGCTGGGAGGGATGGGCTGCGCCTGGGCCTGCCAGGGTTTCCAGCCGCTCTCGTGTGCAGCCTGGCACGCTGGAGCTACCGCCACCACCGCGGCCCCGCTGAAACCGGATGCACCGGTCACCCTTGCTCTGCCCTCCCTGACCTCCCCTGTCCGTTGCTGGCACATGGCTCGTAGGTGCCTCCGCGCTCGCAGTTCAGCTCCCAGACAGAGGGAGATGGGTCCTGAGCAGCTCCCACCTGCCTCCCTCCCACCCGCAGCACCCGTCTCCTTCGGGTCACCTTCCCCCGGGACCCCTCAGGGTGCCCAGCTTGCCAGGAGCCGTGGGAAGGGGAATGTGCTATGTCTGACCGGCAAAGCCCTGGGTGGCCGGGGGCCAGCATGCCACTGCCTGGCCCTGGTGGCCTGGAGACCAGCCTGCGTCTCCTGAGGGTCCCCTCGGCCCACAGGGATGGGGATATTCTCAGTTTGGCCCCAAAATAGCCGGTGAGCTGGAGGGCTGGGAGGGGAGTGTGGCTCCTCAGGCGGGTGTTTGGTGATGGTCGAGGTGGGTGTGGGAGGGAGTAGGACCGGGCAGGGGAGACCCTGTTTGTCCGGGGTCTGTGTGTCCTCTTTGACCAATGCAGGGGGACAGAGGGGCCTTCACCCACTGTGGCTGGGCAAAAAGGCAACCCCAGTGCCCACCACGAGCCATCCCCTGTGGGAGAAGGGAAATATTCCCTGGGCACTCGGACTGGGATGTTCATGCCGGTGTGCTGGTCGCGGGCTTTATTTCCTGTGACCTTCAAGGTCTTACACAAAGTCCCTCTGCCCTCTCCACCTCCTTCTCCCTCCTGTTTCCCCTACATGGTCTCCAAATCCATTGCAGGGCAAATTGTGCTGATCTGCAGATGGCCGGCCGATGAGCAGCGAAATGGGCCGAAGGTTATGGGCTTAACACCTTCCCTGCGTCCGCCGGAGGCTAAAAATACGGCTCAGCAACTGTACGGGGGAACCAGAAGGAGCAGCTCAGCAGGGTGCGGACGGTGGAGCACCAGCCCCCACGGCCGCTGGCCCCAGCCCCTTGCCCCACTGCCAGCCAAGGGTGACGTCCGCACCTGGGGCCCATCCTGTGGGTCCCCGTGGGCTCCAGGAGGCAGCGGGGACAGCCACCGTTGTAAAGTGACACCGGGGCTCCCCTCATTCGCGCCCTGTGTTGTGCCAAGCGGCCGGGTGGCATAGCAGAGGAGCCTTTGCCCCGCTCCCCTTGGGGACCTGACCTCCCTGAGGGTCCCTGGCTGCCCTAAATCTCACACCCGTCTACAGGGCTGGGAGGGCTGCCAGCAGCTTGGGGACCCTTTCCCCAGCAGTGACAGCATCCTGGGACACAGCTGCAGGGACGGAGAGCTACAGAGGGGCTCTGTGGATGCCACGGCTGGTTTGCACCTGGGAAAAGCCCATGCGGAAAGGATGGGCATGGCTCCCACGAGCCAAACATCACCCTGCCACAGTGTCTCCTCCATCCCTGCACGGGGACGTATGGAACGGCAGCAGCTTGGTGCCAAAATGGGTCCTCCAGGAGGGACAGCCCCCGAGGAGCGCCGGGGCCAGCTAGGAGGGACAGATGGGCACAGGTGGCCCTGGGAGGGACGATCTCCCCCTCCAGCAGAAATAGGAGCCCTGAGTGTGGGGCCAGCGATGCCCAGCGCCACGGGGATGGCTTTTCGCACACTCCCTTCCCCTGCCCAGATCCTGGCCCCTGTGGTGCGCAGGGACATTATCCACCATCTCCTGCAAGGCCTGCTCTCCCAGTGGGGTTCGGGGGGGGGGGGAACTTGCACCCCAAACCTGTCTGCCCCTTCCTTTTTGGGGAGAGGCAAGGCTGAACAAAGCCCGAAGGTTGTGCTTTGTTCTGACGAAGCCCTTTAAAACCTCACGGAAAGTGGCTGGACCCAAAGGAGCCACAGCGCGGGGACACTTGGCCCCGCCCTCGGCAAGCATCGGCCCTTGCCTGCCCTGGGGCATTGGGGGGCTGCCGGGGAGGCAGTGCAGCGCCTGGCGATTATGATGCTCCCTGCTGCTGCCAGCCTGGATGGCGGAAAAAGTTAAGTCAAGGAGGATTAGCCCGCTGAGCCTGACCTTTCTGCAACCAGAAACCCTTCCCCGGCGGGAGGCAGGGCCAGGGGAGCCCAAAGCGGGGACCGTGCCCCTCACCGGGGCTCAGGCCTGGGCACCCCAGCCTTGCAGCCCACCCCTGGGTGCTCAGCTGGAGCACCGAAGAGGGTGGCATCTCCTCCCTGCTCTTCCCGTGCCTCAATTTCCCTGTCTGTGCCATCCCAGCACCACTGCCAAGCCCCACAGAGGAAGCGCCCGGTGTTTTACTACCCTTCGGCAGCTCCGATGGCCAAGCCAGGGCCGCAGGCACCAGGGCAGGTGGGAGCCCGCCTCCAGCACCAGTTTGGAGGCGGACAGGCCAACACCTTCATCAACTGGGAGAGGAAAGTGTCCCAAAGTGGCTCAAGAAGCCCAGAGGACAGAGGCATGGCAATGGACAAGGATGGGGTCCAGACCCTCCTGCACCTCAAAGTCCAGAACACCCATCCCGGAGGCTTCGTCATCCTGGGCCACCGGCAGAAAGCAAATATTTGCCAGTTTTTTCAAGGCAGAGCCCAGTGGTGGTATAGGAAACACCTTTGTCAGACTGACTTGACCTCATTTGCATGAGAGATTTTTAAGTTTAGTTGAAAAAAAAGAAATTGATTTGATTTCTATAAATAGTCAGCTAGAACTGCATGATATTTTGATTAAGAAAGAGTAAAGAAACCTCACCAGGGTGCACCAAAGGGATTAAAACCTGGCTAGGAGCTTTCTAAAGATAGAGATGAAAATAGGGAATCACTTCTTGGGGGTGGGGGTGGGTGGGTTTGACTGTCTCCCCACAGGGTACCCACCCTAAAGATTCCGAAGGAAGCCTGAACTCCTGACTGGCAGAAGACACCAAGATCAGGGTGCGTGAAAATAAAGCATCTGGGACTCCCTGGCCGGGGGAGATCTGGGTCCACAAGTCAGCAGACTGTGAGAAAACGGCATGTGTTTTGGCACAGGCGGATGTCACACTGCACGCTGAGGAACATCTCCCCGGGGTGTCCCTCGCAGGGTCTGCAGCCCGGGGGGATGCTGAAGGACCTGAGGGAAGCGCCGTGCCATGGCTGGGGCTGGAGGAACCCCTTGCTCCCGAGGAGAGACTCCTGTGAGGTCACACCAGTCCTGTCCCTGGGCCTCCAGCCATGGGAGGCTTCACCGGCCCAAGGTGGCCCCAAGGGACATCCTCCATGCACTCCATGTGAGCCTTCCCCAAGGAAGGCTCCCCATCCCTCATCTTCAGTCATCCCAAGGATTCCTGGTCACCTGGGCAGGACAGGGAAAGCCCTTGGGCACATCAACTTGGATTTTAATTCCTGATGATCCATTGGCCCACAAGATCCTCAAATCCATGGGGCTGTCCAGGCAGAGGCGCTGCCTGACCATGCCAAGCAGCAGCACCCAGCCCTGACGGGGGTCTCATCCGTACCCCCAGCAGCAGGAGTGGGGATCCCAGCTCAGACATCACACAGGCATGGGGCCAAGCAGCTCTGAGCCCTTTTCTACGGTGTGTCCCCACGAGCAGGGAGGTGGCCAGGGTCAAGCCACGTGCCTGACTGGCACCAGGGCCATGCTGCCGCTGCCAACACCCCGGCCTGGCGCGGGGTGCCCGGCCGGAGACTCCCCGGCCCCTCCGCCAGCCCCCACCAGCACACAAGCTCACCGGCTTCCTCGGGCTATCGCTTACAAGGGAAATGTCCCCGCGGGCTGAAAATAGCCCGGCGGAGCCCTGCCAAGGCACCAGCACCCACTGCTATTCCTGCAGCGCCTGGGAAACAGGCGGTTTTATGAGTGATTCGGTCACCCTTGGAGCCGCTGGGCGGGCTGGGGTTTCGGCACCCTGGGGAGCCCGCGCTCCCAAGCACGGGGGGCTGGCGCCTGCGTGGATCAACGAGTGGGGACATGGGGACACAGTGGGGACACAGCAAGGGTGCATGGCCCACCCAGCATTGCTCCTGGGTGCAGCGCAGCCCTCCCAGCCCCATGCCGTCCCGCAGGGATCTGCTGGTGGTCTGTGCCACCAGGGCCAATCCCAAGTGAGGTGTCGTGGCTGTCCTGCCTGGCTGGCTGTCACCTACACACCTGGCCAAGGATGGCTGATGGGAGAGGGTGTCACCACATGGCCAACCTGCCCAACATCTGCCTTGGCCAACACCTGGGGAGAGATGGGACACCCACAGGGAGTCTCCTGGCGAGGAGGATCACCCTGGGCAAGGATCCCACCCTGGGATCTCCTCCAGGCGAGGTACCAGAGGGGTGACAGGGATGTAAGGGGCACAAGTAACCAAAACCTGTGGGTGCCTGTGGCAACCCAAGCCCCCTGCCTCACTGTGGCCACCCCTGCACCCAACGGCAGTGGTGTCCATGGTTGTGCCGATGTGGAGGGGGCGTGGAGGTGAGTCCAGTGGGGTGTCACTGGGACACAGCAATCCCCCACCTCTAGGGAAGCTTATTACCCTGGGGGGCATTTACCTGGGATGGTCAGGGTGGGGAGTCCCCATGGGTGCTGTGTCCTGGGCCCTGAGCCCATCTGAGGTGACACAACCCAGGTGGTGGAGTCCACTCCAAGATGTGCTGTCCTGGGAGGTGGAGCCCACCCCAGGGTGACACATTCCAGGTGGAGCCCACCCTGAGGTGCCATGCCCTGGGTGACGGGGAACACCCCAAGATGCCATGAGGACACGGTGATGGAGCTCACCCTGAGGTGACACATCCCAGGCTGAGGCAGGATGAGGAGTCCCAGGGGCGGTGGCCAACGCTCACTGTCACCAGGAGAGGTGTGCGCCAGCCCCATAGTGCCCTCTGCACTTGCTGCCAGCATGCCAGGGCTTTCCTCAACTCCTCACCCACCTTGAAGGTGGTGATGGCACAACCCACTCAAGTCTGAGATGGCTGGGGTGGGGGGAGCAAGGGCTCCCCAGACTCCCTGGTGGCCACGGGGACTCACCATGGCCACCCAACCTGTGAAGGGATGGCCGGGCTGTGCCCAAGGGGTGAGTGTGGGGAGAAGGAGACCTTCCCCCGGGCAGGAGCAGGAACGGGGCAGTGCCTGAGCGCCCTTGTGCTGAGCCGTCGCTCAGCCCCGCGATGGGTGCTGGCCCCCACTGGGGCTCCTGGCCACTCCGGGGAGCTTTGCCAGCCCCAGCCATGTGGGCCATGGGCCGTTTTGGCCACACCCCTTCCATGATGCATCAATGAAACTCCCGGTCCCCCGCAGGGCTCCCCCTGCTTTCCCTCACCAACGGGGACTTAAATGGGAAGGCAAGGCCCAAAAAATAGGAAAACAACCCCCCGAGCCACCTTCTACACCCCAAAAGTGCTCAGGTCTGAGATCCCAGCTCGACGCCAAAGGCAAAGCAAAACTCATTGTGCAAACCCCAACGGTCCCCATGGAGTAGAACCGCATGCAGGAGATGTCCCATGGCTTGTATCTTTTTTGCAAACCTATAGGACGAAGGCAAAATATGGGCCCCCCCCAATAAGGAGAAGATGCTGATGGTGAGGACTCAGGGGGCTCCAGCTGCACCTCGGAGTCAGCTCTGGGACTGCAGACCCCAATGTGGCCTCCGAGATGGGGGATCTCGGCACTGGGCTGAGCAGAGTGCTTGTGAGGGGGTGCCCAACGCTGTGCCCAGCCCCATGGCATCACCGCGCCAGCCTCAGCACAACCAAGAGCAGGGCTGGTGGTCACCCACCATGGTAACAAGCCCCTGATGTCCCACCAGCCCAGCTTGGAGTGGCACCAACCACTAGCCATGCCCGTAGATGACCTTTCCATCCCCCTTGTCCCCAGACCCGACTCGCTGCCCTGCGGAGGTCACCCCACCACCGGCGGGGTGCATCGCTGGCCCCAAAACCCGTTTATCCATAAGAATGGTCCAAGATGCCCTTAAAAGGCCAAAACTCGGCGGGGCCAGGGGTGCTGGGTGTGCTGGAAGGCGGCAGCTGNGGAGCACAGTGTCCCCTTACACGGCTGTTTCCATACTTAGCCGCCCCCCTCCCAGGAGCACGGCTGCCGGAGCCCGGCCAGGCAGAGAACTGGCCCAAATTAACTCAAGGGCAAGCAAGGGTACCAGCGATGCCACCCCACCGTGCGGCCCCAGCGGCAGCCAGCCGGGGACAAGGGTGCTAAGCAGGGACGGGATGGACCAGAGAAGGGGGTCCAGGGTCACCCAAAGTGACATCTTGCTTGGCGGGTCCTTGGGTGGTGGGGGAGACCCCCAAGGCAAACAGCCCACCCCATCCTGCTCCCACTATGGGGTGCTCCAGTGCCCCGGCACAGGAGCCCAGCCCCAAGTCCTCACAGCCCGAAACTGAGCCCCCTCGGCACCCATGGGTGGCACTGACCCCCAGTGCGCTGGCAGCAGCACAGCCCCCTGCGCCCACCCTGACTCCAGAGGGGGGACCTCAGCTCCAGCCCCTCCTGGCCGCGGCCCCCCACCATGTTTCCCTGCATATTTTGGGGTGACTCTGCAGCCCCGGCAGAGCTGCCGCGGAGCCCAGACCTGCCACCCTGTCCTGCTCCTGGCACCCACCTGGCCCTGGGGGGCAGGCTGGGCTCACTGGACACCCCAGAGCCTCACCGGCACCCTCAGCCCCACGGGCACCCACAGCCCTACCAGCACCCACAGCCCCACGGGTACCTGCCACCCTGCAGGGCACCCACAGTCCCGTGGGCACCCGCAGCCCCACGGGTACCTGCAGCCCCACAGGCACCCGCAGCCCCAGTGAGCACCCATGGCCCACGGACACCCCCAGCCCTATGGGTGCCCACAGCTTTGCTGGGTGCCCACAGCCCCATAGACACCTACTACGCCACAGGCACCCATAGCCCCATGGGGACCTGCAGCCCCACTGGGGACCCACAGCCCCGCTGGACACGTGCAGCCCCATGGCGACCACACAACCCTGCAGGCACCCACAGCCCCATGGGGACTCAGAGCCCTGTGGAGACCCACAGCCCCATGGGGACCCTGCAGTCCCATGGGGACCCACAGATCTGCAGGCACCCACAGCCCCATGGGGACCCACAGCCCTGTGGGTACCCCTCAGCCCCTTGGGTACCCCTCAGCCCCATGGGGAACTACAGCCCCACAGGCACCCACAGCCCCATGGGGACCCACAGCCCCATGGGGACCCTGCAGCCCCGTGGGGACCCACAGCCCCATGGGGACCCTGCAGCCCCATGAGCACCCATGGTCACCCGTAGCCCCATGTGCCCCCCGCAGCAGAGTGGGCGGCCATACCTGCAGTGCCGAGGAGCAGGAGTGAGGCCACGCAGCAGCAGAGCAGGTTGAGGCCCTTCATGGTGGCTGCCAGGAGCTCCCTGCCGCTCACGGCCTCTATTTATACAGCGGCGGCAGGCGTGGGGCAGGGCAGGCAGCTGCCGGCACCGCCAGCACAGATGCTGCCGCCACCGCTCGTCCTCTCCCAGGGGGCCCTGGGGATGGGGACAGGGACGGGTGCAGTGCTGGGAAAGGATTGTGTCAGGGATGTGAGGGCACAGGACACCTCCTGGCATGGGGTCCCTGGCGTGGCACTGCCCATGCAGGGTCACCGTCCCCGTCATGGCATCCCACTGGCATGGGGTAGTGAAGCTCCTTGGGCTGCTCCAAGCTCCTGCAGCCCCTTTTTGGCTGGAGCAGGATTTCATGGAGGGGGAAAAATGGAGTGTCACGGCACTGTGGTGTCCCCCATCCGTCCCCAAAGGCGGGTGTCCCCAGGGAATCCTCTTCTACCCACCACGGCTCACCAACTCCAGGCAATGCCACACACCCCATAGACAGGGGGACATGTCACCTCCACCCTGGGGGTGTCCCCGTTGTCACCAGCACCGCACTGGCAGCATGGTGGTGGCCAGAGGCACAGGGTTGTCAGCTCCTGTCACCCTGACTTGTAAGGGATAGCCACCCAGCGCTGTTGTCCCCAAAGCCTGGCCATGGCAGAGTGGCCTCTGGGCTCCATCACTGGAGGAGCCACTTTGGGGGGCTGTGACCCACCATTTTCTTAGGGAAGGGGCCAAACTGGAAGGAAAAAACCACCACCACCCCGCTCCAAATCTGGCTCCTTCCACAAGTGTGGGAGCAGGGGGCGAGGCGGGGGTGGCAGGGAGGGGACAATGGCTGGGCAACACTGAGGGCCACGGTGTGGAAGGGGAGCGGGAGAGACCCCCAGCTGCGGGGGATGCTAAGAGGTGGGTGCCCCATGGGAAAAGATGGGCGCCCCCCCAAAAGCCATGGAGAGAGATGGGTGCCCCCACCCCGACAGAGCCACAAGACGAGCCAGCAGCCCCACGGAGAGCCATGCAGAGAGATCGGTGCCCCCCACAAGCCCTGGCGGATCTGGGACACCACAAGTGCCACACCCAGGGCAGGGGGAGACAAAGCCTGACCCTGCCCCCCCCCCACAGCCGAGCAGCTTCAGTCCCAGACCCACCCCCTCCATCTCAGCAGCAAGCTGAGCCCCGATGCGCTCATAGCACGTGTGGGCAGCGCTGGCAGGGCTGAGCCTTTAAATATAGCCTGGCTGCTCAGTGGGCAACCTCGCGGGAGCCAGCATCCTCCTGCCCGCTCCCTGTCTGCCATTCCCAATGATTCCCAACACCGGCAGTGCTCCCTGCGAGCCCCAGGTCCCCCAAGAGGGACCAGTGTCCCCCCCCCAGGGGTGGGATCCGTCCCCATCCCCCCCCCCCAAAGGTT
>VWZL01003847.1:0-44495 GCA_013396915.1 Stercorarius parasiticus
CGGCGGGAGCGGCGGTGCCCGCGGGCGGGCGCCCAGCCCGGGCTCGGCAGCCGGGAGTTTAATGACCTCGGTGACAGAGACAAAGGGCTGCACATGCAGCAGATAAGTAGGCTGCTTTGTCAACTTGCTGGGCTAGGCTAGGGCAAATTTATTTTTTTCTCATTTAAATAATTTGATCTATTCCATCATTTCCAATCGCTCCCATTTGCCAGCTGTCTGCTAACTACATCGCCTGGAACATCTGAAGAGCAAATCTTTAATTTTCTTACAAACATACTATTACTCCATATCTGATCATCCTTTTAATTTTCCTTGTCTGTCGCTTGCCCCAGCAGCAAGCTGGGCGGGCTCGGCGCTGGGAGAAAAGCCCATCGCTATCCTGCGCTTGGGCGACCCATCCCGGACCAGCCTCCGTCAGCCTGCGTGTATGAGCTGGAGGAGGGGACATATGCAAACCGTTTTCGGTCTAAAACTCAAAGAAAAGTTCCTGGGCGTTGCATCTGGCAGCAGACAGCAAGCGCAGTGCCTGCTGCAGTGAGGCAGAGCCATCGGGGGGATCCCCCGCGTGCCCATCACGGTGGTGTCTGGTCTCCGGCTATTTCGTGCAGCGGGAGCAGTGGGGATTGGCCAGGGTGTCTGATAGCTGTCATCAGCGCGGCATCGTAAGGAAAAGCTGGAAGGGTCTCTGGGGGATCTACACGCCTGTGGCAGGGGCAGCCCCTCCCGGAGATGCTGGTGTAACTCTTCCCGCAGCCTCCCCCGTGGTTTAACTTGTGCTTCGTTTGGGGCAATGGGAAAGTGCCCCTGCGCGTGACCCGCGCTCCCAGCATGGTGTCATGGTGGAGGGGACTTTTGCGTACTCCTACCTACGAGTCAGGCCAGAGAGGCACAGGCTCTCCCCAGCACCCCCAAAGCACTGCGCAGAAGTTGGGTCTCAGAGGTCTGTTGTTAGTGTTGATTGTGGGCAGGCTGAGGCTCAGCCTTCCAGCAGGAAATCTGACCAGTGTCAAAGGCAGTTATAGAACAGGGTCTCTCATGTTAAGGATATTTTTGTCCCTCATGACACCACAAAGCACAAGATTTAGCAAAAGGGCATGGAAGACATTTTCTTTGCTTATTGCTTAAATGAAGGACAGCTGTTTCTGTGAAGTTGTTACAAAATTAAATGTCACAACCTGCTGAATCTTTGCACCTGGAGATAAAAGACAGCCCCATAAACCTAGCGGAAGAGAGAGGACTTGCTCTTCTGGGGCTGTTTTTTTGCAGACTCCAGCATGTAGAGATGAGAGTTTGATTTTCAGTAACTCAGGACAAGAGGTTCAGGTTTTGTGGACCGTTCAAATTCCAGTGTGGCTAGGATGTTCTGTTCTGTTAGTTCATTAGTGCCAAGATGCTGCTTCTTGCCTTTTTGCTGGCACCAGGCACCGATAAGGCTCTAACCTTTGCTTCAGCCTTTGGATCCTACTGCAGTACCAGCACAAATAGTTTATTTCTCATTATCTTATTTGATTAGTATGTGATGGGCGCGTGGTGGTTATGAATAGGCCTCGCCGTGTATGTAGGTCAGGGAAGGAAGTCGGCGTGGCTCAGAAAGGCAGGGCAGGAGCATTTCTCAGCAGTCAGATGGCAAAGCCAGCCAGGGGTGCCTGGGCACCGGCAGAGATGCGCTCTGTGGTGGCGCCCCTCCTTGCTCGGGGCTCGCGTGGCCTTTCCTCCCCGAAGCAATCCGAGGGGCGTGCAACAGAACAGCACATCACGGATGTGCTTCCCCTCGTGTTCCTGAGCTCCCACGCTGTCCCCCAGCCCCGTCCCTCGCCTCTGGCTTGGCAGGGCTCCTCTCTCCTGGCAGCATCCAAGGGGATCCCAGGGCTGCTCTGTGTTGTGATCAAAAAGGGGATATTTTTGAAACTACTCTTAGATGTTGCACCATAGTTGCCTTAAATTTTTTTTTCCCCCCTGCAAAGACTGTTTGACTTTGTCTGTTTCCTGTAGATGCTGCCAGGATCCACACCTGCGAGCAATGACCCTTATCCAACAGGTCAAGCTCTCTATCAGCTGTGGCGGAGCTCAGTCGTTAGCATGTAATTACAGCAGGGACAAAATGGCTGGAAGAGAGAGATGCGTTTGCAGGAGGAATGGAGCTCCTCGTGGGACCAGAGCCCCATCTCAGTGCTGCTATGTGGGTAAGTGCTGCCCAGCTCGGGGGGGGGGATACTGGGGGGAGGCCTGTGTGGGCACCCGTTCCGTGGGAGGGAGGATTCGCGCTGGGGAAAGTGAGGACCTCGTTTGGGAATCTGTGGCTGTTGCCTTGCTGAAGGACAATCAAAAGTAGCAGAAGGGCTTTGGTGTCCTACGATTTGTTACAGGGATGCCAAAAATACAATGTATTTGCCCAGTTCACAACTGCTGTGAAAATAGCTTTAATTTGGTAATTCATCATTTCATGGTATATCAATTAGTGCAAATTCTCTGCCGTATTTATAACTTACGAGCATAGTGTTCCGTTTAGAAGTCACTTGGTTATTCCTAGTTTGTTATGAGGATATTTGGATGTGTTAGACTTTCATGCTGCCTCTTTTTACAGTGAATCAATGTGGTGTTTAGGGCTCCGTTTATTACACAGGTAGGACTCTGATAGTTGTGTCCGTTTTATGGGGTTTTATAGACGTAAAAATCTCAGTTCTCTCACCTGCAAATAAAGCTGTATATTTATGGATGTTCTAAAGACCGTGAATGTAAGGCTTGTTATTTTCAAGTATGAAAAGGAACTGCTTGCAAAAGTGGAAAAAATGTTGAAATTATTAATATCTAGGGGGAAAATGCTGATTGACAAAAGACCTTTTCAAATAAGATTCATGCTTCAGAGCAGCAGCAGAAGTATGAACCTTGCAGAAAGAGACATAAGCATTGCTGTAGCTATGGCGTTTTTCCACGCTAATGAAGAAAAAGAGGCTTCTCTTTTATTTTTTTTAATGGTATCTAAACTGGTTCATTTGAATTAGCTACATCCACATGCATTTTGTTTAGATTTATATGCATCAGGTGTAATATAACTACAATCAATGTGAGTTACGGGGCCCAGTGCTCACATTACCGAGATTCATGTGCTGAAGTCGGCTCCTAAAATACCAGAGAGTAAATATACGGGGGCCGGCAAATGCAGATTTCTGGGACTTGAGTGCCCTCTGCTGAAACCGTCCCAGCCAGCCCTTAGCTCTGGCACCCGGCAGCTTGATTGATGGGCTGCTAAATTAAACTGAAGCCTGCGGTTCACGGGTTCACCCGTTATGAAGAATCCTTCCTTCCTTTCCTCTCCTGATGGTGCGCTCGCATCTTCTCCCTTCTCTTCTTCCGACGCTCTGGTTTTAATTTTCTGACTCCTCCCGCCGCTCTGCGTACGCCACAGTAGATTTTTCTGGTTTTAAATGGCTAGTTCAGATGCGGTAAGGATTCCTTCTGAAGCAATCATCCGGGCAGCCGTGGTCGCACCGGCGAGTGCTGGGGGCCGCGTTGGGCTGGGGAGCAGCCGGCTCTGCCCCGAAGGGCTCGGGGCTGTTCAGCGCTTTGTCCCTCTGGAAGGCGTTGGGCCCTCGCCCGCAGCCGGGGTGAGGTGCCAGCGCTGCCCACGCTCTAGGAGCTCCTGCGAAAGCAAACAGCGAGAAACCACGCTTGCCCCCGCAAACTTACTGTAACTTTGGGTTAGATTTTCCTCGTTGTGGAGGGAAAGAGGAAAAATTTCTGCTTCCTACCTAGCATTTCGTCATTTAATCTGCCATGGGAGAAGCGTGGTGTTTCCCCGTGCCTCGCCCGCAGCCTGCGCGGGGGTTTCTCCGAGGCCGCAGAGCGATGCCCCGCTCCCAGCGGGGATGGAGGCACTGGGGGGGCTGCTGTCCCCACCGTGGGCTGGGGGACCGAGGACGATGCCAGAAGCTGCTCGCACGTTGTACCGCGTGGTGCTGGACAGATGATTTGAGTGTCTGGAAATTTCCCACTTAAATTTTTATCAGGTTTATTCTCTCTAGATGATGCGCCGCACGCTTGCCGGGGCAGCCTGGTTTGCTCTGCCCCAAAAGCCCTTGCGCGGGGGGGTGGGCAGGGAAAGGGGCTTTTTCTGCAACCCCTGTTAGAGTAATACTCCTAGAAGAATTGTTGCTGCACTACGCTGCATATATTTGTGTTGGAACATACCGTGGTGTAATAGCTGGTTTGAAATGTATCCAGTTCTGTTGAATATATTATCGTGGAAGTCAGGCAACCGTGCGGGGAGAATGCGAGCTCCTGTCAAACCAGGGAGCAGAAACGCGCTGCGAAATCGAGAAGGGAGTTGGGACCAACTGCTCCTCTCCTCTTCTGCTGCGGGGATGTTTGCAGGGGGTCGGGGCTACAGGGAAACTCTGGTCAGAGCCATGTGGGAGGCCGTGGGAGGGGGTTCAGCTGCTCCGATGCTGGGGCGGCTGCGTCCACGCCAGCTCTGGCCTCAAACCCTGCGCAGCAGGACCCTGGCTGGGCACCTCCTTCGATCGGTCACCTCTTTAGAAGGGCTCTTGGGTCTGAACCTGGAGATGGGCTGGTACTTGCCCTGAGAGCCCAGGCTGGGCGCTTCCTGGCGCCTGAGGCAGCAGAAACAGGAGATGGTGAAGGGCTGCCTGGCCTTCTGGATGCGCCGTGGTGGGGTGAGCGGGGACCGAGCTGTCCCGGGTCCCCCAGGGTGCGAGGGTCCCTCTGGGTGTGCGGAGCAGAGCCGCCCATGGCCCCGGCTGCTCATCAGCCTCACCCAGCAGCAGGCGGCTTGTACAATTGTAGTGTGTCTTAGAGGCTGAAAAGGGCAACAGGGAACAAATGAATAAGTAAGACCAGTTTAAATTATTATCTTTATCACACCACGTGTTTGTCCCCTGACGAGAGAGAAGCTGTTTTGGCCAGTCAGCTCCGTCAAGTGCTCCCATTTCTGAGCTGCAATATAATCTTTTGAACTAGGCTGAGTGGAAATACATATTCGTGTCAGACAGCCTTTGCATGTATTTTTCATCCTCTTTCTGCAGAGGTAGGAAATCATCTTTTTTTTTAAAAAAAAAAAGGCCTCTATCTTTAGGATTGGTGGGAGAAGCCATTTGCAACTGATGGGTGTAAATTATGCCTGCTTAGTCAGACAAGAAAATTAGAGACTGCAGAATTAGACTCTGCTTGCAATTATCTTTACGTGGAACCAGTTTACAAAAAAATTTGGTGTGCTCCTTGGCTTTCTGATAAATTCTCATGCGGTTTATTTTTGACCTGTCGGCTTCAAAGCGTGGTCCGTTGTACGAGACCCAGGAAGGGTACCTCTGGTTTTTCTCCTGTACAAGTTACCAACTGGCTGAGCAGAAGGTTGGTCACCTGCCAACCTGTGAGTGCACAGGGCACTTTACTACCCACATGTCTAATTACCCATGCAAAGATTTGGAATGAGTTGTTAATACCTTTTTTTTTCCTCTACACATGCAAAGGGCAAGAAAAGAGCACGTTATTTCAAATGCCTGTTAAAATCGGACTTCAGTGGAATTATGCTGGGAATTAATTTGGCCAGCTGCAGCCAGCCTTTTTTCCCAGTCCCCTTGCAAACTCAGGCCTGTTTCCAATTCACAGCAAATTTCTCGGTTGTTCCAGCACATTCGGAGAAAGTTGAGATGTTGGGTGGGGAAGCTGTGGCTGCATCTGGCCGTACCTATTCCGAACGAAATAAGGCACGATGAGGCATCGCTGATGTGGAGGAGCCGATGTGCTGGGGGTAAGGAGGTTCCTGCCTCGGGAAGGGCACGGGATGTCCAGGAGAAAAGAGCTTTCCCGTAGCAGTGGGATGTGTGTGATGCTGTGAAAGGCTGAGGTGTGTTAAATGTGTGGAGGCAAAAAGGATGTGCCGGGGGCAGGGGGGGGCGGGCGGGCAGGCAAATGTCCTGGCCCTGAGCTCCTGTGGGAGCCCACCTTTGGGAAGGGGCGTAGGAGAGAGGAGGAAGAGCAGGAGCTGCCACATCATGCTCTAAGGAGACTTGGGATAGAGGCAGTCGGAGCGGGGAACCCCCTCCATTGAGGGCTGCCGACAACCCTTGGGTCCGAGGTGTGGGACCTGCCTGTGCCGTGCCTCCGGCACGGGTGTCCATTGGCCTTGTTTTAAGCTGATGCGAGACTCCTTTTAAAACCGGTGCGAAAGCAGACCCTTGTGCCGGTTAAATACTTGTTATTCACGGCTGTCGGTGCCTGGGCACAAGGTTAATTTTGGTGCTTTTCAGCTTAGCAAGCAATGAACAGCTTCATGCTTTATCCTGTTGGAAGGGGATGGTGCAGTGCGTTGTATTTATGGATTGAAAGGGGAGTGTGGGAGGCTTCCTGCGTACGCCGCCGTCCTATTCACAGGAAGAGAGAAATGCTGCTTTATATTCTCTTTTTTTAAATCTGATGTTTATTTGGTATTTTAAAGGTGTTAAGAAAACAGAGAAAACGAATTCCAAAAGATAGAAAACAAATTGGGTTTTGAAACGTAACCTGTAAGATGCTCTCTGGTTTTCCCAGTTCTTCCAAGCTGCCCCCCGATGGTGGTGACGGACACAGGGTGGCTGTGCCGGTGCCTGGCTGACGGGAGACACCGCCTTTGTGGCCGGTGCCACCGAGCAACTTCAGGAACTGCTGACTTCGCCATAGAGAAGTTAAAGCTGATGTGCCTCGGGCCGTGCTGAGTTTGTCTCTTTTGTAAACCATTTTCAGAGCTTTCCTTTGGCCGTGCAGCAGATGCAGGGCTCAAAATTCACCCTGGGATTCCAGGTAACTCGGTTGGGCTCGTACTGCGGGAGCTGGAGGGGGTGGGAAAGGTGCAGCTGGGAACAAAGGCAGGGAGAGACCCGAAGCCGGGTGCTCTCCCAGCTGGAGAGGGCTGCTCTTCCCTTCGGTCCCGCAGCACAAAGCGAGCACAAGGCACGTGAGACTTAGATGAGATATAAGAAGAGATGTTTTATGCTGAGGGCGGTGAGCCCCTGGCCCAGGTTGCCCAGAGAAGCTGTGGCTGCCCCATCCCTGGAGGGGTTCAAGGCCAGGTTGGACGGGGCTTGGAGCAACCTGGGCTGGTGGGAGGTGTCCCTGCCCCGGGCAGGGGACTAGATGGCCTTTAAAGGTCCCTTCCAACCCAAACTATTCTATGAGTCTCTAAATTCATTAATGTTTTATCTCCAAGTCTTTCTTGTATCTGGAAAGAATATGAAATTAATCTATTTTATTTACTGGTAATTCTCAGGTGCGTCCCATTTGGCGCTGCAGAGAGGGACCAGCCTGCGGCGTCTTGTGGGCAACCACTTGCTGGTTTGGCTTCTCCCCCCAGTTCAGCCAAGAGGCTCCCAAGTGCAGGTGGGGGAAGGAAGTTACGAACCCCCTGCTGTGAATTTTTGGTGGATTTCCCTCTGGGGACACCCGGTCCCTGGCTCTGATGCCCAGCAGTGGCTCAGGAGGTGCCTCAGTCAGGATCACTTCCTTCTCGTGGCTCTAAACTCAAATCTGAAATACCCTGTTTAAGTTTCATCGCTGCTGTTTCTGTGTGTCTTTTCTCTTTGGCGATAAGACAGAAGAATAGTATTTTTTAAGCAGGTCCAGGTCTTAGTACAAGTAAAACGGTGCTGACGCGGCTTTGTTTTAGACAGTGTATGCAAAATCTTCCCTAGATCGTATCTGTGCTCTGCCTGGCCTTCACTTCATGGTGGGAACATGACTTGCATATTGAAACCTCATATGAAAAAACCCTAGGAAAACTAACGAGCATCTCTTTATAGTTTATTTCCATAATTTTCTATGGGAACCTTTTGCTTTTTTCAAATGTAAAGGGAAAAAACCAACAAACCAAAACAGAACAGTGTCCAGTAAACATTAGATATTTAAAGTGTTTGTATCTAGAGAAGTATTTTATGTTGGCTTTTTTTAAATATGAAAGCAAAAAGTGAATAATTCTGCGTAACTGTATTTTTGTTTTGTGATCATCCTCTGGGGGATGGGAGAGCAAGATCTTGCCAAAACTATGTGTTCTTTACCATTTTTATTTGGTCAAAATCCTATATTTATTTTTTTATCCCCAAAGCACTCCATTGCATACGAGGCTCTGGTTATGGTGGTACCCCACCTACATGGGGGGGGCTGATGCCGTGATGCCGGACTGTGTAAACCACTCTAATAAATGCAGGCCAAAGTTGCACAAAATCAACGTCTGCACGTCATACCTTAGGGAACGGGGAAATCGGGTGTCTTCTATCGCTTAGATTGGAAGCGAATATCTGTCTTTCCCAGAAAGCAATCGTAGTTCTCATCTACGACTCTCCCGTGTCTCGGTGAGATGCAGCCTGGGAGCGGGGGAGAGCGGCACGTTGCGGCTCTGCCTCCAGCGCCCGCTGGGCTCAGACGCTCGCTGCAGGAGGACGCGGCCCTGGAGCGATGCAATTACATACCCTTGTGGTAACGGTTTAAAGATCAAGTAAGGAGTAGTTTGACTAGAGATTAAATATAAAGATACCCATTTATGAATTAGAAAAAAAGAAGGGGGGAAAAAAAACCACCCCTCCAAGTAGATTAAAGTGTTGCAGAACTGACTAATAAATCAACTGCTGGCGAAGCGTGGCAGCCTTGTCTGCTGCTCTGAAGTGGCTAAGGACAAGTTTAATAATGCTTTACAACTGGGAGGCTAAATGAGGAGCGGGCAGCACACCCGCTGGCTCGGTGACGGCGATGGGAAGGGCTGGGGAAGGAGCACACAGCGCTGGCAGCAGGGACCTGGTGACCTCCGCTCTGCTGGGGGGAGCACAGCGAGGGGACACCCCCTAAAATAGGTACCGAGTTTGGGCTGAGACCTCCGGGTGAAGGAGAGAAATGCTGGAGGTATCTGGGGTTGGAGGGCAAAGCTTGGAGCTTCGCTTGTGTGCGGTCGCTCGTTATTTGTATTGCAGTAATGAGCAGCAAAGCTATGGCACCATCATGGACCAGTGCTCCAGCAGCTTTTATCCACGCACAAGGGAATAAGGCGATGGACACTGGATTTTCTGTTATAACTCCAGTTTGTTAGCTTAGACCGAGGACTTCTCTGAGGCGTAGGCTGCCTTTTGGTGCTGGGCTTTCAAGACGGGGATGAAGGGTCATTCCTCTCTAGGCAAAATCAGAGTGCAGTGACAGGTCAGCGATGGGGACAAGCTTGGGAAGCAAACGCTCCCAGAGTTTCTTGGGAAAACTTGCCCTTTACTGCAACCAGTAAAGTAAATATTTTAGGAATTGTGCTCTTCTGGAAAAAGTCAAAATGCACTTCATTGTATTACTGCAATTAGTAGCTCAAGGTAACTAAGCAAAGGAATCCCTCCCAAAGGCCTTCATGGAGAGAGAAGCCGCTGGGAAGCTGTGCTGCTTCTAGGAATGAAGCTTCTCGTATGCATTTAGTGAAGGGTCTGTAGATGCTGCCTTGACTTGCTCCTTAACTGGCATCAAAGCATAACCCGCTGCCTGTATCATTTTCATAGCGAAACAAAAATACCGTAATATGAACCTGGCAGAGGATTAGGACCCATCCTTCAGGTGCAGGACAGCGGGAGCACGTCTCCTTTTCCAAAAGAAAAGGCTTTGGCGAACTTGGCTTGTGTTCACGTGCCATGGCAATGCGGCTAGGAGTGCCTAATGGGATAGGCTGGCATTTTCATCTGGTCCTTCCTGGGCAATGAGCTACGTATGTCAGGGAGTCCTTGCAAATACACAGCAGAAGTGGGTTCTGTGATTACTAATGCAGCAGATCCCTCGGATTTTTACAGGTTCGTTGTGTTGCTCTGCATTAGACTGGTGGGGAAATGGACCTTACAGAACCAGGTGTGTCTACCGCTAGAGAAGAGATGTCACTCACCTGAGCAGCTTTTATTGGGTGTACGCTTTACCAACCGAGGTTTAGGGGTGGGCAGCAGTGGGATTAATTGCTGGCTCGGGGAGTAAACAGCTTGAGGTGAAGTCAAGGGTGATCAACCTCAGCTAGACAGTCGTTTCCCAGGAGATGCTGTGTGCTGAGGGTACCTCTTGCTATAAATTGCTTTGGATGTTTGAGTATAGACCTTCTATAAACTCAAACACTGCACAGGGCACTCGTCCTTGCACTGCCGTTGTGCCCTCGATTGCTGCGAGTTGTTCAAGGTCATAAGAAGAGCCAGTAGTAATCCAGAATTAAATCCAGTTTGTTCAACTGCCGTAATTTTGTCTTATCTTTGCACCCAGTTTTCAGAATGCTTTTTCCGCTCTGTCCTGCGGGGCGCTCCCGGGCCTGATGCTCTCCTGATGCATCAGAAGCCTCTGGAGCCATAAGCAGACGCAAATGGGTTATTTCTGCAGAGTGCTCTCCCAACCTGCTAAAAGACAAAGAGCACGGCGCTGAGAGCCCGCTGGCAAGCAAGGCACTCAGGCCCCTATTAAAAACAGCAGAACAAGTTTAATCTCTGGATGGTGGGGAGTTTTGCGTCGTCAGCATTGTTTGATCCAAGTTTTAAAGGCAAAATTGAAATCATTCTTCATCAGGCTCAACACATTGATCTCTAGAAAAGAACACTTGTAAATAACCTCCTTGAGAACGTGTCGCCCTCTTTCTCCTCCAAACCATGCTCCTCTGCGATAAGGGCAATCCCCGAGGATGCTCCAAAAGCAAGAAGGAGAATAAGCAGAAATGGCTTCAGGGAATTTCTCTCTCTCATTCCTCCTTCTCCGGTCCACCACCGAGTGCACGCATCACATGCTCCAGATCACAGGCCATTAATAAGGAAGAATACTGGCACTCGCGTTTCCCCTTTCCCAAAAAGGGTTGATTCGCTTTCCTAAGTGGTTCATCTTCTCCAGCACTCAAGAAGGCGCTGGGCAGTAGGGCTGCAGACCCACGGAGGATGGATGGACAGACAGGCTGCTCCGTGTGTGCTGAGGCCAGCTCACCCCCGAAGAGCGGAGGGTTGGCTGCATTGGGGTGGAGGGTTGGCTGCATTGGGGTTGCAGGGTCTGTCCCGGGACCGCTGGCAGCGTCCCTGCCCTCCCTCTCTTTGCAGTCACGGTTTCCCATGTCCTGCTTTGGCGAGGTGTCTTTGGCGCTTCCTGTAACTTGAAGTAATCTCCTTGTTTATGCCGTTGTTTGTTGCTGATTTTATTCCTAGCCGTGCCTGCAGACAGCCCGAAGGGCTCCATTCTTCCTCCCTTACTCAGATCAAGGATTTTTCTTTTTTCCACCTTGTAAAACAAGAAGCACAACGCGTGACCTCTGCGCTCCACCACTTAAGTAGAGTTTAATCAATGTTTCCCCTTACCTAGCAGCAGTCCCAGCCACCGCCACCTCCTGTTTTCCAAATCCTTGTCCCTTTCTGTGCACCGCGAGGAGCCGCAGCCCCGCGCGTGGCACATCCCTCCTCGTGCTGCGCGGGAATGGGAGGGACCTGTCCCCTCGGTGTCCACCGCGGTGCCGGATGCGGTGCTGGATGGGGAGCTGGGCACCTTCCCCTTGGTGCCGATCAAACTCTTCCCACAGACCTCAGCAAGGTCACTTCGGCGCAGCCTTCGGCGGAGAACGACTGATCCTCCTCTCTCGGGATCAATAGGACATTTCTGGGAATATCCTCAATTGAGAGGAAAAGCAGCTAAAGTTAGACTTGCTCTAAGCATAAGATTTCCCTGGCAGGGTTAGATATATTTAGGGCATTTAACTGCCAGAGAATTATAAAGTGATTTTTTTTTTTTCTTCACCAAATGAGACATAATGATCACTCTCAACATTTGTAAATTGCACTGAAAATGGCAAAGTTTGTAATTGGGAGCTTTAAAAGTTGTTATTTTTGAATTAGGCCACAGTAGTTTGATGAAATGTCTTGTGGGGGTGCGCGTCCTGTCTCTGCGGCTGGTGTCCCTCCCATGCGGGGCCGTCGGAGCCGCTGGCACTGAGGTGACCTCTCGTGGGATTTGATCTTGCAAGATGCTGAGCGCTTCAGATTTGATCTTCAAGTATCGTTTGACTTCAATAAGTTGATTCGTTAGCTTCAACTTAAGAACGTGTTTAAATGATTTGCAGAACTGACCTCAGCCAATGTGAGTTTCAAATTAGATATATATTTCCGTGGGTGGATATTTATTTTTTTTTTTAGTTTTATTGGATTTTTAACAGGTTTGAAGGGATACTGTTGGCAGTTGCTGTGACCTACTTCAGGGCAGAGACTGGGCCAGTCCATCCAGTGGCTCTGCGCTGATTAACAGTGTCGTTCTAAATACGTACGCTTCCACTTGACTGTAACTTTCCCGTAAGGAACAAAAAATAAATCAGTGTTAAGTAATGGAACAAATTCACAGGAAAAGCATCTCTAACAGTGACAGGTGTCTAATTCCTGCGCTCCTCTGAATGAGGAGGAGGAGGTGGTTTCCTCTCTCACCCACCTCATCTGATACAGACAAATCTGCCGGAGCAGGGACAGACCAGGACTGCGCTCATCAAGGGCTTTCAGTGGCAACGTGTAGCATTTGATTGTGTGTTGTTCCAAAATTAATATATTCTGGCTTTCCTATTGACCTGGAAGGATTATCTGAGATGGATGGGGGGGTGGAGGATGTTTGTATTGGAGCGGGGTGGGATGGGGGAGACCAAATCTAATTTTTTATTTTTTTTAAACCAAAGCTGTGTCAGTATTTGAAAGTGAAAATGGGAATGGGCTTGCCCTCGTCTCCCCAGGCTGCGTCGCGGGGGCTGGTGGGTGCTCTGACCCCTTCCGGTGCCACCTTGGTGGTGTGGGAGCCCCGAATTCACGGTGTGGAGGGCAGTTCAGGTGCTGGCTGTGGATGGAGCCCGGTGGGCTTTGGCCAGTGCCCAGGGCCAGCAAAGCCCTCGTCTCTCCTGGGAACCTTATGGAAACCAGCAGAGAAACGCCCTGGGGCCGTGGGTCCCGGCATGTGAAGGCTGGAGAAGAACAGAGCCAGGAAAAGGCAAGCGGGAGGTGAAAGAGAAGAACGCATGATTTG
Source organism: Stercorarius parasiticus (assembly GCA_013396915.1). Taxonomy (NCBI): domain Eukaryota; kingdom Metazoa; phylum Chordata; class Aves; order Charadriiformes; family Stercorariidae; genus Stercorarius; species Stercorarius parasiticus. The sequence goes on from VWZL01003847.1 coordinate 13,009, forward strand.
GAAACAAAATGAAGTCATCTTTAATGAAGCGCTTCAGAAAATAGCTTTGTCACTTTTACCCACAAAGGAAGTTATTGTGGTGAAATTACATTATCATCTCGTGCTGGTTTTAAAACCCAAGCTGTGCCTCCTGGGGAAAAGTGGCTGGAAAAAGCTCTTTGTTTTTGCTTTGAAAAAACCCCAATGCTGTGAGGATGTGTGTTTTCAATCAATGGGGGCTCATAACTAATGGATCAGAAAAGTTTAGGAGCCAGCAACAAACTGAAGGCATTAATAACTGTTGCTTTCAAGTCAATGGAATTGATCAGCAAATTCAGTTTATTTCTGAATGATCATTGTAGAAAAGTGGAAAAGCGAACCAATATTTAAAGATGTACCTGCAAGCAATAATACATGATTGCGGGCTTTGGCAAGCTGCGTAGCAGAAAAAAGGGCTGGATGACATAACGGATCATTCATAATTGTCAACCAAATTGCATAGCTGGTATTGAGCTTGAAAAAAATGAACCATAAGAAGCATTTCTTATTGATTTTTGTTTTGTTAGAAAGAATATAAGGCTGCCTTAAAGAACTGGGAACAGGCTGCAATTGATTCTCTTTCCTTTTGAGCAAATTCCAGTAGAATTTGAGATTTGATTTTAATTTAGGATTTATTAATGCTTTTTTCTTTCTCTTCCACTCCCCTGTTACTATAGGAGAGGCTGGGAGTCATGGGAGATGAACTGAAACTTGGGGGAAGTTTATGCCAAAGGGCGCGAGCTCTGCTGAAACTGGGTATTTCACAGATTTTTCTAGAGAAGGGGGGGAGGAAAAAAACACAATAAATCCAGAGTCCAATATGAATTTTAGAGGCCAGAGACCACTGAGTCCTGGCAGATAGGCAGGGTGTGCTGCCACCAGCTTCCCAACGCCTTTCTGCTCCTCTGCCAGATGTTTAGATCATCACCAGGTCTTGCTCGCTGTCCTTCCTCTGCCGTGAAGATGCTGTGAAATATCAGGCCTGCAGCTGCAAACGGCGTAGCTCAGAGGTGCAGTTCTTCCTTCCGAACACATCTATTTGCTCTTCCATCCCTCCGTTGCTAGATAATAAATACACAGCTCCTCATCCATGAAGGTTACACATCTATTCCTCCTCCTCCGAACCACGGGCGAAGCCTGCAAGACCCAATATTATTTAAGGTCCTTCTTACATGAGAAAGAGATGTAATCACCCTTCACAGGTGAGGTGCTCTGAGGGGATTCATTTCACATTATTCTACATTAAGCTGGTTCGATTTAAATTTGTAGTGCCTGCTGTTAGGGGAAGGCAGGGGGGATGAGGTGAGGCTTCTGTGTGGTCTGTGCTGGGACGTGCCAGCACGGGGATGCGGATTCCCCAGACCATGGAAGTGATTCCTCACTTCTGCCTGTACTGAAATTGTTTCTTTGAGGAAACGGAGAGCTCTACAGAAATGAACAGTAATTTTCCAGAGGGGACAGCAAAGGGCTACTGAGATGCTGAGGGGACTGGAACACCTCTCTTATGAAGACAGGCTGAGGGATTTGGGTCTTTTTAGTCTGGAAAAAAGACGACTGAGGCGGGACCTGATCAATGCTTATAAATACTGAAAGGGGGGGTGTCAGGAGCACGGGGTCACGCTCTTCTCAGTAGTGCCTAGTTACAGGACAAGGGGTAACGGGCACACACTTGAACATGGGAAGTTCCACCTAAAGATGAGGAGGAACTTCTTTCCTGTGAGGGTGGCAGAGCCCTGGCACAGGCTGCCCAGAGAGGTGGTGGAGTCTCCGTCTCTGGAGACATTCCAACCCTGCCTGGACGCGTTCCTGTGCCACCGGCTCTGGGTGACCCTGCTCTGGCAGGGGGTTGGACGGGATGATCTCCAGAGGCCCCTTCCAACCCCCGCCATCCTGTGATTTTGTGATCTACCCAGTCACTTGTATAATCTCTTCCCCGAGATCACAGATGAGAGGGCGCCTGAGCGGAGGTTCGCAAGGGAGAGTCTGGGTGCAGGGGCTCTGCAGAGGCTGTCGAGGTCGGCTTCAGTTCATGGAGATGCTCTGCTGACTTAGTCCCCTTTAGCTGCTGCTGCTGCCTCTCTAAATCTGGGTGCCATGGGCCGGAGAGGTGGTGGCAGCACGAACTGGCCCACGGGCCGCCTGCGTGGGAGAGACCCATGTGTCCCAGCCACGGGGAGGGCGCTCGGCAGCGCTCACAGGGTGCGAGTTCCCTGCGGCCTTCCCCCTCTCTCCTTCTCTGGCCTCCTGCAAACGCTCCATCGGGCTGGAGGGAAGTGCACAGCATGGTGTTGGAGGTGAACTGAAACAAATAAACCCCAGCTCCAAAAAGCACTGGCTATTTTAGACTGATTTTGAAAGTGTTTATATTTTTCTTTATGAAATACTTAACTACTGCCAATAGGAATATGATGTGAAACCAGAATTTATTCTTTTTCTTTGGCTTTCCTGGTATCACCTGCGGAGCGATGTGGCCTTAACTAAGGGGAACAGCATCTGCTGTCATGCTGGTTATCCGAGATTTGACCTTGGGGCCAGGATGGCCGTTACCAGGTGCCATGTCCAGGGCTGGTCCTCGGGGGTCCGGCTGTGGGTATCAAATTCCAAGTAATAAGGCAAATCTAGAATAATGTCTCCATGTTTCTGTTTTCTTAAAATAACAGATGTGCTTCAGCTCAGCCCTCCAGAGGATCAGGCTTCTCTTAAAGCACTGATTTGTAAGGGTTTATTATTCAGATCCTCCTGTTAAGCTAAGATTCAAAACCGCAAAATAATTGTGGGATCAAAATTACTTACAAACACGTCAGAGCCTGCAGCTGCTGCAAGTTGGTCAGATTTACATATATCATATGGCTAAATAATTCGAGTTAAATAGATTAGCGTGTTATGCTCCTGATGAAATGATCCTTGAATATACCACGGCCTCGTGCCAGGACCATTATGAGAGGGGGAAAAAAACCTTGTTTGCTGCCAGTGACTTTCAAGTGACAATGAAAGTGGAAAAACACCTGGAGGTGTTGCTTTTATAGATATTAAAAAAAATGAAAACATAATTCCAGCTGTTAGAGGCTTACCATGAGCCAAGGAAGGAAAAGCGGAGAAAGGTGCCTGTGGTTTTGATTTAAGCTCTGTCCTAAGGAGAAGGACCAGAGGATGCTCAGCAGCTCTTGGGGCGGTTGCCCTTGGCCTTTGCAGATGGCCGGGATCAGCTGGCACTGGCCCTGAGCCCCCCAGGGAGGATGATGGGCAGGAGCCGCTGCTACGCTGAGCTCACCCATCCCCACTCCTGCAAACAAACCCAAATCCGCCTTTGGTCCCCCTGTGCCAATATCAAATGCAAAGAGCTCCTCATTTACAGGCTTTAAGGTCAAGCGTGTGCTTCTGTGCTTGACTAATATAAATGACGATGCGTGCGATTCAGGCCTGAAGCCCGCTCATTTGTCATTTAAAAAAATACATAAATAACACTTTTGTTGATTTTTTTTTTCATGAATGTCATTTCGTTGGCAATGCCTGTCACAGATGTTGCAGTTAAATACCTCTATATACATAGATATTGGGTTTGGATAGGTTTGATTTGGGTGAGATAATGATTCAGATAAAGGGATGTTGCAGACCTCCCAACGCCGCCGAAGGCAGAGTTATTGCTTTCTCCCAGTAGATGGAGGTGACTGGGAAACTGAGGCCACTGGAACAGAGGAGGAGAGGAATAAATTCTGCAGTAAAGGTGGGAGCAAAGTGTCTTTGCTGGTCACCATCCTCGATGCAGAGTGCGGCTCTTTGAGATGCGCTGCTCCTGGCAGCTTTTATGGGGGAGATGGGGTCGAGAAAAGAAAACCTGGTTCTTCAGGATCTCTGTCGCGCTCTAGAGATGGGTGTGCAGGTGGGACTCGCCCCAAAAGTGATGTTCCCAGCACGGCATCTATAGGTGGTGGGAAGAAACGGTCTCTATTTAACTTCATCTGGAGGAATTGCTCCTTCAAGTAATGCTGGGTGGGACGTAGCGTGCGGTGGGGTCAGTGTATTACCCACCTGTGCGGGCATCTGAACGCTCCCCGGACTGGGAACAGGCAGCCTTGGCCTCGGTCTTTCTTTTGGAGGAGACAAAATGTACAGATTTAAATTGTCTCTTAATTGTGTGGTTCAGAGCTGGGGGGGGGATGCGTTTTTCCCCCAGGGAGCGCAGAATGCGATGCTGCAGGTGATCCGACTCCAGCAGAGGAACTCAGGGCAGGAAGCACAGCCGGTGCCATAGCCCTTAAATGCAGGTGGGCTGCTCTTGCTTACCATTTTATTTTGCACAGAGGTTTTTGCTGAAATGTTCTCCTTTCAGCACCATAACTTCAATACATTTTATAGGGAGCTCTTTTATGTGTCAATAAAAAAAAAAGAAAGCAATGCTGGCTGCAGGTGTGATGGAGAGCGCAGCTGCCAGAGCGGGGCTGGATCCTTCCTGTCGGGAAGCAAAGAAAAATCTCCAAGCACTTATGGCATGTTTTGGGCTCGGGGAAGATCATGTGTGGATGGAGGGACTCCGGGTAGGTGCTGCAGGATGGTCGCGGCTCCGTTCGCCATCGCGGGGCTTGTGGTAAAGGCACTGATGTTCCTGGGGGCATCGTGGCACCGGCATCGAGACAGATGTGGAGATACGCATAGAGCATTAGCGCAGAAATCTATTAGCATAAATTACTGATGAATTCGCCTGAAAAGCTGAGCCCCAGCTCCATGATTAAAAATAATAACAGAACTTCAAAGGGGCAATAGGCATGATTTATTTTTAAGATAATGTGGATAATTTCAAGTACCAAAGGATCTTGCTTATGTTGCTTTCCTTGATATTCTGCATAATCTGCTGTGTCCAGCTAAGATTAGATAAAAGCAAAAGCAGCATCATTCTTCCTTTCCGACATTAACTGTTTTGTTTCTCTTTGCCCGGAGATGAGGTCTCAGCGCCTCGCGTGCAGGATGCTCCTCTGGCTCCACGCTTTACTTCCAGATAAAACTTTTTTGGCTTTTTTTCTTGCTGCGTTGTGCTGCTCGTGGCAGACTGTGGGAGCACGGGAGGTACCCAGTGTACTTTTGGGGTGCCCAGGGGTTGGGGGGGAGCAGGACCCTGCACGTGGCCCAGGGTGCCCGGGGTTGGGGTCCTGCTGACCGCAGGCACCCCAGCTTCATGGTTCTTGCTTGGTTTTAGCTGAAACTTTATTTACTCATATTTAATGTAAATGAGCCTTCCACACAAACGTTACCAAAGCTTATTTGCAGTATGCCAGGCATCTTTAAAAGCCCGTTTGTTTCATCAGGCTTCTAGTAGTTTGCAAATTGTTATTACTCAGGCTCAAAAAGGAGTAACCACTTCTATAAAACTGATGTGATCTTGGTGTCGCTTTTCCTCCACTCCTGTACTTTATTTATTTTTATTACTAATGTCGTGGCAAACTTTCTTACTTCAGGAGCCCCTGTAAAGTGCTGGTTCCCCCACCAGTACCCCCTCGGGGCTGTGGTGTAACTCTCAGTGATTCTGTGTTTCCTGGCAGAACGTCTGGGGCAGCGATAACTCGTTGCCCCGTTCCTGTAGGATGGTCTCCAGTGAGGATTCCCTGGGCTGTGCTCCCACTCAAACCTTGCGCAACGTATCTTTTTGGTCCCATCCACGTGGTAGAAACGTTGTCTGTGTAAACGAGCGTGTTGAATGAGTCTGTACTGCGGGGCTCAGTGTGATGGGGACAGACGAAGGGCTGGACCGAGGGGGATCTGCCTCTCACTTGCGGGCATATGAGTGCCATGCCAGCAGAAGGAGCACAAGATAGAATCACAGTATATGCTGGGTTGGAAGGGACCTCTAAAGGCCATCTAGTCCAACCCCCCTGCAGTGAGCAGGGACATCTTTAACTAGATCAGGTTGCTCAGAGCCTCATCCAGCCTGGCCTTGAATGTCTCCAGGGATGGGGCCTCCACCCCCTCTCTGGGCAACCTGGGCCAGTGTCTCACCACCCTCATTGTACAGAACTTCTTCCTGATGTCTAATCTGAACCTGCCCTGCTCTAGTTTAAAACCATTGCCCCTCGGCCCATCACTACATGCCCTTGCAAACAGCCCCTCCCCATCCTTCCTGTAGTCCCCCTTCAGGGACTGGAGGGATGCTCTAAGGTCTCCCCGGAGCCTTCTCTTCTCCAGGCTGAACCCCCCCAACTCTCTCAGCCTGTCCTCACAGCAGAGGGGCTCCAGCCCTGGGATCATCTTCGTGGCCTCCTCTGGACCCGCTCCAACAGCTCCATGTCCTTCTTGTGCCCCCTAAAAAAGAAATGGCTGATCCCTTCAAAGTTCAAAACTCAGCAAAATCAACTCTTGGGGATGATGATGACACCTGAGCTAAGGGCATTCTCTGCTGCCTCACCAGCATAGGAAACCCAGCTTCCCCCGGAGGCGGCTCCAGCGCAGCCGTCTCTCGCACCGTTCGTGGCAGCCGAGGGAGGGTCGATGCTTTCGGTGTTGCGGCAAGACAATGTCTGCGCGTTATTGCCACGATATCGACAGCTTGGCTGCTTTTGTTGTATCAGCTGTACTTCGTTTGTGAAAAGTACTGTAATTATTCCCCAGTAGTCATTTTGGGAATGGTGCGCAACTTGAAAAGGAACCAAAATGGATACACCTGATTGTGAAGAAAACACTTTAAATATTGAACAATTTTTCTAAAGGGCTGAATTTTCTATTTGTGTCAGCACTTAGCATTTGTGCAGCCGTTTCATGTGAGCTTTAACAATGGACATATTACATCGAGGGCATTTATAGTAATAAAAATGAAGAAGGGTTCATCTCCCATACTCTTTCTTGCTATTTTGCATGTCTCCTTCAATGTACTCCCAGACAATTAAGAAAACCCTTAAATCTGTCTCCCCCCCCCAATCCACGCAGACTTTCCCAACCTAATTGTCAGTCTATCTTTCATTAAGCCAACTGCAGACTTTTGATCTACTTCTTTGGAAGAGCTTTTGTGTTCAGCATTTGAACGAGCTAGTCCCCTGTTTACAAGATTTACATCAAAATAGGGTTTCTGGAAAAGAAAATGCAGCTTAGCAAAACAAAAAAAAAAAGCGTGCAAAGCCCCAAGAGAACTAATTCGTATGTATTTCAGCAATAATAATAAAAAAAAAAATAGCATGAGACAGGCTGGCTGAGCCGTGCAGGGATGCAGGGAGAAGGTGGTTCTCCACCTCCCAGGAGCCTGGGGACTTCTGCACCAGGCTGGAAACAGCCCGGAACCTGCAGGGCTGGAGCGCCGGACTTCTGTGTGTCCTCCTTAGGGTAACCTTCTGTGAAATCTTTTTGGAAAGTTTGTCAACCCGAAACCAGCTCTTTAGGTTTTGTATCCAAATCACTTGATGTACCAGGGTAAGACGTGCTTAATGCAGAGACAGGGATGGAGTGCAACAGCCCTGAGCTGAAGGACGGTCCATGGGCCGGTGGCTCCGGGTGCTCTGGTGTGAGGACACCAGGCCATGGGATGCTTTGGACTCTGGGGGGAGGATGTGCTACCTGTTTTTCCCAGCTGCTCTCTTGTGTTATACACGCACCCTGTCACTCAGGGAAAAATCAATTCAGGAGCTGACAGAAGCTGAAGAAAACTGCAGCGGTTAATTAATAGCCCTGTGTCTTGTGCACTTGGCTCCAACAGCAGTCTCCTGTATCGGAGCTAATTGGGAAGTCAGTCTAGATTGTATCCTACAGAACGTGTTCATGTTAATAAGTGATTTCTGTATTCAAGGGTAGTTTTTATTCAATTTCCAGTCCTTTGTTTTGACTAGCGAGTCAAATATTCTTGAAGTATCAAAACAATCTTTGTAGCTGTGTAACAGGAGCATAAGGACATCATTAAAAATGAACCCAGCTTGATCTGGGTGCTGGCAAAACAACTTCAAAAGTCTCCCGGTTATTCTGGGGGAAAGGGAGCTCTGTTCTCTCAGGATGAAAAGGATCCATTGGAGGGTAGTTTAAAGGCAGGATGGGTCCCAGGTGAGGAGAAGGCTGCCTGGGGATCCTCCTGAAACGAATCGGTGAAAATCTGCCTGTGGATTTTGGAGAGCCTGTAAATAACTGTGGGGTGCAGCCCCTGAACAGACCCCACTGTTGCCCCCAGGAAGGAGGGAGCGGGAACAGCACTATCCCGTGCGATGCTTCCCTAGCGCCGAGCCTGGGTGGGGTGGTCCTCCCACGGAGAGGCATCCACTGACGTCGTTGGGCAGCTGGTGTAAAATCAAGGGAAATGCTTGTTTTCAGAGCCTGAGATCATTGCTACTGCGCGCTGTATGGCTCGGAGTATGACCGGGTGGGGAAGGAGTGACCACGGGTGGCGCATCACTCTGCCAGCCCCATCGGCTAGGGGATGCTTGAATCTCTGCCAAAGCTGGAAGGGCAGAGAGTGGGAAATGTCACTCTGTATGTGACAGCTTTTACCCTCTCTATACGTCTGCTTCAGCTCCTATTGCGAGTCGGAGTGCTAAGACACTGATTTAGCTCAATCTTTTTTTTTAACTCTTTTTTTTAACTAAGGTTGTGGAAATGACCCTGATGATTAGAGACAGGGGAATCCTGGTGGTATCTATGCAGAGTCCATGTTACATCTCTCAAAGCCGTGTCTTTTGGGGCTTGAAAGAGCAGGGAATGAGTAGAATAAAAAAAAAAAAATTAACTTTGGTGTTAGGTTATTGATACTTTTGACTGTCTGTATTCCTTGGATGTTTTGGGTGGGTTGGCTGGTTTGTTTTTCTTCCTGGAGTGTCGCATGGATTTAAGCAAGAGCAAGGGTCTTGTTTAATGTTTTTTCTTACCCCAGCAGTACCTTAGTAAAAGAGAAGAGGAATGTCAGGGAGGTTAATTCACCACTGGAAAACAGTTAAGGAATTTGGGCTTAAATTTCCTCATTCTGAAATGTTTGTCTTGCAACATCCCTGTATCCTTATAGACATAAGCAGGTACGAACTGCAGACAAACATGTCTTTAATTTTACCGTTAAGGCAGTAAAAGCGGGTTGGGATGAAGCGCTTTATAGGTTAATACTACCTTCATTTATGAAGCAGCGGAGCAAAACCCCAGAGGTCTGAAAAGTCGATGAAGAATCTTCATTTCCCCAAAAATATTTTTCTTACCACTGTAAAACCTAGTTTGCATCAATCATGAACAGTTGTGCAGTTTTCCCAGAAGGTCAATGTGCAATGAACATGCAATTGCACAAACTATTTCTGCGTATTTAAAAAAAAAAAAAAGGAAGGGAGATATTTTTCTCTTTGCATGCAATTTTTAAGAAGCGGAGAGTAAAAAGCCATAAAGTTTCCTTTTATAGATGTGGAAGACAGCAGCAGAGCGTGCTAAAGTGAGCGAGGAAAACCCAAGGTGACATTTAATTTTAGCGATAATAAGCTATGGCAAAACTCCTCTTATTAAAGACCTAAGGCAAAAATGTTCGGCTGGCATATTCTGGAGCAGAGACACCGCAAGGAGCAAAGGGAGACGGGGTAAGACACCTTGAGCAAGATTCAGAGCCAGGCATTAATTTTAGGGATGAAGAATTTGAGCACCTCTGCGAAGCAATAAATGAATAATGCCCGTTACAGCCAGACAGAGCTGTTCGACTTCCCAGCTTCACCCAGCAGAAATTCTCCCCTGGAAAAGGCCAGGCTGCTGCCGGGGCTGGGCTGCAGCCCCTGGAAGAATGTTCTCCAGCGCGGGTACCCTCAGCATCCCTCTCGCTGCAGTCAGAGCCGATTCCAACATCGGAAAGGCACAGGGAGCTCTGGTCTCCAGGGGCCAGTCCGGCCAAATTGTCTTCCACGCTTCTGGGTACAGAATCTGCCATCTCTCATCTGAAAACCTCGCAGCCTCTGGATGTGGGGGAAAGGCTGAGTCAGAACTCGAGTTGACAGGTAGAAAGCGTCCAGGGGGAGGCTTTTCTTTAGCGGATGACAGGCCAGCAGGTCCGTACCCCACCTCCGCCTTGAGAATGCCCATTGAAATGGGAAGAAATGCCCATTGAAACCCCAACTGTAGAGCATGAAGAGATGGAATTTGTTTGCTTTTATAGATTTAGGAGCGAAGCCCTGTAATTCTCGCCTCGCGCCCTGCTCCAGTGCCCATTGGTGCAATGGCTGGAGACGGGGAATCTATTAATGGAGGGGGCGGCACGTAACAAACCCCTCTACCCCAGGTAACGCCAATGCTCTGAGCGCAGGGCCCGGGGTCTGCCCCCCTTGCTGCGGTCCTTTTTCCTTTGCCGTGAATTCTGGTGATTGAACGGTTTCAAAGGGAGGAGGGCTCTTTCGATAGGTCTCTTTGCAGATGTTTATTCCCGGTGGCAGCTATGTCCACAGATAATTGCCCAACGCTTATTTTGGCAGCACTTTCCTAGAAAAGGATTAATAAAACCCAATAAGGCACTTAAAAAGTCATGCAGCTTCCCTTGCTGGCTGCACGCCCGAGTGGGGAATGCAGCAGGATATCGAGTCTCTGCTCCTTAAAGGGCTCCCATGTCCCAGCAGCCGGGGCACAGCGACCAGAGTCTGCGCTGGTCGGTCTTGCGAGGGCACTCCTGGAGCTGCACCTCGCAGAGGCGGCACCCAGCAGTGGTTTGCTAGCGTGTTCCAGGGGCATTTGTTAACACGGATGCCTCCAATTACATGTAAAAAAGACTTAAAAGGCCTGGTGTGGCTGCCGTATGGGAAGAAATTTGCAGTTTCTGCCATCTCCCTGTGCACGTTCTCCTGTGGAGTGATCCTGACACGCTGCTGAAAGCCATGCCAAGGCTTTGGGTCACGATTTCAAATCTGTTTCCTTTCTGCTTTGTCTCAGGTGTGTTAGTGCCGCAGGATCTCTCTGTGCCCTTCAGTAGAGGAAGGAAGATGATGTTGGCACCCATAATAAGTTACCTGCGCAGTAATCGAATTCAGTAATGGGCGAGACGGGTGCGTGAACACCGAGCAGCTGCTCCCAGATGCTGCCTGCAGTGGTTTTCCCTCCAGAGCTCTGTGCCGGTGCCGTACTGGGAGCGAGAAGTGCTGCGCAAAGCTGTTGGTCCCATCGGAGCAATCCTCATCTGGCTCCACGGCTGTAGAGAAAACGGTGACACACACCGGTACTTGCAGCAGAAGCCTCCGTCTGTGTCAGGTGCGATTCTCATCCTGGCCTCAGCGAATGTGCCCCAGTGCCCAGGAGCGTGTTCCTGACCTAAGGCAGCCCAGCATCTGCCTCTGGGGCTGGGAACCGGCTCCTTCCTGGGGCTGGCAGACATGGATGGGGCAGCAGGGCACAACCTGAAGGTCCCCAGCACCTCCCAGCCCCGGGAAGCCCTTCCTTCCCTTCTCCAGCTGGGAGGAAGGAGGGGACGGGCTGGTGGGACCAACAGCTCCTGCCTGGCTGCCCTTGGAGCCGCACTAGGGAGGGGAACGGGGGAGCAAGAGCAAGTGCTCCCCATCCATTCCTCAATCTCTGTCTTATCCAGCTGGTGAAAGCAAGGGTGTCGGGCCCAGACCATGGCTCTGGATTTCTAACATTAAGCTTTTTTCTAGCCAGTCTGTGAAAATCAGCAGAAGGCAGGAACAGGCAGCCTGCTGACCAGCAGCAACTTAGTTCTTGGCTTTCTGTAGAGCCAGATCGTTCTCTGCCAGCGTGGATGGGGATATAAATAGCTGCACAGAGCCGAGGCGATGAGTGGGTTCGACAGTGAACCTCAGCGCTCACAAGAGCCAAAAATACCTACGGAAATGATGGGCAGTTTGAATGACATTTGCAGAATGCTGCTAATGGCCAAAAATTGCTGCTGTGTTTAACAGAGTCCCTGTCACAGAAGGAATTGCCCTGTCCTGCTGGCGTGGGGACTTGCAGCCCCGAGTTCAGCTAATGGTGGCCCTTCCATCGCCCCCTGCGTCGTCGTCTCCCTGCCCGAGGAGGGATGGGCATCGGCAGACAAAAGGCTTCCATCATTTCACGGCGTCCTCGGCCTCGCAGCTCAGGTTTCGGGTCAACGTTATTTTCCTCTTCCATTTTGCAAAATGACAGGAGAACTGATCGCACTCACCTTGGCGAGGAAGCGAATCCTTCCATTGTTGCAGTATAATAAGGGACAATAATTCTTGGAGAGAGAGCGAGAGACAGTTTTTGTGAAATGCTCCCGTTTTGTATATAAACCTATCTCTATTTTTCAATCCCAAATGGCCCTTGTATTGAAAGCCCCGTGTATGAGCTGTCTCTATTCAGTGTGAAAGCTGCAAAGAAATAGAAACTGTCCGGAATTGCTCAGCCTCTGGGAGAGGGGACATTTTTCTCTGTGGATGTTTTTAGCTACGTCTCACTGTAAAGCTGTGATGTTTTTATGGTTATAAGATGGGGACTAAGGGTACTGAGCGTCTCGTCCGGCTCTGCGGGCGCCGGGACAGGTTGGGCTGGGAACGGTGGCGTCTTGCGGGTGTCTCGTACAGGGTTTGCCTCGAGCTGTTTTTGCTAACAGCAAATGGCAAATGTTTCTGTGAATCCTGTATCCCCAGGCCCTTGCCTGTTTACAAACAAACCCTGTTACTGGAGTTGTCGGAGCAGAGCGAGTAAAGCAAACCCTTATTGCGAGTTGAGATGCTCGGCGTTCTTCCGGAGGCTGCAGAGAGCTCGGTGACGCCTTGCCGTCTATTAGTCTGTAACTGATGGTTGGCTCCGATTCCGGACCAGGGCAAGGCTCCCCCTTCCCCCCACAGAGGGTTTGGTTTCCCCAGATGCTGTTTTTTGTGGCAGATGCTCTGCGCTCGGCAGCCCCGTTAGAAACAAATGGCGAAGTCCAACGCTCCTTCCCAAAGCACCAACTTCTGGTGGTGGCTCCGCTCACCCTGCAGACAGGGGTACCCGCGTTGCACGTGCTCACGCACGGACTCGTGGTGGCGTTTGAGAATCCTGGTGTGCTCGGAGCTGGAAATAGCTCTGTGGCGCTGGAGCAGAAGGAGCGGCCGCTGGGGCTCGGGCGAGCTGCGCTTCGCCGCAGTTCTGTGTGGAATTTCCATCGTCCACGGTTCCCGGAGGTGTGGGCTCAGGGTGAGGGGGGGACAAATGACTCCGTGCTCATCCTTTCAGGATGACACATCTTCCGCACGGGATGCATGCTCTGTCGGAGGGAGCGTGTGCGGCACAAGGAGAAGGAGGGTGAGGTTGTGTCCGTGGGTAACTGGGCTGTGAGGAACCCCCAGATATATCTGGTGTTCAGCTGGCTCTGGGAATGTTGTCCAAAAATCTTGAAATAAAACTAAGGATGGGAATTGCCTTCCCTTCCAAGGAGGGAGTGCCCAAAGAGAACTGCCTCCTCGAAACACACACCTCAGTGGAACTCCAATGTCCTATTTATTTCCATCTAATTTAGGGTGCCAAAATGCCAGTGGGCTCCCTTGCTTGTACCCATACCTTTGCTCGAGCTCCTTTAGAGCACAATATCAGCGACGTGTCCCTGCCTGTTTCCAACCCTAGGCTCCGCTAGACATATATTAGTAGTTGTATGACTCAATTGTATTAATTGTTGCATTAAATTATATGGTATTACTCAAAAAGAATGTTAATTTAGTTTTCCCACAACTGTGTTCAACTTAATTTTTAATCAGATCTGACAGCAAAAATTTAAATCAAGTGCTGCATCTTGGCTCCAAGAGGACGGAGCACATAACGAACGCAGGAAAGCCATCAGGACCGTTTGTGACACTAATACCCATGAAGCGTAGGCAGGCTGCTGAGCTGTAGACAGTAATTATTCCTTCTCTCCCACCACGCTGAACTTCATGGAGCTGAGCCGAGCTCTTGGGTTGGGGTTTGGAAGGCCCTTCTGGGACTGTTCGATGCCGACGGCCGGACCTGGACGGACACAAACTGGTTTGTCGGGGGCTGATGGCGAAGCCCCAGCAAACGCCTGTTCCCAGCAGCAAACGTAAAGCTAAAGTAGATTAGAAAGCGGGCTTCAATCTTTGTAATTTAGACAGCAATGCAGGAAGGGAAGGGAGGGAACCGAAAGCAATTTGCAGCGGCAGAGCGAGCATGTAACCGCATCTTAAGTTGGAAGCGAGAGTGGAGTGTTTTCCAGGCGATTGCAGTGTTACTGAACTCCACCAAATGAAAGGGCATCTCCCGAACTAGGCCAGGTAGCAGCGTGGTTTCTGTTTAGCGTTTCCTAGCACTGCTCTGCATTCAGGAGATCGGGTCCTGGAGATAAAGAACTCCTAATTAGGAGAGCTCAGCTAATTAAAGAAAAAAATAAAACGCTAAACCTCTAGCAAGCCACTGGTCTGTTAATCACAGTGATGTACTGGGGGGAGTTCAGGGAGCCATGCAAGTTCTTAAAAATCCGAATAGAAACGTTACACTTCTCCTCCTCTCTTGCTTTATAGAGACCGTGGCATTTAGAGTGCGTTAATCCGCTGAAAATACCCCTGGCCGCTCGTTCCCCCGCACGGGAAGGTGCGTATGTGGGTTCGTGCTGGTGGGTTTCTCTCCTTGGCGCTGAGCCCATCCCCAGGCATGAAAGGGTTTCTCCTTTTCGAAAGCAGTGTGTGCATTGCTGTGTGTCTTCTATTAGGAAGAGCAAGATCTGTGTAAATTCATAATGGCTGCAGTAATCTTTCTTTTCCGTGAGAAGCTGGTATTAATAAGGAGTGTCACAAACTATGAATTTTATTGTGGTGGTATTCATTATATGTGATGTACAGAGAGAAAACGTGATGCAGCAAGTGCAATGAATTGTATTTGTTGCAAAGACTAGAGCTAAGTGGAAATAAATTAAGCGTGATGTGTTTTAGGAGGTTCTATGTTCTGTAGCAGGTAGAAAAAACTGCCCGAAAATGTTGATATAGAAAAGATTTCTAAGGTGCAAACGGAGATACAAACAAAGAAAAAGAAAAATAAATCCATTTTGATGCAGAGAGACGTATCCTTAGAAGAGGGCTGCAGAAAGCAAATATTCCTTCTGTTCTAGAAATTTGCAGAACTAGGATAATTGCTACCTGTGGTTGCTGTGGGAACCAGAACTTTTCAATTCCAGGTTTTAAGAGCATAAAGCCTCAGCCAAATGTGCCACATTAATGTGACTGCTGTCATATTACAGGAAATCAGCCAATTTGTGGTTAATATAAACACGTTAGGAAGGGAGAATTTTGTAAAAGTAGAGAATCGGTTGGTGGGGTTTTCTTTTTTTTTTTTCTTCAAAGAAAGACTGTGATTTGGCAGTTGGGCTGGAGCCACGGGTTTTGTTCAAAGGCAGAGCTGTTTGAACCCAAAATTGCCTTTTTATGTACTGGCGGCAGAGGGGAGGGCTTGGGTCCCTTTGCCCCCCGCCGTGCCCCCTCCCCGGGCAGCGGCAGCCCTGTCCGGGTGCCATGAGGCTCCTGAGCACTTCCCTGGGTCAAATATACCAATTAAACCTGGGTCTGTGACAGCTTTCACGACTTCTCGTCGTGACAATAACCGCCCCAGTGACCGGCTTGGGACAGCAGCGCCGCCGCCTCGCGCTGATGCTGTGCTGAGCTTGCTCGTTCCATACGAGGTCGAACAAACCCATGGCCCCACGTTTCCTTTTCTCCTCTGTGCTTTTGCTCCCTCCAGTGCGGGGCCGGCAGCAGGCCGGGGGGGGCAGCATGGGAACTTGCATCCCGCTCCTGGGGGGTTTGTCCCATCCAGCCACCGGTGGAAGAGCTGGAACAAAAACTCCTTGGGGTTGGAGATGTTTGTGCTTGGCTCCCAGGATGCTTCTACACAGCAAGGGCGATGGAGATAAAATGCGTGTTTGATGGGAGGAATAATTACTCCCTCTGCTCTGACACGGTTCCCGATGGATCTGGCGACAGGATGCCTGGCAGGGAGCTTTGCTAGATAATAAATGTTTCTCAGGCCGGGGGGAGAGCATCGCTGCCTCCCAGGTGGGGCCCCGACTGGTGGGCTCCCCCCGGGGTAACACAGGGTGTCTCTGCCCCACAGACCTCCAGCCCTTCTGTCACAGCATCGTTGCACCCAAGGGAGCTGCTCCCGTGTCTGACCCAAGGGGGGGGCTCAGTGCCTCCCCTGGGCTGCAGCCGGGGGAGCGGGATGGCCACCAAAGGCCAGCGCTGGTCCAGCCCCTGCAAGGGGACGTGCCCGCAGCAGCCCGCGGTAGGAGCCGTCGCCATGGCGCTGGGCACCGCTCTCCCTCTCGCTTTTAGAACAAATGCACGCTTATGCATTTTATTTTTCTCTCAATTACCAAAGGCAAAGCAGCGGAGAGGTAGATCAGGGACCTGGCTGTTGCCAGCCCTACGACAGGAGCGATGGCTGGTAGCGGCCGCTTGGCAGGGGAGCACGGGGAGGTTTTGTCAGGGAGAGGAGCCAGCGGTGACGGAGCGGAGGAGTGGATCAAGATCCATTAGGAAGAGCAGAGGCCCCACGCAGCCCCGTGGCCCCGCGTTGGTGGAGACCTGGGTGCAGCTCGGACCTGCGGGTCCAAGGCAGAATTGATGCTCCTAGGCTTCTAGAGTGCAGGCGTGACCAAGGGCCAGAGACCGTTTCATTTATTATTTGACTGGAAGAAAGTAATCGGGGTAAGAGGGCTCCCTAGTTAATAATTCGATCCTGGCGTCTGGTGTGTTTTCACGTGTGCATTGATTGTCGGTGCTCGCTGGGGCTTGTCAGCTCCTCATGCAGGCGGCGCCGCACCAACAAGCTGCGTCAGCGTGGATGCTCGCCTGGGGCCCAGCCAGGACGGTAATGCGAGCGACGCACCCTGCCAAACCCACTCCCCCTCAGGACACAGGCTGGAACCATGGCAAATACGTCTACAGCTCCAGCGTCACCGCCTTGGTAGCGATTTATTTTTTAAGGGATACTTAAAAGAGCCTGTGTCGGCTCGGGAGGGAAACCAGCCTCCACGGCAGAGGAAGCGCGGGGAGCATCCCAGCAGCGCGGCGCGAGCACCAGCCAGAAACTGGCTGGAGCCCTGGTCGGGAAATACTACCTGAAATGCAAAGCAAAGGCAAAGGCGGCTCCTGCTTAGCTACATCTGCAGTGGTATTTTATTGATTGCGTAGGACCCTTAAGGCAGGTTCATTAGAGCCTGTAAAGAAGGATTTTGGGTTTGTTCCCCTGGATGCTGCTGTTTCCTGGCTCCTGTGCTGCCTAGAAAAGTCCTCCTGATTTCTTTTGTGCGATGCTACAGGCTGCTGGGGTAATCGCTTTCAAATTTGGGCTTGGCTTTTCTAGAAGCAGCTAGAAGGAACAGAGCAATTTAGCTAAAACCAGTATTCCTCGCATCAATGTTGCGTTTATGACTTTTATGCTTTGGTTTTGCTGTGTTGGCATGTTCAGGCTGTGTTTTAGCAACTCTCTCTAATTGGGACTTCAGTAGATTAAGAGCAGACCCAAATATTCCTGTACAAAAACTTACTATGGCAAGTGTAGTACGGTTTATGCTTCCTAATTCTCCAAGGGTATTGCTAAGTGCGGTGGGAATAGGGATTACTGTGCGTAAATGGGACAAATCAGAGGGAACACTTAGCTGCGCCTGAAACTCTGACGCAGAAGACGGGGCAAATGGGCTATGTTTAAAATAGAAGTGAAGTGGGTCCCCAGGGCCATGGCCCTGCCGGAGCCACAGGTGAGCAGCCCCCGCCGGTACCGGCCGCACCAGGGCTTGGACTGGGCCAGGGGGCTCCGGCGGTAACAAGCTGCGTCAGCGTAAAGGAGTTCCCAATGCTTTCCAGCGAGTTTGGAAGGTACCGTGTGTTATTTTATGTTCGTTATGTAAGCAAGGGTTAAAAAGTGCAGCACATCTATTAATTTTTTTTTTTAATGTGCACAGCTTTGCTAGAGATATTTTATAGAGAGAGTAAAACAAAAACTCATGGACTACTTGATTTTTTTTTTATTACTTTTTACTTTTCAAGTCTCTTAAGCGTACACACCTGCAAAACAAGGGGTAACGGGCACACACATGAACATGGGAAGTTCCGCCTAAAGATGAGGAGGAACGTCTTTCCTGGGAGGGTGGCAGAGCCCTGGCACAGGCTGCCCAGAGAGGTGGTGGAGTCTCCGTCTCTGGAGACATTCCAACCCCGCCTGGACGCGTTCCTGTGCCACCGGCTCTGGGTGACCCTGCTCTGGCCAGGGGTTGGATGAGATGATCTCCAGAGGGCCCTTCCAGCCCCCGCCATCCTGTGATTCTGCGAAACAGCTTCAGTCCAGCCGGACGTTTCAAAGGGAAGTCCGTGTTGCCGGATGGCGAGTGCCTGGTGTGTCCGCATCCCTGGCGCTGAAGGATGGGCTCCCTCTTGGCGCCAGCCTGTTGCTGTTTGAGCTATGGAGGGATGTTTGCTGCCTAATGAAGGCTCTAATTAGTTCTCTGAGCTGTTGTTTTAGTAACCGGTTAAGAATCCGGTACACACTCATATGGCAATGCTTCTTATTAGATTGAATGGGGAAGATTTTGGGGCTTGTAAGTTCATAAACAGACAATGAAAATCCCCAGTGTATCAGTAATACATCAATGTTTGCATAAATAGCAGGAGTTTTTCTAGTAAAAAAGCAATATTCTTGGCACGGTGCTAAGCAAAGAGGGTGCTTTTTTTCTACTTTGAATAAATGTTCTCATTTGAAAAGGAAATAAGTCTGTGAATTCTTGTGATTGCTTATGAAGGATCTTGTAGTGCAATTAAAATACTGGCTTTTACCTAATCTTACGGACAAACGATGGACTGTTTATTGAGAAAAGGAGATAATAACGAAGCTTGATGTTAAGGTCATTGGGGTATTCTCATTTTCCAGGCAAGGAAATGGGAAGATGTGGGGGCTGGCCCCCTGCAAGCCCCACTCCTGACGCTGGCGAAGGCTCCTGCCGATGGCCAGGGCTGGCTGGAAACCCGCAGCCTTCTACCACAAACGTTGGGAGAAAAGTTTTTTCCCAGGCTCTTTCTTCTGGATAGAAGCAATTCCTCAGAGCAGAGACGTTTCTGATGGGAGCCAGGAAGGGTTTTGTGCTCTGTCCCCGCGGCCGCAGGTGACAAACCTGCCCGTGCACTGAAAATGGAAAGCAAAGATTTATCCTGAGATCGTTTAGGGTGGAAGTTGATGGGTTGAGTCAAAATGGCTTTTTCATTTCGAACATCTTTACTGCAGAATTTTAAGAAACTCAGGCTTGATGTTTCCTTTAACACTTTCATTAAACACTTTTCTTAAAAACAGGGTTTGGGCCAAAGCAAATCTAACCAGCTTGGGTTTGGAAATCTGGTTTGGATTTTAAACCTGTGATAGTACAACTCTTTCCAAATTCCAATTAACTAGAATTTTTTCTTAGTGTTTTTTTTTTTTCTTTTCTGCAGAAGCCTCTATTCTCTATGCATTTTTAATAAGCTTTATCCTGGGAAAACATGAGAGAGCTAACTGCAAGTGAAAAGAATAAAGGCAGTTGCTGTGTAGCTCTGAAAATCTGTTAAGTACTGGAAAGCTCGTAGTGAAAAGCAAAGCAATGAAGAAATCTCAGCTCTGTTCTTGTTAGAAACTGTGAATGAAGATAAAACCTTTTCACAAACCTCGTCTGGCTGAAAAAAACTGCAGCGTAACAGCACTCGATAAACCTGTGACAGTGCTCATGCGTGTTGCTGATAGCGGGACAAAGAGCAGCAGACGGCGTGTCCTCGCTCTCTTCCCAAATTCCAGAGCTCTGAGTTTCGGGACTGCCTGATCCCTCCCGGAGGAGGGGGCAGAGCACGCTGCATCAGTGCGAAACGCTGAAAGCACACAGGAGGGGGAAAAATAACCCACAGAAACCCAGGTTGTTAAGGAGAAAGTAGTTATACAGATGATCTTTCCAGAATGTATAATTTTTGTAAGTTTTTTTTTTTTTTTTTTTTCTCCCCGAGGCGAGCAGATGGGCGCGGGGTACCCAGCAGGCAGGTTCCTGGCTGCGGTGGGTGCTGCCGAGGCTGGTGGCGGCGCGGCAGTGAGTCACCCACAGCGCAGACGGGGCGGCTGCCCGGCGAGCGGAGCAGGCGGGTCCCCTGTGGCTACTGCGGCTGCTGGCGACGGCCACCGTGAGGGGCGAGACCCCGTTGGTGACCCTCACCAGGCCCTGGCACTCACTGGCAGCTGCCATGTGCCGTAGCTCTGGGGCACACGGAGTGTCAGCTCTGGGCTCCCCAGTTCAAGAAAGACGGGGAACCGCTGGCGAGAGTCCAGCGGAGGCTACAGAGATGGTGAGGGGGCTGGAGCACCTCTCGGGAGGGAAGGCTGAGAGCCCTGGGGCTGTTTGGCCAGGGGCAGGGGGGGCACGGCAGGGTCTAAGGCGGCAGGGACAGGCGGGGGCTGCCCAGCCGCTTGCTGTTTTCCTTCCCACCTGCTCGTGTTTTGGAAATACTAAGAAATAATATTTAGGGTGTTTAAATAAAACATATTCCTGATTTGAGACTAAGCATTTGTAATACATGGCTTGAGCCTCCGGAGCGGGTGCGTGGGGGGGTTTGCTGTTTGCCTGGGCTGGCACGGGCATTCGTTTACCTGCAATTACACAATTCCAGATGTTTCCCTCAAATCCTGTCTGCCGTTTGCTGCTGCTCTCATTCAGTGCCCACTCTCCTGCGCACACCGCTGCCTCCGCCCGGGACTCTCTCGCTAAACCTGGGCTGCTGGAGCCGGGTCCCCAGGTCACCTCAACCCACGTGGGGGATGCGGGGCAGGAAGGTCCCCGTGCTGCAGGGGGTCCCGTGGCTGGGTGCTGGCTGCTGCAGCGGGGGGCAGGTGGGTCCCGCTCAGCTCCTCGGCCACCCCAGCCAGTGGCCAGTCCCGTGGGCATCCCCAGCACCAGTTGCGGGAGCCACCATGCCAGGAAAAGCTGCTGACCACCCCTTTCCCCGTCAGAACTAATCAGCATCAGACAAGCTAATGGGGACCACAAAACCTATTTAAAAGCTACATTTACCACTTGGCTGATTCCATTACATCGTGTAATATCCAGGTGTCACATTTCCTCTGCAAATGCCGGTTTTAATGTTTTCCCAGCTCAGCCGTGTGATGGGGGGTCCTCCCGCGGGAGGATCCTCTGGGAGCTGCCCAGAGGAGAGGGGACACGAGGGGGGTGGTGGGGTGCTTGGCCGGGTGCTGCAGAGATGGGGGTGGGAATGTGTTAGCTGAGCTGGATGTGACACTGCCAGACTCGAGTCCCCGCAGTCCCTGTGATGGGGGATGTGCTGAAGTCCCTCGTGTTTCCGAGTTTTTCCCTGGATGGGGCCCGTGTGTGCCGGCTGGTCTCTGCTCCCCCCGGCAAAGGCTTTGGAGCTGATGGCTCTTGGTGGGAAGCTGCCGCTTGGTCAGCTCTGAGATGTGAGGGCCGAGTGTGTTGGGTTTTTAGTGTCTCCATGTAGCCTCCATTGTCACTGAATTATGCATGATCATTTTCATTACCGGAATGGGTTTAAAACTATTTGCATTTATTTTGGTTTCTAAGGGAGACACCTATCCCTGCCTTCTCTGCACGGTAAACAGACAAACTGTTGCTTTCTGCCAGTGCTGTGACTCCAGCACAGGCTGGGGCCGTGGCAGCCGCGGGTTTGTTCGCTCCCAGCCCCGCCATGGAGTGCTGCTCTTCCCCTCTGGGAGCCGGAGCCATCCCGCTCGCCTGTGCCACCGCGGGTCCCCCGCACACGCCCCATCGCTGCGGGTGACATCTCCTCCTCGGGACAGGCGGTTCCTCTTCCAAGGACGCCGGGTGTCTGGAATCACCTGGAACGAGGAATTTTCTGTTTTGCAGTAATTCTGGTTTTAGAGCAGATATTTTTGCAAGGATTCAGGTGCTTAGTGAAAAGTAAATATCATCTGTGCTGCTCGCCCCGTTTCCCACACTGGGGCTGTGTCACGCGCGACTTTGCGCAAGCACAAAAAGCCAACACAAGATACATATGCCGTACAAGTTCTGCTGCGGGACTGGAATAGGCTTTGTGGTGCTAAAATGAGATTTTATATATTTTTTTTTTAAGTCGTAGCGGGTGCTTCCACTGTGCTGGATTTCACCCAAAGTGAAAAAAAATATTTTTTTCAGTAAAAGAAATGCTATGCACACAGCTCCTTGAGTTTCATCTCTTCCCCGTAGTCATAAAGCTGAAATTCCTTTCTTAGCTTTTTCTTTTCTTCTGTTTTGCTTCCCCTTTGGGCCCTTGAAATCCCACAGATCTGCAGTCGTATCAGTAAATGTATCTAGAATTAGAAGGAAACTTTATCTTTAGGCCTTGCTGATATTTTCTGTTCTTGCTACGCCAAGTGCCAGAAAAAAGCCGGTGAGTTTGCAGCTTGCACTCGAGCTGTCTTAGAGCGATCTGAAATTTTGGGGACTTCTGAAGCTCCTTTCTAGGTGTCTTAAGTCAGGCATCAAAGATCAGGTGTCATTTTTACTCTTTTGTTTTGTGTTCGTGCTACAGCGTATGTTACCCGTGGTGGTTTTATCTGTAGCTACAGTTTTACAGAACAAGATTAAGGATGTAATTGCTTTCTTTGATTCTTAACGAGATCAAACAGAATGACAGAAATGCCAGTAAAAGGTTTGGCGGAACGCTGGCTGGTTTGAACAGATGCATATATCTACCTCTTGCGCTTCCAAGGGGCGCTGGCCGCAGGTTACGCTCTGCGCGGAAAGAACGGACGGCGTCTCCAGAAATGGATGCTGATAAACAAATTTGGCTGGAGTGTGGGGGTTTCCCCCGGTGCTTTTGCAGGGTCAGAGGCTACGCGGACACGAAAGCGCCGGGACGCCCGATGGGGCAGCACAGCCCCGGGTACCAACCCCCGGGGCAGCCCGGCAGCCTCCCCCGGCCCCGTGCAGCTCGGGGACCCCCGGCACCCAGTGCGGTCCCCCGGCCCTGGGCACCCATGCTCTGTGGCGGTGCCCCGCGTGCCCGGGGACAGCCATTCCGGCTGGGCACATGCGTCTGGCGCGGGGAGAGCTGCGCGCTCTCCTCCTGCCTTTCCCGGGGTCGTGTTTTAGCTCGGTGCGCCGGTGTAAGATAAAGCAGGTCAAGTAAATGAACAGACATAAGTCTGCTCAGAGTAAACGCAAGGATAGCAGAGTAATGATGTTTAAGCACGACACAACTCATCGGCAGCGTAACAGGGGTTGGCATCTGATCTCTCGCTGTACAATTACTCAAGTGCTGCATGCACAAGTAGGAAGCGATCACGATGCTGTATAATTTAGCCTTGCGTTATGTGTGATTCCCTGGCACTAATGCTAAGTACGGGAATGATTAAATATATGGAGCTCTCCATTAGTCTGCGGGGCAAGAAGAGCTCGCAGAGGAATTTGGCTCATGTGTGGCCAGAGGAGCCTGGACCCAGCAGCAGAGCTGTGAAAGTGTATTTCATGCCGTAGCTATGTCCAGAACCTGTGATCAGCTGGACACGCATCCTGTTGGAGAGGGACGTCAGGCGGGAGGATTTAAAGATGCTATTAATGACAAAAAACAAAGCGAAACATTTATGGTTTTAGGACAAACTGTTAGGATACTCTTAGGATCGCTTTGTGGCACGTTCTCCGTTCCTGCCAGAGGAGTAAACTTGGCAAAGAGGAGGTTGTTCCTGCGGGCTCCCAGCGCAGGGCTGGGGTGGCTGGGGGTGGGGGGGTCACCAGGAGGCAGCACCCTCAGGCTGGTCCTTGCAGAGCTTTGTGGAGCGGGCGCAGGCAGACGGACTCCTCCGGGCTTCTCCTGCAGGAGATGTCCCAGGAAACATCCCCTTCATTGCAGCAGGGGAGTCCATTAACCGGGGACTGGTAGATTTGTCCTTCGTGGATGCTGCTACCGTGGGAGCTGCCGGGGGGACTCGAAGTGCCCCGGAGGCAAACGTTTGGGACGGGTCCTGTGCTCGCAGCCGAGCACCGGCTGCTGACAACTGTCCTGGCGAGGCTGCGGTGAAGAGCGGGGCAGGAGATGAGCTGAAGCGCTGCGGAGGGACCGCACGCCTCTGTTTTGGCTGTGCCGGGGGAGAGGGGCCGCGCAGGGGCGTGCAGGGGATGCCTGGGGGGTGCCTGCGCTCGGTTGGGCTTGCACCCTTCGAACGTGTTATTTCTGACATCCCCAGCCGAGGGGGGGTGACCCACGGCTGTCCCACCTTCCAGCCCTTTGGCTTCTGTTCTTGCTCGGGAAAGGAAGCAACGATGAGATTTTGAAATGTCTCTGAGATTTCCTGGGGGGGTGAAGTCTCTTTCTGGACCAGCTCAGCGCTGTGTTCTCCACAGCGCGTGGTACGGAACGGCGCTTTTATTAAGAAAGATGAAGTTCTCAGGCTCAGCTAGAAGAGCTTCCGCGAGGCTGTGCGGCATGGTCACTGAAACAGCGGTGGTCATGAACTTAACATAAAGGTACTGAAAAATAGCATTAAAATGCTGGAGGAGCGCAACAAAGGTATCTTGTTTGGTACAGCTTAAACACAAATATTCAAATAAAGAGAAGAAGAGGAGCATGACAAAAGGATATTGAAGAAAGCAGTTCTGGGTTGCAGGCGCAGAAAGGAACAGAAGGGAAGGCGCAGGATTTTGTTTTCCTCTTCTCTGAAATATCCTCCGTTCCTCTGAGATACGGGAAAGATAAGTTTCTGAGAAAGAAAAACGTTCCTCTTGGTGACCTTATGGATTTAAGATCTATTTCTAAACCAAATTTTCATAAAAAACCTGCCATACACAATCTCCAGATTAAACCTCTTTTTATTTTCAGACAGACGTGACCTTTCCTAGCTTTGGATATTAAATATCACAAAACCTGCTGCAATTTAAGCTGAGGGATTTTACATTTAAATAAATGTAACTTAAAAGCAAAACTAACTTCTCTGCAGAAGANCCCTCGCCCAGCCCCGGGGAGATGCTGGTGATGGATCTGGCTGGCGGGCAGGAGGGATGGGCAGTCGCGGTTCTTAGCGTGAAAGAAGGAGTTTTGCCCGTTGTGCTGTCAGTCACCGAGCTGTGCAGGGTGCTGGGAAGGGGAGGGTGCAGCCAGAGCCATTCCCAGTGGACCATCAGTGCTGCTGGGACGGCCGGGGCCATCAAAGTGGCCGCAGGGCAGGACTGGATGGAGAGGCAGCCGGCGGTGGTGGTTTTTTGCAGAGAGAGAAGAGAAAGTAACAGCACCTGGTGTGAGAATGGTATTTTTGATACGTTCACCGAAAGATGCATCATTATAGGGCGGGAAAACGTACTGACATCAGCGGATTTCATCTCTGGCCTTCGCTCCGCTGGAAAACACGTACTTGGTTGTGAAAAGAAATTTGTCTAATTTGCGAGAACTTTAAACTTCAGCAGGGTTTTTTTTCTATCCTTCCCTTTTCAGCTGGAAATGCCTTTTGGTTAACAAATGCTTTGCGACAACAAATCAATGTTCTTCTGTGTAACAGAATTAACTCAACTTGCACAGCTACAGATTTGCTCTTTGATTATTGTCAATAACTAATCTCTTCATGGGTGAAATGAAGGATCTCGGCTCGTTAGCATGTGCTTAACTAAATGTCTTTTACCAGCAAAAGGAAGTGAAAACCTCCAAAAGGGGGTAGGGGCAGTTTAGATGAAGGTGAATGTTAAACAAAGAAAAATAGCGATGGACAAGGCTGGGGCAAAGTAAATAATCTTGGTTTGAACTGGGAGGGCAATTTTAAAGGCTTCCCCAAGGTTTTGCTGTGTTCTTTTTTTTTGTCTTGCACTGGAATTTCTTGATTTCCCGTATTCCTGCTCCAATAGCTGTATCCTAAATACCTCTCCGAGGAGCAGTCGTTGCCCTGGCGCTGTGTGTGTGGTTACCGTGGGCTGGGGGAGACGGGGGCGGGAGGAACCGCTGCTGCCCACAAAGCCGGGGATGGTGGGTTCAGCAGCAGAGGTGCGTGTGTGCGGTGCTGCCGCTGTTTTCTGCTGTGGGGTAAAGGCAGTGAAAAGCGGGGGCTGCTCATGGCCCCCGCTCGGGTGAAGGGACTGGGGAGGGGAGCAGGGGCTGAGGGGCGGCTCCAGCTGCCGCCTGCAGCGGGAAGGAGATGAAACACTAAAAAGGGAATGCAGAGCATCGAACAGAGTATTTCCCCCCAGATGGATGCACAGGCACTGCCTGCAAGTGGGGAATAGCAGTCAGCCCGGCTCCGGTGGGAGGTGGTGGAAGATGAAGGCCAAGGGGGGGCCCCGGTGTGCCCAGAGGGACCCCGTGTCCCCTTCAGGCTCCATCCCAGATTTGTCCTGGTGCCGCTCGCCCCCACCCCATGCCACCCACAAAGCCGCTCTTCCTCCCCGAGATACCCCCCGGCCCCAGAGCCCGCAATTCTGCTTTATTTGGGTAATTTCAGCAAAACGGAAGGCAGCGGATCCTGTTGCTGCTCCCCGAGGCCGCGCAGCTGGCTCCCCCGGCTCAGTATGGCCACCGTCACTGGGGCAAGGTCTGAGCAGACGGAAACACCCCCAAAGTCCAGGCAAACCCCAAATTTCCCAACGCGTCTATTCAGGCCAGAGAAGCGAGTTGCCATGGAGATGTGCTGAGCGCGGGCACGATGCTCCAGTGATGGAGTCTCACAGCCAGAGGCATCTGTTAATCTTATTTTTATCAATTTTTAAAGAGGGTGTGATGGTGGTATCTCCCCCACCTTCCCCTCATCTCTTGCAAAAGCTTGGCATTTGCACTTTAGTGCGAGCACGGGCTTCAGCGACTTTGAAAATGAACCTTAACGAACATGAAGCGCTGGCTTGGGGAACGTGTGCTATGAGGAATGGAATTTAGTAGCAGGGAGCTGCCACCTTTGACATATTGCTCTGGCTTTAATGAGGGGGAGATTGACAGCCCAAGCCAGAGGTAAAAGGAAGATGTGCCTTTGCCTTCACCTCGGGGGGGCACAGCTACGCCGGGGCCCGCAGCCGGGTCAGGAGGAGGAAACGGAGCTTTTATTTATGAAATGCTGACTCGGTGGCCATCTGCAAATGGGTCTTTTAATTGGTTTTTTCTTCCCCTTGTTCTGGGTGCGTGGGCTCCGGCTGCCTGCCCCTGCTCCGGTAATGCGTTCCCGCAGGAGGTGGGTCGGAGGGTCCCTGTGTTACCGCGAAAGGTGGGTCGGAGGGTCCCTGGCCAGTCCCCGACGGGGGCTGGGACCATGGCGGGGGTCACAGAGACCTTGACTGAGGCGTAAGGGGACGTCCCACCAGAAGCGCTTCTTTCATTGAACGTGCGTATCATGGGCAGAGAGGTATTGAACGTGCACCAGCATTTTGACGTCCTCACACAATAGCCGCTGTAGGAGCATATAAATGCAGAGTAGTAATAGCCTTCTGAGGAAGAAATAATTATTTATTTCGAAGTGAATATCTCTGTTTTCCTCATTTTTTTTACCTGGTTTTATTTAGCTAAGTGCCATGTGAGCCTCAACAATGGGAAAATTTCCACTTCAGCTCCAAGCGGACAAAAGCGAGCCTGTCTCTCTCAGAAGTAAATCACGGCTAACTCCGCTGAGGCTATTATAAGTCACTATAAAAATGACACAAAGAACCACATAGGGTGTGAGCCAAAAACAGCATGGGGGGAAAAAATAAAGCAAAGTTATGGCCCTTATCACTCACAAAGTACACTTTCCACAGAGATTCCCAAGAAGAATAGCCTTGAATGCCTCGCTGCGAATCAGGCACCGATGCTACGGTGACGTTACTGCTCACGGATTACCATGAGTTTCAGCATCGTGGTGGTGCTTGAAGACGTTGATTAGGCTCTGGCCTCATTAATCTGTCCAAATACGTAATGAAAAGCTGCCCTCACTGCAAAGCCTGGTGCCCTGAGCTGCGAGCAGAGCGGGTGGCAGACAGCTTTAGGAGCGGAGATGGAGACGGCAATAAAGAAGATGTGGTTTTTAGGGAACTGGTTTGTGTCCAGACAGGACCGTGCTGGGCTGGGCGCAGTCTTTATTTCATGGCCATAACCACCATCAGGGCAAGGAATTATTCTTTCCTTGAAAAAAGGAGGGTCTGCAGCACCCAGGATTATCCTCTGAGGGGGTGTCGAGAGCGGTACCCAGGCAGGGAGAGACCACAACCTGCCGAAACCCCCGGCCATGCCGCTGGAGCTGCCCCGAGCCCAGGCGGTGCCGCGGAGGCGGCAGCAGCGCTGGGCAGTGCTGGGCTGGGATGCTTCGGTAATCAGCACACACTGAGCCCTAATGACCGTTCCAGAGGAATGAGAAAACCTGGGCTGAGGCATGGGTCTGTGAAGGGGGGCTCTGGGCTGTGCCCAGACACAAGTTATTTCTGTGTCTTCGCTCGCAGCTGTGGGCAAAAGTGTTTCTGGAACCCGACAGGATTCACTCTGGAACACATAATGCAGAATTATGAGAGTCGTTTGCCTGAGTATTATCTAATTGCGGAGCTAAACTGAGCTGTGTGATGATATGGGTACATTTTTTACATGAGTAATCTGCAAAGAAGATGCTCTACATAAATGTCACCTGCTTTTGTTCTTATTTAATGCCATTTATTTATTGCACTGCTGTACCTGTTTATTATTTGCAATTTCTCTTCCTGGCGTTTTACCTCTCTGCACCTGCCACTGCCGATCCTGCATCTCAGCGCCTCCGGGTGAGGGCAACGAGGCGCCTCCGTGTCATTCTCTGCTTAGACATGGGAGTAAGAGAGGGAATACAGGGAAAATAGATGCCGAAAAAAGCCAAAACACGTGTTCTAAAAATCACGCTGCGGCTCCTTGCGGGGCTGGCAGCAAAGCAGCCTGCAGGCACTGGCCATGCCCTGGCTGGGGGGGGAACCTGCTTCTCCCTGGCTGGTCCAGCCCTGCGCCAGCGCCAGCGTCACAGTGCGATGGCAAGTGACCTGGCTGGCAGGTGGGTGGCTCGCCAGAGGCTGCCCGGGGTGGCCCAGCACAGACAAGAGGGGTCGGGGGCTCATCCCGCTGCCATCCTGGGGCACCGGCCACCCCTTCACCCAGGACGAGGACATTCCCCCACCCCGCAGAGGCGGCTCCACTCTGAGCAACGTTTGCTGTTGACAATTTATCAGCCATAATTATGCCAATTAGCCCCCAGATGCAGCTCCGGCTCCAGAAAGGCTTTACGACCTGACAGTATATCTCTGCTGGGCAGAGAAGCGCAAACCTTTTCCTCAGATTATTGCAAACTAATCAGCCTGGGTGAGAAGTTTACAGTTTAGCACACAGCTTGGTAGTTCGGTTATAAATGCTTCAGTTCGTTGCTGTTTTAGTGGCCCTGCTTTGCAGGACTGATATCAATCCTCATTCAAATCAAAGTCCTTTTCACACATGCTCCAGTGAAGTGGAATTTTCTGCAAAATAAGGTGTTATTAACCTAGCTCTGCTCTTCCCGGCGAGGAACGAGCCCTGCCACTGAAACCATTCCTCACCAATGAACCCTGCTTAAATAGCGATTAGCAGACCTTCCAGCAGCAAGAAAAATGCAAAACCTGTGACCTTTCAAGCGCTTAGCTGCGGTGGCTTTTAATATGTAAGAGTATTTTCTATTTCTCTTTCCGGAATTTCAGCAAACAGTGATTTTTATAGCTCTTCTCGTCAGTGCGCCGCTTTTCGACTTCTCCATTTCTGTTTATTCTACTTCTCCACTCCCTCTTGAAGCGATGCTGTTCCGGTACCAGCTCGGGTCCATCTGACAGCCCAAATTCCCACCCGGCAGAGCCGGCACCAGGCACCCCCCGCAGCCCCGGTAACCCTGGTGTTGGCCATGGGTCACCCAGCGCCGTGCTGGCGGTGCCGCGTCTTGAATTAGGGCAATAATATTTTTGCGCCGAGCCTGAGTGTGTCGGTGGAGGGGTTTGTGGTGGCTGGGGCTGTGCTGGGACTCACGAGAGCAGCCCTGAGGAGAAGGACTTGGGGGTGCTGGTGGACGAGAAGCTCAACACAAGCCGGCAATGTGCGCTTGCAGCCCAGAAAGCCAACTGCATCCTGGGCTGCATTAAAAGAAGTATGGCCAGCAGGGCGAGGGGGGGGGATTCTGCCCCTCTGCTCCGCGCTGGTGAGACCCCACCTGGAGTCCTGCATCCAGCTCTGGAGTCCTCAGCACAAGAAGGACANAGAGAAGCTGTGGCTGCCCCATCCCTGGAGGGGTTCAAGGCCAGGTTGGACGGGGCTTGGAGCAACCTGGGCTGGTGGGAGGTGTCCCTGCCCAGGGCAGGGGGTGGCACTGGATGATCTTTAAGGTCCTTTCCAGCCC
Organism: Stercorarius parasiticus; assembly: GCA_013396915.1. Classification (NCBI taxonomy): domain Eukaryota; kingdom Metazoa; phylum Chordata; class Aves; order Charadriiformes; family Stercorariidae; genus Stercorarius; species Stercorarius parasiticus. The sequence goes on from VWZL01003847.1 coordinate 43,231, forward strand.
GAACCATTCTGTGACTCTATGCCAGGGTGCATCTCCAGCCCCAGGAGAGATGCACCATCGCCTCCGAATGCGCAGAAGGGCAGAAGATGTGTAGAGGGGAAGTGCTGCAGCGTTCGGTGTCTACTGCCAAATTTACCCCAAAATAGCGGGAGTCACCGGGGGTCTGAATGGACTGATTTTTGGTGGGTTTATCTGCACGAGGAGCCTGCCGCCGCCCCGTAGCGCTGGCTGAAAAATCGAAACGTTGGTGCGTGGAAAAGCATTTGTAATTTAAAAATTGTTTGCATTTCAGAAAGTTAAAAAAGAAACAGCATTTTTATTTTAAGATTTGTCAGGATTTTGTTGGTGATGATTTCCCTCTCTTGCCACAGTCTAATGTAAAATGAATAAATGCTTTCTCCTGCCTTTTTCTCCTACTCAGTAACTTCTAAATTTATAGAGCAAAAGGAAAATGTGATGGGAACCCTCCTTTTTTTCTCTCTAACCTTCTTCATTGTGGTGTATTCTTTCAGTAATAAACAGAGGGGAAAATTGGGGAGAGCAATATCAAATTACAGATTTGGGGTGGTTTTTTTTTCCAAAAATCCAAAAGCAAAAGAAAATGCTAATTTCCATCAAAGCTCTCAGACTTTAATCCAAAGCAGTGTTTTTGTGTGGAAGAGGTTGCTTTCAGCTGGGACCATTTTTTTTCTCAGGGAAAAATGTTAATTAGCTCTCTGTTTTAACCACCAAGGAAGAGGGGAAGGAGGCATTCTGCACGGGTGAGGCTGCGGCTGTGCGAGTGCAGGGGCAGCAGCAGGTACCTGGTGTGTGCGGCATCGCCTCCGCCGGGGTCCTCTGCCCGCTCCTCCCCGAGCGCTGGGCGCAGCCCTTTCCAGCCACAAAACCTAATGCTGTTACCCCCAGGGGCAGGAATGACACTTTGCAGAACACTCTGCAGAGACAAACTGTGCTTGTGTGTGTGTGATCGCTAAATTCAAAGGTAGAAAGCAGAACGCGTGCTGCCTGCGGCGGGGGCTGCTGCTCTCCGCAGTCAGGGGCAGCATCTTTACCTGCTGCTGCACCTTTCCCCCGAGAGCATCCTCCAACCTCCTCCTGCCTCCCCGCTTCTGACAGCAGAGCTTTGCCCTACACCTTGGTGTTCCACGCCAGGGGCAGCCATCTGGAGCTGGGAGGGATCTCCCTGGTGCCAGGCAGGATGCCCTTGGAGCCGGGGGGATGCTCTGGGAGGGATGCCCCGGGAGCTGGGGGGGATGCTCTGGGAG
>VWZL01003847.1:44711-74887 GCA_013396915.1 Stercorarius parasiticus
CCCCGGGAGCCAGGAGGGGGATGCGGTGGGAGCCAGGAGGGATGCTCTGGGAGGGATGCCCCGGGAGCCGGGGGATGCTCTGGGAGGGATGCCCCAGGAGCCAGGAGGGGGATGCCCTGGGAGCCAGGAGGGATGCTGTGGGAGGGATGCCCCGGGAGCCGGGGGGGATGCTCTGGAAGGGATGCCCCAGGAGCCAGGACGGATGCTGCTTCCCCTGCTCCAAGCTGCTTTGTCTCTGCTTCATATCCTCATCTGCCAGAAGGAGCTTTAATTACTGACAGCATCGTGGTTCCTGCAGGGCAGGGAGGGCTGGGTGCCAGACTGGTTGGTGCCTGGGGGGTGTGGGGAGCAGGACAGACAGACAGACAGACACACAGATGGGGCAAAGCAGGCACCTTCAGCAGCCTTTCAGCAGCCTGTGGCATGTGGGATGGGAACAGACAAACACCCATGTCCCTGCACGCAAGTACCGGGACAGGGACACAAAAGAACATGCCCTGAAGCCCCCCCACCCCTCCCTGCATATACACGGGCTCTTTCATGGGTTTTTGATCATTCCAAGCTGACCTGAGCTTGTGCTTTTTGCATGGGTAAGTTACCAACAGACCTGGCTGAGGAAAGCGGTGTCAATTCAGGTACCTGAGCTGTTCTTGTGGAGAAGAGCTTACATCAGAGCAAAGAACTAACAGCTATAATTATTAGCTTTAAAAATTCTAAAACTTTGAAAGGAAAAGAAAGTTTCAGCATAAACCAGAAATCTCTGCTGTAGGTATTGACACAGTCCTCAGCCTTGTGCATTGTCATAAACAAGGACATGATAATTAGATATTTTTTAAGGGACAAAATTATTTTATTTGCTTCCCTGCCAGTTTTCATGAGACCATCAGTCATCCCCTGCATAGATAAGATTTCTTATGTTCACTGACAGGATAAATTATATGGTTCTCACCCAGCAAATCAGCATTACTGTGCAACATTATCTCTTGCAAAGCGATGTCTGAGCAAATCATAAATTCTGTCCGGGTTTATTGGATCTGTCTTTTATTCACATATTTATTTTATCCCGAGCTAAGGTGTGTTTTTTTCCCTAATTATTAATCATATTAATAAGGACGGGGCGGGGGGAGGTGTGGTTTTCTGTAAAACAAAACGGCTGCTGTGATCCTTGGGTGTTCATGGACTTTTCATTAGAGGGTGCTGCGAAGTCTGACCGTGGCGATGCTGTGGCCATCGGTGCAGAGGTAACGCGGTGACAGCCCTGGTGGGAGTGCTCATCAGGGGAGGTGACGACGATGATGATGAGAGGAACGAGGAGCTGTTCTGTGTGGGGTTGGGCTGGAGAGGCGATGCAGCCTCGGCGGGTGCGTGTGTGGCTGGGGGCTGGCAGAGGCGGCAGGAGCCGGTACCCGTCTGCTTTGCCCAGGCAAGGGCCGAGCATCCACGGTGTCCTCAGCGTCACCAGGCCTTCGGCAAAGCCTGGGCGCTGTTTTATAAAATCTCAATTATTGAGGTGACTATTAATTATTGGCTTCTAACACTTCCCCCAGTGATGACCCTGACAGATCCCCAGAGATAAGCTTTGCTGTGGGGAAAGAGGGGTTTCTCCCCGCTATCTGCTATGGCCCCTTTGTTATTGAGGAGAAAGCTGGTGGGTCCTAGAGCTGATATCTGAGACCACCAAAATAAATGTCCATGTAACGGAGAGGTGATGCTGTGGAGAGCTGTAAATGTCACTGCGAGTCAAGAGCCTGCCGTTAAGTGAAAGGCTTGAAAATGAGATTGAGAAGTGAATTGGGAGCAACATTGGCATTTAGCGATGATGAGCCTCATCGCCAGCCCAGCGGCGCTCTTCTGCCACCCCCGCAGGGCTGCTCTGAATCCGGGTGGCAGAAATCGCTGTCTGGCCAGGCTGAGGATTTCTGTCAAGCAAAACGTTGCTTGGGCCGAGCCTGGGGGCCACAACGGCTCCTGCGGCAGCTGGACACCGGGTGTGCTGAAACGTGGGCACTGCCGCACATGGGGGATGCTGCCCCCGGCACCCTGCGCTTCTCGCCCCGATGGAGAAGCCGGTGCCTCCTGTCAGACATCTGCTCTGACGGGGGAAACAGCGGCTTCCTGGCAGGCTCTGGCGCTCGCATTGAGTGGAAACCACCGCCGAATTCATTGACTGAGCCACAGCTGGGTGCACAGGGGTTTGCAGCATTTTCCACGTCGCTTACGTATAATACGGTTGGTGTAATTCAACATCCTTTCCTTTTCCCAGACTCATCAAAAGCCCTGAGGAACGAGGCGGGGTATGTGGGCTGGGGTGAGCCAGGCTGAATTATTGTTGAAGTTATTGGTTGAAAAGTGGGAGAAATAACATTAGAGCCTGGATCTCCTTTTATTCTGTTAGAGAGAGAGGAAACAACATTTTCTTAAACTATGAGTCGATAAATAGTTGTTTGTGACTCTTTTTATGTTTTCTGATGATGGTATCGTGTAGCTCTGAGGCATTTTTAGGAGGAGTGCAGCGTTCTTGGCCTGTGGAGGGGTAAAAGCTTTCAGATCATCAGCTTGGTTAATATGAAAAGGAGGAGCCTGGATGTCTTTGAAGAGAAGAAAATCTCTTTAACGGGGCACGGAGGACAGAAGTGATGGGGGCCACTTGTCAAATGTAAAAGTTCAGAGCGAAACCAATACTACATTTCAAAGAAACCGTGCAGAGCAATTTGTAAGGTGTGGTTTATCCAGCAAATCAAAGTTTTCCTCTGCAGAGATTTCTAGGAAGGAAAGGATTATTTACTCCTTTGTTCAGTCATATTAAACTGATGAGTAAGGAGCAGGGACAGACTTTCAGGTTTATTGAATGCTCACAGATTTTAATTTTATTTGATGCTCACTGTTCTAGGAGCGGGTTCTGGGACTGGCAGCCCAGGTACCGCGAGGCTGTTTCCTTTCCATGGTTGGTCTCCTGACATTTTTAAGGAAGCCCTGCATCTTCCGGCACTAGTGAGTTTAATTTTGTAATTAAATTAAACTTTCACTTTGTGCCAAAAATTTGCTTTTCAAGAACGTAACTCAGAAAAGAACTAATTTCCCTTATTTCATCAATTCCCACAAAGTGAACAGTGGAACCATTTACTGTGATTAAATTAATCACTGAGCAGAAATTTGTGTGTAATAGTCTGCCACCAAAGCAGTCACTAATGATTTTACTCTTGGGGTCAGCAATTTCTCACCCCTTCGGGCTGGAATGAAGGGGCTGTCAGGCTCCTTGCGGCGAAGTCTCTCTCATTAAATGAGAGAGGGGTATTTTAAGGATGGCGGGGTCAGAACAGGTCAGAACATTTCAACAGCAAAAAGCTGGGGCAGGCCCAGGAGATCGGTAACGCTCCAGCTGCGGCGTGTCCTGCCCGGCAGCGCAGCCTCGCCGCGCTCTGTGCCCGGCATGGTGCCACGTGTGTGCCCGGGGTGGGGACCGGGTGTGCCAGGGCGGGGAGCGCGTGTGCCTGACACGGTGCCACGCATGTGCCGGGGCTGGGACCGCGTGTGCCCGCCGGCACGGTGCCGTGCATGTGTCGGGGCTAGGACCACATGTGCCAGGGCTGGGACCGCGTGTGCTCAGCATGGTGCCACACGTGTGCCCGGGCTGGGACCACATGTGCCTGGTGTGGTGCCACGCGTGTGCCCGGGCTGGGACCGCATATTCCCAGCATGGTGCCGTGTGTGCCGGTGCTGGAACGCGTGTGCCTGGCATGTTGCCACGCATGTGTTGGGGCTGGGACCACCTGTGCCAGGGCTGGGACCGTTTGTGCCCGGCATGGTGCTACGTGTGCCGGGGCTGGGACCGCATGTGTCCAGCACGGCGCCGTGTGTGCCGGGGTTGGGACTGCGTGTGCCACCGCTGCGGCCCGGCCCAGTGCCATCTGCTGCTCTTCCCTGTGCTTTGCTGGAGCAGCGTCAGGGCACGGAGGGGTGCGTGGCCCTGCTGCGGGGTGCGGGGCAGGAGAGATGGGGCGCACAGGGACCGTCCCCAGCTGGGGACTGGGACACATTCTCCCCAGTGGTTTATTACAGCCTCTTCTATGGTTACAGTGAGTGCTGTTAACGTGAGCTCCGGAAAGACCTGTCATCTCGTTTTCAAGCAATAATGTTCTCCTGCTTCTTCTAACCAGCATAGTTGGAGATAAAATTGTTTCTCAGAAAGAGGCACGAGATTTGAATTGACGTTCCCTGAGAAGATGAATTTTGCGGCTAATTTCCCAATGTACAGGTTGAGCTGAATAGTAAATGGATGGTGCTAACTAAGAGGAGAGCCTGAGTTTTCATTAAGTTCCAGCTTCAGTTGCTTTACTGGGCTGGTGTCGTGCCCAGACTGCAGAAAGCCGCGGCCTCGGTGCCTGGGGGAGCCCGAGGGGGATGCGGGAGCTCACGGAGCTGCAGCCTGCCTCGGTTTTGTAGGCACTTTGTATTGTCTAGTCATTTACCAAAATAACGGACGTTTTTACAAGACACCACAAGCACTGTGCGTGGAGAAGGGGAAGCAGACCTGGGCTCTGCTCCTGGTTCTGCCGGGAGCTGCCGGCACCTGGGCACGGCTGAGCGCCAGGAGGTGCTGGAGCAGCAGTTGCTTCACACGTGGCCTTTTGAGGTACAAAAACTAATGTCACTGTGTCTCTCATTATCCACTTCATCAATCTCAAACTGCCGCTTAATGATGCTCACCTGCTCTTCCTCCTCCCTGCCGAAGTTAAATCACAAACAGCTGCTGGCACCCTGAGGGCACCCGGCCCTCTCCTCAGGGAGAGGCGCGTGGTTGGAATGGCCTTTGGAGCCGGCACCGCGTGGTTCCCACTCCCTCGGCTGCGGGGGGTTTGGAGGGGGCGATGCGGGTGCTGGGGAAGACGTGGAGCTGGTGCAGCTCCAGTCGCGATGGGAGCAAAGCACATCTCGTTCCCGCACGACGCTGACCTGGGAGTCGGGGTTTGAGGATCAAAGCGGTGCCTGGCCTTGATCTGAGCCAGCAGCAGGAATTTCAGCAGCACAAAAGCAAAGCGCGGGGGGTTTTCAGGCTCAGGAAAGACTCAAAACCATGCAGTGGCCCAGATGGGAGGGAGGGAAGGAAGGATCTGTGCTCTGACAGCATCTTCTACCTGCCCTGAAGGCTCTGGTGCTAGTGGCTCTGCTCATCCATCGCAGGGAAATCCACGGGAGTTTGTGTCCAACAGTTTTTCTTCCTGGTACTTTGTCTACCTTGTCCATCCATGTGGAGACCGTGAGCTGCTGGGAGGGGCGACAGTCCCTGGCCGGGGGTTTATACAGCACTTAACACGAAGGGGCATCGTCTCCGTTGGCATCTCTAAGCTGGGAGCGGTTTGTCCCACACCCCGCTGAACCTTCCACAAACACCTGTGCCCAAATTGTCACTCGCAAGATGTCGTTCCCATCCCAATGGGAAGGGGGAACGAGGGATAACAAAGGCAGAAAGGTCCTACAATACAACGCCTTTACTCAGCTGAAGGAAATAAGTCATTCTCTAACTCAGGAGAGAGTCATGAAGGTCATTGCATTAAGTATAGAAATAAATTCTCACGTATTTTATTGTTTCCCATACCTTGTTTACGTTGTTATTACCTGTGCGGTATGTTTTATTAGTACCAAGTGCCTAATCGCTTGATGCTTCATTATTTTGCTAGATTTATATGACTGACAATAAAAATAATTATTTTAAAGTTAAGTAGCCAATCATGAAATCTCTGGATACTAATAGTGAAGAATTAACTCGGCATTAATGTGAATGCAATATGCCATTAGTGTGGGTAGAGAAGTACACTGTGAGTCACTAAATAAAGCGCAGGGGATCGGTGTGGAGGATGTACAGAGAGGAAACAGCTGTATATTAGCACAGCTGGAAAATGGAAATTCTTCCGAAGCACCTGAGGGAGGTTCAGTGCGAAGGACAGCGGGTGTTTCCCGCAGCCCCCAAAGCCAACATCTTGTGATTTCCGACACATTCCTGTGTAGTTCCTCTTTGTCCTGGCTGAACCCAGGAGCTGGCGCAAAAGGGAACTGTCAGCTCTCTGCTTTTTGCAGGCAAAAAAATCCTGTATTTTCATCATAATGACATGCTCACCTCTTGATTCCGTCCCTAATGTCGTCCCCCATCATCATGTACTCCTCATTGTACTGGAGCATAATCAAAATTTCAAAGGGCTCGGATGAAGCTGATCGAAGATGGATGGGGAATGTTTTTCTCCCCTGACAATAGGCGTTGTTAAGGCTTTTGTGTGCAGCTCCTCGGCTTCTGAGAAATGAGCGTGTAATCTCCATCCTGGCATGCAAAGGAAATAGAAAAATCCATACAGGCCATTTTAAACCTTATAGATTTCAAACGCTTTATTCCCCTAGGGGTGCTGAGCCAAATGCTTGTCCCCTGTTGACAGCCGGGCACGACGCTCCCCCCGCGCAAGGGGCACGACGAGGGGTCCTGGGGACACAACAAGGGGTCCTGGGGGCATCCGCAGCGGGGAGGGGGGTGCTGGCTGATAGGGTCACACGGCGGGGAGAGGGACGGTGCTGGCTGATGGGACCAGTCTTGGAGAATCTAATGGGGTCTCCCGCCCTTGAGCATTGTGCAGGCTCCAAAGCTTGTTAGGGAATAACCCAAAATCCTTTGAAATGATCCTTTGGTTTCAGCGGCCCTTCTTGAGGCACAACATTAAGCCCCAAAAGGTGGATGCTCTGAGCTGGTAACTGCTGCTGCTCGCAGGCTGGGGGTGGGACGGGAGCTTCTTTCTGACCTCTAGAGTCTGTCAAAATCTCCAACGCGCGTGTTCTTGGGAAGATTTTATTTTTAGAAGAAACTGATGAGTGGCGCCGTTTCACTGGCCTCTTTAGGTAACAGGTAAATTGTTCTGGACAAGAATATAGGTCTCTATTTAAAGAACATCCTTACAGAAAATTAATAAAAACCGAGGAAGAGAAAGAAAATTTTCATCTACCTCTTTGGTCATTATGATAGAATTATTTAACGAAAAATTAGAAAATAAAGTGCAAGGATCAATTCTTAAGACTTTTTCTAATGCGTTAGATAAGTTGCGTAGAGTTTTCTTTCCTTTATATTTAGATCAACCTCGTGCAACAGAGATAAAATAACTTTGCTTAATTTTAGAAGCCCCTTAATTTCTTCATTACTTTACTAGCATTTCTCATCAGTGCCATGGCCTTCAAGCCCAAGACAGTTGACTAAACGCAAATTAGAGCCCGTGTTTCCTTTGTCTGCGTTAATGAGTGGCTGCCATTACCCTTGAGAGGCTTCCAGGACTGTGAGCTCTTAAATGCCTGTTTTCAATAAGGAAGATATAATTTTAGTTTTTAATGTTTAACGATTAATTACATAGTAGCCCCTCTGCAGATCCTCAGCTTCCTTCCCCTTGTTTGCGATTTGATGCTTTAAAATAGTCCAGGCAGGGGGCGAGGCGGGCTCTCGTCCCCCCGAAACGTCCTCGGGGTCCCCCCTCGCAGCCGCGGTCCGGGCACATGAGAGCGCGTATGGGCAGGTTTGTCCTTGTGCAGCGGGATGCCGGGGCTTTATTCTAGCTTGTGGTTTTCACATCTCCTGAATGCCCTGTATTTTCCCTCCCCATCTCCTCTCTGATCCCAACTGCCCGACAAAACCCCGTCAGTTTGAGCTCCAGGCTCATGCGGATTTCACAAGGCAAATAATCCACGTTAAAACTTGTCAACATGGATTTGTGTTAATAGAAGCGATTTTAATGCTTAAGACGGTGCATTTTTTAACAGTTATTTTAAAAATAATAATGCTTTGCGTTTGGCAACCTTCAGATCACTCCTGGATACACACATTTGCCGCTGGTTGATTGATTTCAGCAATTTCACTATTACAGCAAACCCAGGCCGTTCGCATCACATTCCTTGCATGTTTGTGGCATGAAAAAAGCAACTCCAATTTTAAAAATAATTTTTAAGCGTTCCTTCATGACCGGCCAGCTGCAAAGAAATATTTTAAGTCAAAATAATGAGGTTTCTACAAGTGGGTTCTCTCTCCTGTGCTGTTGGTGAGAAACAGTCGAGACGTTCCTGCTGGCCTCGCTGCCCTCCCTGGGGACCCTCACCCCATGTTCCTGGGCACCCAGGGACCCTCACACCGTGTTCCCGGGCACCCGGGGTCCCTCTCCTCCTGTTCCCCTCCAGGCTTTTGGCTGAACACAGACCATAAAGCCATTTACCGGGGGCTCCCCCGTCAGTGCAGGCGGCTCTGGGGCTGGTGCAGGGATGGGAACAGGGTTCTCTGGAGCAAACTGGGAGTCTTCCCACCTACTACGGTAATGAGTTGTTAGAAGGAACAGATCCTGGAAACCCTCAGTGCTGTGACCTTCCTCCTCCAGCTGCGACAGCAATTAAGTGGCTGTTGGAAGTAGCAGATCCTTCAAAAGGACGGTTTGGCTAGTCATAATAACAGTCATCGGGAGAGGAGAGAGGGGGAGACCGCCGGGTGCTGGTGAGTCACGCCAGATAATTGGTCTCTGCTCTGACGCTGGCTGGAAAGGACTCCCAATTTCCACTGAGTTCCAAGGGGTCAGACCCATGGGCCCAGGCACCCCCGAGCCCCCATCAGCTGCAGTTGCCACCACCCCAGGGCCCTGTGGCCCCCCTGTGGCATGTGGGCGATGTGTTATTGCTGGGACGAAGCCTGGAGGAGGCCTGGTCCCTCCGTGACCGCGGGTGGCCGAGGATGAGGAGGATGCCCAGCCCGCACCCCGCTCTGCTCCTCCCCAGGCTGCTGAAGGTGGTTCTGTTCGGAGCAGGATGGAGCGGGAGGCGGTGGTGTGGGACCATGTGCCAAGGGGAGGATGTGTTGCGTTTCTCCCTGCGGAGCACCGGGACTTCTGGCGCGCGGGAGGACCCGGGAGCAGGCGGGGATGCACAGAGGTGCCGCGGGATGGGGGCTGGATGCGGCAGAGACGGGCTCTCGGGGAGCTGCAGCCCCAGGCTGAGCTCAGACGAGACGAAAACAGTGTTCTCTCAATGTTGTTCACGGGGAAAAATGTTACTGTTCCTTCTGGGGAGAACCAGGCAACTGGAAGGAAGGATTGTTGGTTTCTGCAGAAAGACTAGTCGGTCTTCGGAGGTTTCGCACGTTGCCTTCTGCCTTTTCTTTCCTCCTGGAGCTCTTAATCCAGCATGTGGGAATGGCATCACAAAAACCAAGATGCCCGCGCCCAGCGTAACCTGGCCGCTTTGCTGGCAGATGAGCTCAGGGTGGCAGCTGAACCCCCCTGGCAGTGCTGTCCCAGCGGGAGCTCTGCGGGACGTCCCTGGGGTGACCACAGCCGTGGCTGCCCGCCCTGGCACAGGGAGCAGTAGGTGTTGTGACAGCCTCATCCCAGGGAAAATCCGACATACAGTGTAAAGGGCTAAAAATAGGTAACGTTTCTCCATCTGTTCTGCTTGCATTAAGAGCAGAGAAAGCAAATGAGGCATAAATGGTTCTGTCTGCGCTGAGGTGATGGGGCAGGAGGAGGGAAGGGAAGGAGCCGCGTCTCCTCCCGCGGTGGCCAGGGCTGGAGGGGCCGAGTGCTCCACAGGACGCACACCTGGCCCAGCAAAACCATTTTCATAGAATCATAGTATATGTTGGGTGGGAAGGGACCTCTAAAGGCCATCTAGTCCAACCCCCGGCAGTGAGCAGGGACATCTTTAACTAGATCAGGTTGCTCAGAGCCTCACCCAGCCTGGCCTTGAATGTCTCCAGGGATGGGGCCTCCACCCCCTCTCTGGGCAACCTGGGCCAGTGTCTCACCACCCTCATTGTACAGAACTTCTTCCTGATGTCTAATCTGAACCTGCCCTGCTCTAGTTTAAAACCATTGCCCCTTGTCCCATCGCTCCATGCCCTTGCAAACAGCCCCTCCCCAGCTTTCCTGTAGGCCCCCTTCAGGGACTGGAGGGATGCTCTAAGGTCTCCCTGGAGCCTTCTCTTCTCCAGGCTGAACCCCCCCAACTCTCTCAGCCTGTCCTCACAGCAGAGGGGCTCCAGCCCTTGGATCATCTTCGATGTCCCCATTTCGGGGTCGTCCTCGGGCCCTGTGAATTCATCCCCAGCCCCTGGGCCAGCGGCACTGAAAGTCCCTTTGGTCCTGCGCCCTCCGGTCTTTTAAAGCCACCTCTGGAAGGGGCAGACAGGGTTAGATTTGCAAATACCTGGAGCCGTGGGAGAAGCAGGGTAATAGATGCGATTATTTTTATGAATGATAGGCAGGAGCCTTGATTTCCGTGGGTGAAACTATATAATATGCCAATTCCTCGCAAACCCACCAAATAAATCTACATTCTGTATACAACTTAATTTCAACTGCATGGCTCGAATGTATGTGTTTATTCCTGGGAGTAAGCACTATTTGTAGTTTCCAGTACAATGCAGCTCATAATTTTTTCACACCTCTCAGAGCAGGTGACAGCTCGCTTGCAAAGTCTAATTCATTCTCACACTGTGCACTAAGCTGTGTTTTTAATGCATGCACAAATAACGCATCAAAATAAGCCTACAGACAGAAGGATCTGTCCCCATCCCCAAAACCACCCTCTTCTGTGTCCAGAAATAAGGACGAAGCCGTGCAGCAGCGAGCCCTTCAGCAGCCCCACGCTTGCAGCGACAGAAGACCTCACTCTATAATTTCCTCTTGGACAGGGCCCCTTTTTACATAATTGCAGGAAGGATTGTTATGCTAATTGCTATTTTGCATCGAGTTAATTCTGCGGTGTTGGATGTCTAAATTAAGCTCCCTGCGCTGAGGGGCCGGTGCTGGGCAGCGCTGACGGGTGTGGGGGGACGTTCTTTTAGCTCCTAGGGACCCTGTCCACCCCCTGGTCCCCCCTGGGCACTGTCACCCAGCATCTCCCAACATCTGCCCGCTGGTCCCGCTGGCTTTTGGCTCCGTCCGGCTGCAGGGAGCCCAGGCCTGGGATTCCAGATCCGCGCTGGGCGGTCTTTGAAACCCCTTAAGCTGTAATATTCTTTGATGTGCCGTAATTGCATTTAGTCAAGTTTTAGGTGTATTTTAATGGTATTGATTGTTAATAACAAAGCTGGGGCTGCTTAATGCTGAAAGATGATTCATTGTCAGTGGGAGCAGAAAGTCCGGGGGCAAAGTATTGTTTCTGACATACAGTAATTTCTTCTAGCAGGATTTTTTTTTATTGTTTTTTTTTTTTTTAGCAGCTCTGCATTTTGGAGGCTGATGAGCGGGTGGGTTCCCGGGAGCATGGGGCTGTGGAGCCCCACTGCCGTCCCGCTGGGATCCAGGCGCTGGCTCCTCCGGGAGCCGCACTTTGGCTGGCACTGGAGCGGCTTTAACGGGAAAACACTGTGGAAAAGGGACCACCTGGGACCCATGAGGCTGGGAGCTGCCGGAAGGGGGAGGAGAGCGGGGCAGGTGGCTCAGACGTGGGAAGAGCCTTTGCAATTTTAGTGGAAAAGCCGGGGAAGCGGAGGGTGGGCGTCGGGCAGAGCCGGGGGCGGTGAAGCGCGGTCCTGGCGTCGGGTGCTGGGGACGGTGTTGGGCTCCCGAGCAGGGTTCAGCTCTGCCATGGACGTGGGACACTGGTAACGCAGGTGTATGGACCTTCCATGTCTGCAGTGAGGTGCCGTGAGCGAGGACTCGCGGGGACTTGTCACATAAATAATAGTAATGAAAAACCGGTACTTCCCTCATTCTGCATTTCCCTGTAAACGTTCCCTTTATTAGTTAATCCTCACTGTTAACAAAATAGGTGTTTCTGATCAGGTTTTAGTTTGCAGATTGCTTATGTGCAATGCAAAGTGTATTAAAATGTAGTATAGTTTTTAAAATTAGATTTTTTTTTTGTGATAAGCCACTCAGCTGTAAATGCGTTTCAGTCACACTGAGAAGATGAAAGAGCCTGAGCCACCATATTACTTTAAGTAATCAGGCTCGAGGCTAAAGGTAGCTTTCTTTTTAGCTGACAAACAGAAGGAATAAATAACCTGGACACTAAAAGTTGCATTAGGCAAATAAACATTTCCACAAGAATTATGTGTGACATTCAAAGGAAGGCAAATAAACCTTGACTTATGGAAAGCTATCAAACCTCTTGGAGAATTAAATAACGGAAAATCATTATGTAGCATTCGCAGCAGCTATTAAAGACTGTCTGTTCTTTCAGGCACTACTGTAAATAAGGTGTGTTTGTAACCCAGCACGCGCCATCTTCATCTGCTATCTGGTTCTGAGCATAACGAGCAATTCGGTTTCATTTGAAATGCCTTTTAATTACGAGAAAGGCGGTTTCCCGTACCTCTGCCTCCCTGCGGGTGCCAGTGTGCAGTGGGAGCCCTGTCTCCAGGGACCGTTCGCCCAAGCCACCCCCGGGCCAGGTCTCGGCTGGGGTCCCCCACGCCGTGTTCCAGCTCCTTTCGGTGCAGCCGCGGAGCATCGTGGTGCTGCCATGGCGGCCTGGCCGGGTCCCCACAGCGCTCCAGGACTGACCCCTGCACCCCCAAAACCAGGGTGTTGGGGGGGTAAAGCCAACAGGTTCATGTCGGAGGGGAAGAGGGGGTGGTGTTAAGCCCTGTGCGCAGCCCCTCTGGTTTTAATTAAACTCTCAAGGGACGAGGTGCGGCGACAGCTCTGTGCTGTTGGGACGGGGTCTGCAGCCGCGCGCTGGGGGTGCCGATCCCCAGCCGCGCCGGGAGAGAGGCCAGTATTCCATTTATAGCTCTGGGATACCTGGGTACGAGGGAGATTTCACTCCAGGACTTGGCACACAGGCACGTCTGATGGTAATAATACCCGCCAATCGCACAGCCCTGCTCTGCAGCAGAAATAGCCGCGCTCGGAGCCCGGCGCGCTCTGCCGCGGCAGCAGATTGCACGGGCAAAGCGGGGTACACAGGGAAAACAAATCTCAGCTCAAAACTAAAACATGGTTTCTGAGACCAGCAAACGTAGTTCTGCAGAAAATGCAAAAGTCAGCGCTACATAAATGGCAGCCAGCGTCGCAGTCGGGCAGCTACTGCCACTCCGAAGACAAAAAGCCTCTTTTCAACTATGCTCAAACCCCGTGATTTATGTGCTGGTAAAATCTTGGCAGAGGCAGCAGCCGCGGCGGCAGCAGGTTTGCCAGGCTGCGGTTCATGGGCGCCTTGCGGAGGGCACCCTGCGGACCTGTTCACGCTTGTCCCTAGAGCCGGTGCTCTGCGATGGGCGCTTTCAGCCGGTCCCTTTGGGTGCTGCTCTGCGCTACCCGAGTCCTTCCTAACCAAGCAGCGAAACCCCTGATTCCTTGTGATTTTAATGCACTTGCTTTATCCTGTTCGAAGAGCGGCGGGGGAATGCGCTGCTGGGGGTGTGCGTGTCACACGCCCGCTTCTGCGCTCCTCCGGAGCTCCTGGGGGATCCCCCAGCATCCAGCTGATCCTGCTGGAACACCTTGCCAGGATCTGCTGGGCAACAGAGACTCGTTTGGGGGTCTGAGTTCATTTCTTTCATCTTCCCTGTAGCTTCACTTTTTAGTAAAATGACTGCTTTCTTAATCCGATTATAAGAAGTTAATCAAATAACTTAAAGATGATGGCAACATCCGGCTAAGCGAGCACCCCCGGGGGTGCGGCCGCAGCAGAACGCCACCTTAATGTTCGGTTCGAGCAGCAAACATTACGGTTTTCAATTTAGCAGATGATACTTATGGTTAGTTATCTGTCATATGTGCTATATTGTGCTCTCTGGGTGGTTTCTCTCATCAGCAGCAATAGCATTTTGCCAGTTATAAAAAAAGACCATTTTTCTCTGAGAGCACTTTCTATTTACTGATCCAGTGAAGCAGCATTGGGATCAAAATCATGTTCTGAAAAGTAATTGATATAATCAGCTACGCAGAGCTCTGTGTTCACGATAAAAGTTTTCTCTGGCAAACCATAGGAAGTGCAGCAAGACGGCGTTCAATTAACGGGAGTTTAGCCCCGAGTGGAGGAGCGTCAGGAGGGATCCCCTCTCCGCTGCCTTCTCCTGCATGTGATGTTTCCTCCGGCATCTCCAGGTAACGTCAGTGCCCTCCCGGCGGCACACCCGCTGCCTTTCAGAGTGATGGAAGAAGTCATCCTCTCCCGTGAAGAAGACAGCCTTTCGGCTTTCTGACATCCTCCCGCAGTGGCCTGGGCTCCAGCTGTTGGCGCGGCGGAACCGGGATGGCAGCCTGGGGCGTCCGCACGCAGCCCCTCTACTCGCATTCCCGTTCCCCCGCCCCGGCAGCACCCCTGGCCCCAGCAGCGCGGGCACGAACACCCCCTGCCCCGGCATGGGACTGGGACTGCACAGGAGCACCAGGAGCCACGGGCAGAGGTGTCCTGCAAGACAAACAGAGCTCTGGTGGGATGTCGGCTCACTCGTCCCTCCCCGCCGGCAGCCCCAGGTGGGATACCCTGTAGACTGGCCGCCTGATGCATTTCACTCCTCACGTCCTTGGCAAATGCTCGGATCAAGGCAGCGCTGAGTTCACTGGTACGAAACCCAAGCAGAAAATGAGAGCAGCCCCTGAGCAGGCAGCAGAAATCCCCGCAGCATCCCTGCAGCGCACAGAGCCCCGCGGTACCCGCGCCCCGGGGAAGCGGCTCTCCCAGGGGCACCGCGGGCTGCAAAATGTGCCAGCGCCTTCCGTGACTTGGCAGTGGGGAAAGGGCAGGAGGCTCATTGAAAATGTCACGGAGGGAGCTACAAAGGAGCAAATACTGCAGGAAGGTGCTGCAAGATGGCATTCAATTAACGGGAGTTTAGCCCCGAGCAGAGGAGCATCAGGAGGAGTTCCCTCTCCGCTGCCTTCTCCTGTGGGTGATGTTTCCTCCGGCGTCTCCAGGTAACATCAGTGCCCTCCTGGCGGCACACCCGCTGCCTTTCAGAGTGACGGCCAGAGTTAAACAGGCCGGAGCTGTCACCTTCGCCTTCCCCGTGCCGCAGCCCTGTGCAGCATCTGGCTGCGTCGTGTCTGCAAGCGAAGAGCCATCCCTCTCCAAAACATGCTGTGAAAGGGCAGAGGTCAGCAGCGAGGGTATTTCAAACGCGCTCTCAGCTTTGAATCGCTGCAGGAGGAGGCCAAGGGCTGGAGCAGAGCCGCAGAGCGAACGGAGGTGGCTGTTGTGCTGAATTGTCCCTGTGCTGCCCGCCCCGGCTCGGGCCAGGGCTCCTGAAAGCCTTTTCCTGGCTCCGGGCGCGCGGTGCTGTGCTCCACTCTGCCGGGACTCGAGGAACGCCGCCTCGTTGCTAGCCGAGAGCTATTTATTTTCCCCATGTGAGGGGTGAAAAGGTCCTGTGCCACAAAACTCTGCTCTAGAGATTGCTTTAAATTAATCAATTAGGAAAAATGAGCTGTGTGATGTAAAACGTCCTTGCTCCATACAAGTCTTTTGAACTATTAGTTCTCTTGAGGAGATTAATTATGAGCATACAGAGCTAATGCCCTTTTAATGGAATCAGTTATTCAGTTTTAAGGAGTGCCGGGTACCGAGTGCGTGGCATTAGATATTCATTGTGTGAGTTCCAGATCAAAGAGGAGAGGATAAAGCTGATCAAGGAAGGGCTCTTTATTCTTGGAGAGCTGCGCTCCACGTGCTGATCCCATGCAAGGCACAGGCTGGGAGTTGCTTTAATTGTCTCCTCTGCATGTGATTCCAGAAACCGGCTTTTAACCTGCAGTAAAAAGGGTTGTTTACAAAGTGCATACATTTGCATCTCAACTACCTCTCCTTGGCTTAACGCAACTTGGAGACAAGCACTTGGCTGCCGTTGCTGCCGGGTTGCAGACAAATTCCTGCCCGGCTCCTGCACAGCTTTCTCTTTCTCTGCCTTCTCATCCTGACTCAGAGTCGTCGGTTTTTAGTGTCCGTGATTTTAGGTGCCCATTCTAAGGTAGCAAAGGCCTGACACAGTGCAGCTCCCACCAGCCTCATTAGCAACTGGGACAATTAAGGATGTGATGCGCAGATGCTGCAAAATGGAAGCACCAAGAGCAAAACCACTTATTCAGCAGCAAATCGCAAGTGGGAAGTCGAAGGAAGCAATCTCTGAAATATTTCTGAGAGGGGAGAAGAGGATCTTTCCAGAATATCTGGAGGCCCTCTCGGCCTCTTTCCGAAAGGCAGACTTTGAGCAAAAAGACATTATTAGTTGGGGTGGTGTTGGGAGAGGGAAAGAAGGGCCATTAGCTTGGGAATCTGATTAAAGTACCACCTTTCTTGAACGGATTTGACCCAGAAAGCCACTTTGCAGTCTGGCCCAAAACACAGGCTTCCTAGCGAGTCAATACATGTTTTTTTGCCGGCCAGTCTACTCAGACTTATCAACTATGGATCTAACTGGTAGCACAGCTTTCTCTACGTGGCAGCCAGATCTATCTCCAATGTTATTCTTTTTTCCATGGTAGAAACAAAACATTTGCTAAACTGGAGAACATTCATTAGCACACGATGGAAATGACCCAGTATTTTGGTTTCCCACTTGCCTAATTAGTTTTTGCAGATTAGCAAGTAGAACAGCTGAACAATCAATTGGACATATTAATCAGGCCTATTTTGGAAGCTCTAAATAGAGAATATGTTTCGTCTCTTCTTTCATTTAGGATATAATGGCTCATAAATGGACACACACAACATAAATTACATCCTTTAACAAGATGAGAGGAGAAAATGGTGAAGTCTAAATAAGGAAAGCTGGAGCATTTATTGGCAATTCAGTGGGTTTCGTCCTCTCAAGCTCATGAGCGAGGGATCCAGAGCCCCAGCCTCGTCGTGTGACTCGGCCTGGGCATCGCTCCGCTCCATCCTCCTGTTCCTCCCTTAACCCCCCAGCGAGGGCTGGGCAGGTGGAGCGTCCAAGGGCTTCATCTCCCTCTCGGGGAATGAGACAAGTGGTAGGGAAGTGACCCAGCAGGGGAACAAGAGAGACCTGATGTGACGGGACAGGACGGGAGGTTTGGATGACCGTACCATGAACCGATCCCGGCAGAAAGGTCCAGATCTGCACCTCTAGCATGAAATACCTCGAGCTCTGCACAGGAATGAGTTTCTGTGGGGGGGTCCCAGCTAGATCTGCTCCCACCTCTTTTGATGGATGCTGGGGAATAGGCAGGCATGGCCTATTTCTCTGATGCATTTCTTAGAAAAGCCAGTAGTATCCTCACCAGGTTTGCTGACAGCTCCAAGCGGGGAGGAGGTTTGGGATATTTTGTTCTGCATGTGGCCGTGGCACCAGCAGAGCCTTCTTTAAGGGGCAGAACAGATGAGCAGAACGGTCTGATGGTCATTGTGCCACTCAAAGTACAACTTAAGAGTGAGGTCCCTGGCTTAGGCGGGAGGGAGGAGAAGCAGACGGTGGCTGTGCCCGCAGCCGCCAGGAGAGCTCTGGCAATCAAAGCAGCAAGGTCAGATGAGACAGGTCTTTTGTAGCTGAAAACCTCTTCTATCTGATCCTGAACGCTGCAGCTTACTAGTATCTGAGCAGTGATGCTGTATGTAGGTGTGAGGCAGACACATAGGTACATTTGATACATTATTCCTCTTTGCAAAGGTTCAATAAAAAAATGTGTGGGCTGTTGCAAATTATTTCTACCATCCTTCTTGCAATGAAGTTAACAGCTGACTGCGTTCAAATGCATCAGTTGTATAAATTCATAGGGCATTTTCATGTTTCAATCTAGTTATGTATTTCTAGTTGACCAAACATGTTCAAATTACCATTAACTGCAATCCTATCACTTGGTTCACTGAGCAGAAAGGCAATATCTGTGTTTTAACCGTTGCAGGACTGAAGCCGGAGGCAGAGGGAGGGGAGGTGGCGCAGGGAGGGAGGGAGGGGTGGGTGGAGGAGGGGAGCACAGAATGTGCCATCACATTTTGACACGTGGGGCCGTGCCGCCTTGTCTTGTGCCAATGGTGACCTGCATCCCTGCCACGCTCAGCCCACGGCTCGGCCCCTCTCCTGGCCCCGCAGGGGCTTTGCTCCTGCCCCAGCCATCTTGCAGCAGGTTTCATCCCTCCCTCCCTTCCCCGGTCGGGCAGGGGAGATCCCTGGGCATTCCGTGCCGAACCATCCCCTGCCCCATCGCCTGTGGGACGCCCGGTCCCGGCCATCGCACCCCTCTGCTCCCGCAGGAGCTGCAGCACTGAGCGGGGTCACGGCGGCCTCCCGGATCCACCTGCTTTGTCACGAGGACTGAGACTGCTTGTGTCTCTTCTTGCCTTCAATGCTGGGAACAGCCACCGCCTTTCCCAAGCCGACATCCCGGCTCTCGGGCCATGGCGGAGGGCTCCGGCGGCTCTGACGGCTTCTCTCCCTTCTCTCGGACGGAAAACTCCTCAGGAGCAGTACGCGAGGACACGTGTTTTTCCCCGGCTGCGGTGATGCTCCTAGCAGATCTTGCTTTGCCAAACGCTGCTTGGTGTAAAACATACGAATGGGCTAGAAAACAGCTTTTCCTGAAGAGATTAACATAATCAGAAATAAGCCCCAAAAGCCAATTAAGAAGAGAACAAGGGTCTGTAAGCCCAGGTCTATGGGACAGGAGGTGGTAGAAAAGGCATCAAAGGCAGCCCCACTGCGACGCCGTCCCAGGGTGACAAGGGGCACAGGGCA
This sequence comes from Stercorarius parasiticus, assembly GCA_013396915.1. Classification (NCBI taxonomy): domain Eukaryota; kingdom Metazoa; phylum Chordata; class Aves; order Charadriiformes; family Stercorariidae; genus Stercorarius; species Stercorarius parasiticus. The sequence continues at coordinate 63,355 of VWZL01003847.1, forward strand.
GTTGGTCTCTGCTGGTCCGGGCAGGACAGACCTTCGGCAGGTCCAATGCCATGTCCAGCCCCAAGTGACGCGGGGACACGTCCCCCTCTGTTTCTTTCCTGGCTGTAGCTGCTGTGTTGATCCCTGTCTGACTGGTGAAGGGCTGTAAATGCTTTTCTGAACTGCTTTTTTTCCCCAATATCCTTCCGAGGGGTCCCACCGCACCACCGGGCACTCGGTGAATTATTCAATATGCCACTTAGGTTTTTAAAGCTGCTGCATCTCGCACCAGCAGAGCTTAAATGAGACTCTCCTGCGGATAAATGCCTCTGCAGAGCCAGGTCTGAGTGTCAGATCTGCCTGTGGTTTCCAGAAAGTCACAGAATCACAGAATACCAGGTTGGAAGGGACCTTGAGGATCATCTGGTCCAGCCTTTCTTGGCAAAAGCGCGGTCTAGACAAGGTGGGCCAGCACCCTGTCTTAAAAGTGAATCTTGAAAGTTGTTTCTTTTCTTTACGCTTGCAGGAGCTTCTTTAACCCTCACCCTCTGCCGTTCTGCCAGCTTTGCGTTCCTCATTAGGCCGATGAATCTCTTCCTGACGCCAAATGTTTTATCTACTTGTACACACGTGCCCTCGCGTCCGCGGGGCTCCTCGGTGGGAATATCCCTGGCCGGGGTAACCCTGGGGCAGTGCCATCCAGGCAGGGCTGAAATCTGGGGAGGGATTGTGGCGCCAGGGCAGGAGCGCTGCCTGTGCGCGGTGCCCGGCGTTCGCTGCGCGTCCCACGGGGTGTTTGCGCGGGTGGCGTGGCGGTGGCGAGGTGCAGCCCTTGCCGCAGCGAGCCCAGCCTGTGACACAGCACAGCCGTGCTGGGCTCTGGCCAAGCCCCACCAGGCAAAAGAAAAGGGAAGAGAAATGGATGGAAATGAATGTTAAAAATCTCAGCGTGCAGTGCATTTGAGATATGGATGAATACTGTTTCAAGGAAAATGAGGCATGGTCCGAAGTCAGCATGAATGACGTGGAAATTACCTTAAAAATTCAGCTGATTTTAAGAATGTGATGTGGAAGAGGCTTTTTTTACCTGCAGTTTTGCATTACTTTCCTGGTTCTGCAGGAGAAGCTCACCTCTGCTGCTGGTGGTCCATAGGGCATTTTTCATTCTAGAGAGCAATTTTTTGGCAAATTACTAGTCAGAATTCTCTTTTTATTGATAATGCAACTTGATGCTAAGCAGAATTGTTCTGCTCCAGCTCGGCTGAGGCTCCTCCAATGTAAAATAAAAGCCCATTCCTGCAGCGTGGGCATGCGGGATGTGTTCCAAACCGGCGGCAGAGGAAGGCGGAGGCGGAGGAGCGTGTCCCAAGGCGCAGACCTGGCACCTGCCGAAGGGACGGGAGGGAGCCAGGGGGAACACGGGAGGGAGATGGCCAGGTTGCTGGGGGAGATGCAGGGAGATGCGCGGATGCGGATGTTGATGACAGTGAAGACAACAGTGGAGGTATGCCAAGGCAGATCGGACTCGTGCGTTTGCGATTCCCACATAAAGGCTTGCAGTATAGAAAACGCAGGCAGCCAGGAAACAGGCAGCAGTAACCAGCCCCAATAACGGCCCTGACTACTGTACGTGTCAGCTAGGGCTCTCAGAAAGCTGGAGTAATAAAAAATAAATAAAGGAAACATTCCAACCTGCTCCAAACTCCCCAAATTGCACTCCTGACTTTTAACACCCCATCTGCTGGCTAGTGCTGAAATATTAATTCAGCGCAGCTGATGAGGAAAGGCATGTCCGGAGCCCAGGGTCAGCAGGATAAGCCCCGCAGCCCGGCCAGGGCTCAGCATCCCCACGGGCAGCCGCGTTCCAGGGCAGGGCGCTGCCGACGCCGGTGGGGTCATGGAGCGGGAGGGATGGGGCGAGTTACAGCCCGTGGCATCAGGCCAGCCCCAGGGCTGGTTCCAGGTACTTTGGAAGAGCAGGAGTGAGTTGATGAGGTCTGGAACGGAAGCGGGCGGTTGGATGCAAGACTGAAGGTCAGACTTTCTAGCACCTGGCTGAGGCTCCGCAGCATAAATACCTTCATCAGAAAGTATTTCACCTTGGTGATATTCTCCTGTATCTTTTCTGGCAACCAGCTAAGATGCACCCTTATAGTTATTTTGGGAAATCGGTTTAATATGGGCTTTTCTCTCGTTTGATGGGAAGTGGTATATCCCTCCCAAGAGACGTCTGCCTTTCATTGCAGGGACCATAATCAGATTCTTCATGTATTAGTAATTACCTGGGAAGAAGCTATAAATATAGTGAAAATGCCAATGCTTCCTAAAGGTACCAGTAGTTACTTTCAGAGAAATTAATTATCTGTGAAAATCAGATCAAATAAATAACGTTCTTCTGGAATATCTGTTATAATTCATAATTTCAGAGAGTCTAAGGCTAGGGAAGACCACCAGATCATCTGCCCTCACCTCATTTATAACGTGGGCCATCAGACTCCAGCCAGCTGCGTGTCTCTTGTGCGGTGGAGTAAAGCTTAACTGGTGTTTGGGTTGGGCTCAACCAGCCCTGGAGAGCACAGCCCTTCCCTGGGCAGAACGTTTGTGTGGAGTAAGGGCATCCGTCTCTTTTCTGCCTAATATGAACGTTTCCCCTAATCCCCCTGCCATCTGTCACCTTGTTTTGCAGATGCTGCCCAGGAGCGGAGCCACCGGCCGCATCCACAGGTGAGTGTCAGAGCCCAGAGAGCGGGTGGGAAAAGCCACTGGGTGATGGTGTTGGCTGTGAGTCCTGCTCCTGTGGGTCTTGGTCCTGTCTCACCCTTCAAGAAAGGGAAGAAAGGACCTAGCTGCTTTCGTTTTAATTAGTGTCTAGTCTCTGTTGCAACTTGACATCTTCATTTAATTTTGTTTGCAATATACATGTAGGGGAGAATGATAATGTAATATAGTAATGATCATTCCTGAGACAGTCACTTATTCAAAATATTACTCCTGTTTAATCAGTGCAGTCGAGTGATTTATTGACTTGCATAACCAATCTTGCCTGGCGTTTCACTGTAATTAAAACAGCTACATTCCTAGAGTCCATCTGCATATAATAAATTGTAAAAAAACATGTCGGGGCAACATTAATACTGATGATTCGCGCGTGTGACAGTCGAGTCCCTGAGCGGGGGCCCATCCTCTCCCTGCTGGCAGACGGGTGTGTGGAAACTGGGGCTTGGGGACCAGGGGGTCTGGGAGGCTGCAGGAGCAAACCCGGACACTTTGGTCGTGTCCTGCTCAACCAGAGAAGGTGCATTTAGGGCTTTTCCCGTGAGTGCTCTACGGGGATAAGGCTACAGCTTTATTCAATGGAGCTGCCCCATGCCGTCTCGATTTCTGGAGGGAGCTCAGTGTGAGGAGGAACTCGGTGATGCCTGGTCAGGACCAGCGGAGTCGGTGATGCCCGGCCAGGACCAGCAGAGACCCCAAAACCGGGGCAGCAGCTGAGGAACCCGAATCAGCTGCCCGCTTCATTCCAGGCCTTGGCAGGAGTCGGTGAGTTCTCAGCGTCAGAGGGAGAAGGCGACGGTGACGCAAGTGTTTGAAATGCAATGAGTAAATCCGGTTCTCCTGGCTGAGCTGTAAGGAATGCGAAGGCGAAGGTCGTGCTCTGTCCCCCGTTCCCTTTCCCCATTGACGTCTGCCCGAGCTCTCCCGACAGCTCCCTGTGACAAGCTGCCTTGAATCATCCTGGACCCACTGATAATTTCACTTGTATTATCGGAGGGTTTGTGAAAATCAGTTTCTTTTTCTTGAGTCAAATTCCAACAACCAAAACTCAGAAGTATTCTTAAAAAAACCACAGTGGAAGATGTCAGCTTGTCGTTGAGAAAAGAACAACTGTCAAAACCCGAAGATTTTCTGCCAAAACCCACTGAAAAACGTTGGCTGAAAACTGCAGAGAGAGAGAGAAGACGGTCCAATAGAGTCAGTTTGGGTGTTGTCAGCCTTTTTTTTTGACAAAAGATTATAAATATTTTGAAGAAAGGGGACAGCTTCCAGGAATTTCTGTTTTCAGCAGCTCCGTTTTCTGTGAGTTCTGACCCAGAATTCCCCGCTGGAAGCCGTAACGGTGTCCCTGACCCACGGCAGCGCCGGTGCTGGACCTGAAAGCGCCACGTGGGAGAAGATCCTGCCTGTTTTCAATGGAGCTTGTCTGCTCCCCAGCACTGGGACGCTGCCCGGGGGCCTCACTGAGAACCGGACAGGTTGTCTGGGTGATCAGAGAAGAGGGTCTTCAGTTCTGCTTCTACTTCTGGTTTTTTATTGGTATGACATTTTTTTCCCCCTAATTTTACCCAGTGCTGATTTTCAAGCGTTGTGGAAAACTGACGATCTGAAGTCTGGTTTTGGCCTGAGTCACTCCGAGCTGAGCATTGCCAATGCCGAGCACCGTACGGAGCCTGCGCACATTGATGGGTATGAGCTGAGACACAAAGAAGCACAGCACGGTGTCGGCGCGGAAGGGAGCAATCTGGGCAGGGGTGGCTTCGGGTCGGCACCGCCACCAGCCACCGAGCCCTGCCCCGGCGGATCATAGAATCATAGAATGTGGTGGGTTGGAAGGAACTTTTAAAGGCCATCTAGTCCAACCCCCCTGCAGTGAGCAGGGACATCTTCAACTAGATCAGGTTGCTCAGAGCCTCATCCAGCCTGGCCTTGAATGTCTCCAGGGATGGGGCCTCCACCCCCTCTCTGGGCAACCTGGGCCAGTGTCTCACCACCCTCAGTGTACAGAACTTCTTCCTGATGTCTAATCTGAACCTGCCCTGCTCTAGTTTAAAACCATTGCCCCTCGTCCCATCGCTACATGCCCTTGCAAACAGCCCCTCCCCAGCTTTCCTGTAGGCCCCCTTCAGGGACTGGAGGGATGCTCTAAGGTCTCCCCGGAGCCTTCTCTTCTCCAGGCTGAACCCCCCCAACTCTCTCAGCCTGTCCTCACAGCAGAGGGGCTCCAGCCCTTGGATCATCTTTGTGAATGCTCGGGGCCGGTACCCAGCCTCGGCCACGGCTGGCACCTCACTCCCAGCCAGGGAGGAGAGGCACGGGGGAGGTAAACAGGTTCCTGCTGGGAAAATGGAAACCAAAAAGCAGCTGCCTGCAGCGAAAGCAGCAGCCCGAGGCAGTCAGCTCGGAGAGGGCTGGGGGCGAGGCAGGGAAAGGGCAGGAGGTGCTGCAGGGCAGAGAAAATCAGATGGATGACACTCGACTCTCACCCGAGGCTCTTATCCATGTGTTGAAGTGTTGTGATGCCATTAAAATGCTAGGAAAGGACTTAACACCCTCCCCTGCCTTTGCTGCTTCACGCTGGGCTTGTTGAGCTGTAACCAGCACGTTGGGTGATAAGATCTTCATATCCAGCATAAACCAATCCCATAGGATTGCACAGCCCCGATGGAGGGGTGTCCCATGGCCGGAATGGCGATGCTGCCCTTGGGAGGCAGCTGCCACCAACGGGCAGGCGTCCCCGTGGCCTGCTTTCACCTCTTCGCTGTTCACCGGTAAATGAAAGAGCCGCCCCAGGACGCAGATTTTTATTCCCAAACGCTTCTGCGGTTTCGGGTGGTGCCGGCCGGGCTGCGGCCGTGGCTGCTATCAGCTCTCCGCTCTGCGCCGCTCCTCCCAGCGTTTCTGTCTCTTCTCTCGCACGTGAGCACGGCGCTGCTGTCGCTCACGGAAGATTTTCCCCTGGCGCTTTGCCAAGCCAATATTTTCCGTAGCAGCTTTCCCCTGCCTCGGAGATACAGAGGCTTGGGCGTTTGCTTTTCCCTTTAGGTTCGATGTCAGTTCTTCAAGATAAAGGAAAGAGAATGAAGAATTCAGGGTCTCTGGCCACCTGCTACAAATAATTTCAGAGGACATTATTTTATTTCTCCTGTTAGGTGTGGGAATGGGATCAGAACCAAAGCTGTGTGTGGCTCCTGGCCCGCGGGCTGGCCCGGCGTGGCTGGTGGCGGAGCTCCAATCCCCGTGGGAAGGGGTGACCCCGGCATGGCGATGGGCATCCCACCGGACGGAGGAGCAGCACAGCAGGGTCTGGCTGGAGACGGGAGCCGCAGGTCGGCTGCCCGGGCAGCCCTCCGAGCCACTGCCAGACTATTTCATGCTTGGGGAGCTTGACAAACAGGAGTGATTTATAGCTCCTGGGTCTGATTTCCATTGCTGCCGAGTGCTGTGCATGCCACTCCAGCGGTGGGATAACCCAATGTAAGCTACACTCGGAGACATCTGGGGTTTCCATTTTTAAATTAATGCCGTAGCTGATGAACTGTGCCATGAGGAGAAGGAACAGGAGCTTGAAGGGGAGTAAAAGCTGTCAGACCCTGGCGGTTCCCCTGCAGCGTGTGCCTGTGACAGGAGCAGCCCAGCGTGTCTGTGCCAGGGCGGGAAGCAGCACAAATGCCACGTGTGCACGTGAGAGAAAGCACAAAGGTGTGAGAGCATGCAGAAATCAGGATTGATGCTCTAATTGCCTTGCTGTTCCTCCAGCAAGTGGCCAGGCTGGCTGGACCCATCCCGGGGAGGAGGCGCCAGGGACACACGGAGCCGTCGCAGCCCCCCGGGGGCGTGGGGTCAGAGGCAAGTGTCACTAAAAGCCTGTCACCAGCCTGCCTGCTCTCACAGCTGCTCTCATCGCTCCCGAACCTGTCATGGCTACGGTGCTGTGCTGAGATGGGATGGCACAGTGGAGCCACGGGTCACGGCCACAGGAGCACTTAGGTGGGAAGCGGCCGCATGGGGACAGAGCCGGTGCCACCGCGGCTGTGCCACGCGCTGCCCCAGCTCAGGCACTGACACACATGGTCCTGCCCAGCACGTGCCATGCAGAGGTGTCCCTGCTGTCCCCTGCCCCTCTCCAGGCGGGGCACTGAGGTGGCAGCTGCTGGAAGGTGGCAGTGAGAGGTGGCTTCCAGCGGTGCTTGGTAACAGGGAACTGCTAAACAACCTGTCACCTCTCGCATTTTCTACACCCCGCTCCCTGGTTGTCATGTTTTATGTGTGCTGAACACCCGCGGTTGCCTCAGCCGACCTTATCGAAGTGCCTTCAGCAGAGACACCGGTGATCCAACCGCGGGTCGTGGGAGGATTGCCATGTCCTGGCCGGGGACCGCAGCCAGCGCCAGCTCCACACCCACTCCCGGGAATGGCCCGGTTCTTGGCAGTTTTACATGTTTGGTGATCAGCTGCAAAACAGGAGCTGGGAAGGGAAGTTCGGCTCCTTCCGAGCGTGCTCCTGCCTTGCACACGCGGTGTCGGCGTGCTGCCCGTGGGCGAGGACGGAGCGGGCGATGCTCCCAGCCGGCTGCTCAGGGCTGACGCACCTCTTGCTTCTTGGAAGCACTGAACAAGGCTGTAGGATTTAGCACCCAGGTGGGCGAATAATATTTCCTTATCTCTGCCGTGCAGTATGATTATGCTATGGGGACAGGCTGAGAGAGTTGGGGGGGTTCAGCCTGGAGAAGAGAAGGCTCCGAGGAGACCTTAGAGCCCCTTCCAGTCCCTAAAGGGGGCCTACAGGAAGGATGGGGAGGGGCTCTGGATCAGGGAGTGTAATGATAAGACGAGGGGTAACGGTTTCAAACTGAAGGAGGGGAGACTTAGATTGGATATCAGGAACAAATTCTCTGCTGTGAGGGCGGTGAGCCCCTGGCCCAGGTTGCCCAGAGAAGCTGTGGCTGCCCCATCCCTGGAGGGGTTCAAGGCCAGGTTGGACGGGGCTTGGAGCAACCTGGTCTGGTGGGAGGTGTCCCTGCCCATGGCGGGGGGTGGCACTGGATGATCTTTAAGGTCCTTTCCAACCCGAACCACTCCGTGATTCTATGACTGTGTTGGTGCTGTGAGCGTCGGCGCAGGCTGCGGTGAGCGTGGCTACAGAGCATGCAGCGGGTCAGCCAGCACCGATGCACCGTTTGTGCGGCAGCCCCCATGCAGGGAGGGGGCTCCAGTCCGGGGCCTGCCTGCGGCTGCAAAACAGAGTTTGTACGGTCTCAGCCTCAGGAGGGAAAGTTATTCCTGTCTAGAAATGACTCCCTGCTGAGGAGATAGCATCAGTTCTTTGTTTAAGTGCAGCAAGCATGCAACAGCCGGCTAGAGGAGAGTGTCTCCCCATGGCACGCTGCGAGCAAGCAGGTGGGCTCGGGGGGCTCCCCCGGCAGTGGAGCCCCTCTCCCAGCCCACTGCCACAGCACCCGCCGCCCTCCTGCATGCAAGATGCGATTGCCACCTACAGTCCCTGCTCCCGCATTTCTGCTCGGCAGTGGGAACTCCCACAGCCCCCGCGGGGCCTGGGCCCTGCTCGCTCCTGCTCTCGGCCACGCGCTTGTAGCCGCCCTGAGCCGGGGCAGGCAGACAACGCCGCAGACATGCAGTGATTTTGGCAATATTAGATCTCCCCTCAGAGGACCGCCGGTGCCTGGAAAGGCGTAAACCAGGAGAGTTAGAGACAATTTGTTTAATCTGTCCTGACCCCGATCAATTCACAAATATTCCAGAGTATTTGAGGCACAGATCAGCAGAAAATTTCTGATTCAGGTGATAAAAAAACAAATTAAATCTGTGCTGAAGTGGAAATTGCCTTCACCTAGGGGAAGAGAAGTTACGTGGATCGTTGCCTTCAGCCCCGCAGTCAGGCCCTCAGCACACGGTAGAGCTGGGCTTAATTATAGTATTTTTTTATATTTAGTATTTTATCTTTTATTCTAGGCTGTGAAAGAACTAAGATTCATGTGCTGGTTTTTATTTTTGTGAGCAGCACCGTGCTGTGGTGCGAGGGGGTGATTTGCTGCCAGGGAGAGGGGAACAGCTCGGGTCCTGGGCAGCACCGAGCCCCGGGGGGACCCCAGCCCCTTGCTCCGTCCCCACCGGTATTTTCCTTCTGGCGCATTCCCCCATCCTGCCTGCAATGGACGCAGTGCCTGCTGCTCCTCCTACAGCCTAGTTACGCTGCCAATCCCCAGCTGTGATTACAAATTAGCAGCCTAATCCTAAATAGTTTGTCTAAATCTGATTTTTAATCTGTCTTTACCAGCTGCTCCTGCTGCTGCCCTTTGCAATTTATTTTGCATGTGACTTGCACTGGATAAAAAAAAAAATCTGTCTAATTTTCTCCAATGTCAAACATCCTTTTAGCTGGAGAGGGTGTTTTATGTGTTCTGCAATCTGAGGGGAGCTCTGCCAGCGTAGCGGTCTCTCCTTCTCCTTGGGATTTATTGACTACAGTGAGGTCCTGCTCTAATCTTCTCCTCTCACACCCTCTTTCTTTCCCTAAGAACCACTAAGCTCCTTGAGTCTCCCGTATCATCTCCGTTACGGGCAGAGCTCGGCGCTGGGTTATACCCTGCTCAATCCCATTGAAGTGCAGGGCAGGGCTGTGCATCCGAATCAGCACAGAATTTTTGCCTTGAATAGCCTGTTTTATGCATGCTCTGGAGAAGAGAACCAGCCTTGCTAAAGACTAAAATCCTTCCAAAAGGGATTTTAAATACTTCAGATAAACCTTACTAATGGTAAATGTAGCTATTCACTCCCAGCTCTTCATACATAGGATTTGACCCATTATTATGTTAATGCAGGCGTTCAGCGGATGCTGTTCGCAGCCCCCTTTGGCTTCTCCATTTCCCCTATTTTCTGCCATCAGCCGTCCCCAGCCCGGAGCTGCAGGTCCCTGAGCCCCCAGCCCCAGCCCTGCCTGTGCCCGAGGGCTCACCCCTTGTACTGGGAGGGGGCGACCGGGGGAACCTTGGCCTCTGGGAGCTGCTGGGGATGGTGAGTGCCAGGTGAGACCAGCAGCACCCGCTCCCTGGGGCACGGGGTTTGGTTTGAACCACTGTGCATCCATCTCTTCCAGCTAAAGGGGAGAGGAGGGAGAAATTAGCCCATTTGTTCGGGGCATTGCAACTGGTCACTGGTCCTTATCCCGCGGTCCTCTGCTCTGGCTGCGAGTGGGTTTCCAGGCTCGCGGGGTGCCCCAGGGCCGCTGGCGCTGAGCGGTTGCCCGTGCATCTGTTGGCACACGCAAGGCGGTTCCCAGAGTGTGGCGCAGACACCAGCCCCAGCCTCTCCAGCAGATCGCTCTGGGTACGCGTCTGTCTGCTCTGCGTTTCAAGTCGGTGCTGTTGTGCGGTGATAGATATCCCTGGGATCCAAGCTAGGAGATGAGCAAAAAATTACATCAGGGTCTTAGTAAAGAAAGAAAAGCAAGGATGTAAGAAACCTCAGAAAACGTTCTGGAGAAATTTGTGTTTTGGCATTCCTACCTCCTGCCTGTCTGGGGCCTGTCAGCAGCTGACAAGCAGTAAATGAAGCGGGCAGACATTGTCGGCTGCTGGAGGGAGCGCCGGCCTGGTTCTCCCTCTGCCACTCAGCTCCGCCAGCCCCAGTGGAAGGTGTAAAGCAAAAATCTGCGAGCTGCTCCCTCCCTCCCCCCTGCTGCAGTGGGAAGCCCAGGGGAGCACCCAGCCAGCAATTATCCCATCAACAACCCGGGTCTCGCTCTCTCTGGAGGCAGCTATTAGCAGCGGGTGCGCTCGCCTGGGGCTGGCCCGAGAGCCGCGCATCCTCACGCGACTTCATCCCCTGCCTTAGCAAAGCCCACGGGGCTTCCTGTTGCTCGCAGGTTTCTCAGGGGGCCTTTGGGGTACCAAAACCTTAGGTTTTCTGAGGACGTTTCTGCCTCTCTGTAGGAAGCGGGTTCCCACTCTTGTGGAGCCCTGCACGCCGCGTGCGGATGCTGCGCCGGGAGCACGGACGCGGGCACCGGTGGGAGCAGAGCTCAGCCCTGAAGGAACCCCCATGAAACGCATCCGTCGAAGCTCGGCAGTGGGCAGCGTGTCTGCGGGTAAGTCCCATGGAGCCGCAGGGGGACCTCACAATGCCAGCCCCAGCCATCCACCCGGGGTTGTTAGCAGCTCGGTCTGGAGCAGGGATGCCTTCCCTGATTGCTAATTTAGATTTTCCTGCCATCCCACACAGTGGAATCAGGGGAAATAAAATTACAGAGTTATTCACTCTTTTTGTACAACTGATGCGCTGATTACCTGTCAATCACGGAATTGCATTAACATCTGACAGTGTGTGCATAACAATTACCCCCATCAAATTAAGGAAACCTTTCACACTTGGAGACAGAGAGAGGGAGGAAATTCAATCAGCATAATTAGCTCAATCAGAAAAGAACTTCTTTTCATCAAGAAGGGGAAAAACGCACGGCAAAAGCAGGGTGGGAGACGGGTATCTCTCAGGGCTGAGAGGTGGGCTCGCGCACGCGCCGCAGCGCTGCCTGGCACGCTGTGGCCGAGGGCTCGCCACGCTCCGTGCTTCCTCCCCACCCGCGCTCCTGCTCTCCAGCCTCCCGAAATCCTTTTCTGCCGTTTCTGGGCAAGCTCCTTCCCGGAGGCGGGGGGTGCGTGGGGACGCGGGGGCTGCCCCAGCTTTGCGGGGCTGGAGCGGGGCTGAGCGGCGTCGGGGGGGCGTGCTCTCACGGGAGGGTTTGTTTCATATTGCCCGTGGA
>VWZL01003847.1:75459-91701 GCA_013396915.1 Stercorarius parasiticus
GGCGTCGGGGGGGCGTGCTCTCATGGGAGGGTTTGTTTCCTATTGCCCGTGGAGGGGAGGGGGAGTATTGGTGCTAATTACTAATAGCAAAAACAAGAAAGAGGAAGAAAAGCTCAATTAGCAACAATGCAAACGAAGCTGGACTGGCGCTGCTGAGCGGTGGCGAGCGCGCTGCTGGCCTTTCCCTGCTGCGCGAGGGATGTTTGTGGTGCCAGGGCTGGGCTGGGCTGGGTATCGCCGCCATCCCTGACGTGCCGAGCAAAAGCCGCCGGCATCGTCACGCTGTGCTGGGAGAGCCAGGGCGGAGGTGCCGGGGAAGCTGGGCTGCTGGATCCGTCCCTTCTGCCGTGTCCCTCCGGTAAACCCGGGGGCTAAAGGCACCAGATGGTCGCTGAGGCCGAAGATGCCTGAACCCGAGATCGGACCAGGGGTGGTTTTATCCAGCGACTGAGAAACGTTATGCAGCTGGAACGAGAAAGGGAAGGGATGTGGAGCTTCATGACTTCTCAGCACAACTAGCAAAAGCCAGCGCAGTGACTAAAGGAGGCGCTTGCAGTAGCATATGAGACAGGCACACGCGCCAAATGACTCCTGAATTTTTGCTGAGTTAGTTAATTTGTAATTAAATTCAAGTTGAAAGGCACAAGTGTTCCTGCCACTGAGAGAGCAGCTCTGTGGGAGCGACCTGTAGCTAGGTGAGGTACTCGTGGTGATTTTGCTCCAGCATCAGCTCCGTGTGCTGTGAAGGTTTTACCCAGAAGAGGCTGTTGTTACAGGCAGATCCTGTTGAACACCAGCTGTGAGCCGTTTCGGGGTGTGCTGCGGGGCCAATCGCCCTGAGAGCACCTGGGTCGCCCTGGGGTTTGTATGGGATTCACTGTGTCTGCGCTCGCTCTGCTCTTTTGGGAAGCCACCGGTGCTGGAGGTGAGGTTTAAAGCAGCTGGGGGGTGGGACAGCGTTTCCCCCATTGGGGATATTTTGAGGCATAGAGGAGTTACTGCAGAACGAGGTGGAAGGGTCTTGCCTGCGGGCACAAGCCGAGTGGGGCTCAAAGACTGGGAGAGAGCAGGATCCCAGCAAGTCCTCGCTGTGAGCGCTTGTAACAAAAGAGATTTTCAACTGTAAGGACAATTAGTGTGAGAAGAGGTTGCTGGAGAGGATGTCGGATTCTTGATTTCTAAGAACGGGGTAACTAAGCATCTCTAGGACCGGCGTAGCAGAGCTGCTCTCGCCTGAGGCAGGCAAGTGGCCCCTCGCAGTGTGTTTTCCTGTAGTTCTGTGATGTGCTCGTTATTAGTTTTCCCATCTCAGCCCCACTCTAGGATCAGGCCCAGCTTTGCAGAGCTGTGCGGGAGACTGGCAGGGCCCGATCCCTCCCCACCAGCCTTCATAAGCGGCCGATAAACAGGAGAGAGCAGGAACCCGCAGCGGGAGGAACGGGGAGAGGCGCAGGGAGCCAGGGCCCGCGCCTGTGCCTGCTCTCTCTGAGTGCAGGTGGGTGGTATAAAGTCAGGTTAATTTTCTTTTCCCAAAATATGGTCTATAAATGAATAAGCAAGTAAATAAAGCAGTCCTCTCTTAGCAGTCTTCCTGCCATCTGCTTACCATTACCAGCTGGCATCCACCCATGAGTTTATATCCCTTTCGTTCCAGAGGATCCAAAGCATCCTGCAAACTTTGGGCAACATTTGGCTCTCACTTGCACCTGCGTATGTCCACAGTAACTCAGAGCTGAATTTGTCCTTTGGAAAGCTGATATTAAGGATTATTCATCTGTCCACTGAAATGCAGACACCTCTGGCAAGCAGCTGCCTGGTGGAGGGTGTCGGGCTGCCGTGAGGACCAGCTCTTGTGGGGACCGTCTCTCGCCCCCGTCCCCCCACAGGGCTGTGCTGCGGAGATTCGCCCCCCCCCGAGAGAAACGGCTTCTCCTGTGCTGGGCAGGAGGTGGCTGGGGTGGGAATTTTCTGCTGCACGTGCCCGTGCTCTGCGCAAGAAGTTTATCTCAGCTCTACGGCCAGAGTCCGACAAGGAGGAGCAGAGCGAGGAATTAGGAACAAATTGTGAACAGATGTCAGGCAGAATAATAAGAAACGTACGGAAGGCCCACCAGGAGAGACTGATGAGGCACAAAAAGCTCTGGGCTCGCTCGAGCAACAGCTGCCGTACGGGAGGGGAAGGTGCGGGGAGGGGGAACGTGCCGGCGCGGGGTCGACGCCGTCAGCAGAGAAACCCCTGGTGCAGGTTGTCCTCCCGCGGGACAGCGGCTCGCAGCACGCCTGCTGCTCTGCCCTGGTTGCGCAGCAACATCGCATTAGGATGCAGGATTTAAACAGCTTGGTCTGGTGCTTCCACTTACTTATCTGGCAAATTGGGGAGATGGAGACAGGTTTCCCTCCCCTTCCAGCTCATCTGCGGCTGCAGACAGAGAGGGAGGAGGGCAAAGTCCCTGATCAGGACAGCTCATAGAAAGGGCAAAAATTCCTTGTGTAGTGGTAACATCAGTAATTTGGTTTTCCTGCTTTGGCTTGCTTTCCTTAACCTTGGTTGGAGTGAAAACTTTGTTGCATGAATAGCCTGCGTGAGTCTTGCTTGTCGCTGGGTAGAAACTTAAAAGCCCTTTTGCAGACAAGGTGTCACACCACCCCACCGCTGACTCCCCCGTCGGGAAAGGTGATTCATTAAAACAGCCACAGAAGCAAGGGGACGGTGCTCCCTGCCTCTGCGGCTGACGGGGACTGCCCTGCTCTCGCCCACCCCAAGCTTTGCCCTCCCGCGCTTCGTGGGATGACGGGGCGCGGGAGCTGGGAACCACCGCGTCCCCGGCAGCGGTGCTGCTCGTTCCGCCTCCAGGAGAAGCAGCCGAGGTTTACCTGCAGGGCTTCCAGGTGTCCTGCACCTCTGCGGCTGCGAGTTTTCCTGTGGGGACGGGGCTGCAAGGTTTCCCGCAGGGACGGAGCCCGGCGCCCTGCCCAGCGAGCAGGGCATCACGTCCCGGCTCCGGCTCACAGCATGTGGCCCACGGACATGGGGTGGGAAGAGAAAAAAAACCGCTTTTAATACCCCAAAGAGAAGTTTCTTTATTTATTCATAAGAATAAGGATCAAAAAGGTATTTTTTGTCAATAGCACATTTTAAAATAGGTTCTAATGAGTGAGTCATAGAGGAAGTGCTGGGGGAGGGAGCTGAGCCTGTCATTCAGCACATGAAAGGATGAAAAATCTCTTTGTCTGACTTACAAATTAAAGTACAAAGACTGGAGATTACTACAGGCACAGAAAACGATGGGCCAGATACAAACCTGGAGCAGGGGTAAGATGCGCTCTTGACTGCTTCCCTCTGGGCCTGAAACAATAAAGCTCATGTTTTCCAAGCTGCTTAATGAACGCGGAGGCTGGAGAGCTCGATTAAAGGCCGTTGGGGGGTTTTGCTCAGCGGGGCGGCAGGGTGCGTGCCCCAGCAGGCGGGTACCTTTGGTCAGGGTGGCTGGTGGAGCAGAAAACTGGTGCCTGCGACACAAGACGGAGATCTGTGTGTGTCCCCCGGTAGCAGGTCGGTGCTTCCCTGCGCTTCCCCCGGGGCTTGTTCTGCAGCCCCAGGGACATCACTGTGCCGCCGCTGTCACTGCTCCCCGGAGCATCCCTTCCCGCGGGGACGTCACGGGGAGGAGATGCGGGCTGATACAGGGGATAAGCCAATTCCAGAGCAAACATCCCACGCCACTCAGGTAAGGGACACCGGTGGCCGAGTGCTCGGCATGGATAACGAGCCTGGGGTTAGCCCACGCGCCAACAAATCTCTGTATTCCTGCTGTTGCCACCCATCAAGCAAAAGGGCCTGAAGCCACTCCCTAGGATTTATTCCATTTTATGTGAGAAAATAATCTCCAAGAGTCAGAATCGGGCCCCTCGTCAGAAGGTGGGGGGGTACAGGCAGGGGGCATCAGCCCGGGGCAGGGTCCCGGTGGCCACATGCGTGACCCGAGCGGGAGCCCTGGCCCCCATCCGTCTGTCCCGGCATGCCGTCCTGCTTTAAACGGGTAATATTTTTTCTAGGAAATACTTCTTGTAAGTGATAGTGTTGATATTTAAGAGTGTTTCATTTTAAAGGTATCTTTAAGAAAAATCAGGCTTTAGCTGTGATTCATTCCCACTTGACAATCAAGCAGACACAGATAGGCGCAGATATTTCTGCATATATATAGATATGTGCACACATAGACACATACATATCTGCTCAAAATTGGAAAGCAATCAATTCTGAGATGTATTTAATGCTGCATTGCACAAGTTTGATAGCTGGGCTGGTTAATTGCCGCACTAATAACACCCTTCGTCGGAGAGACTTGCGGGCAAAAATAAAAAAAAAAGCTTAAAAAATTAAAATGGCAATAAATACAAACTCCTGCTAACGTTTTTTCAAACCAGCATCTAGATAGCAAATCTCAGCTGATGCGGAGAGGAGCTGTATTTTTTTTCCAATTCTGTTCCCTGCTCTAGCAGTTCTAAAACCTCATTTTTTTTTTTTTTACCGTTAAGATCCTTTCCCAGTTAAGCAACAAGCACCTCGCGCTCGTGTGCTCGCATCCTTGGGCCCTCGAACAGCAGCTTGGGGGGCCCCTTTTTGGCAGAAAATTGGGCTTTGTTTTTGCCCCCTGGGCAGGGACCAGGACAGGGACCTTCCCCGGGGTGGTGGCCGGGCAGGGGGACGCTGGGGACCACAGAGCCCTGGAAACGCTGGGCAGGACCCCTCGCTTTTAAGCCGATAATCCCAGGGGCGAGCGCTGCTGTTGGGCCCCCTCGGCACCGCGGATGGGTTAAGGATCGTGCCCTCTCCCCACCGAGCACGACACGGCGTCGCTCCCGTCTGCCGCCGGCAAGGTCACTGGGACTGCAATTCCCCGCACTGCCGAGAGCGCGGGCGAAACCTATCAGAACATAGGTTCTGATCTGATCTAATCTGATTAGAAATTAATTGGCCTGCATCAGAGCCTTAAAAAAATCTAACAGATTTGCTGCTGATAAAATTAAAATTAGAAACTGAATTGATTAGCCTGTGCCAGCAAAGGAACCAAAATGTCAAAGGCACCAGCTGCGCATTTGCATTTGGTACTTAACAAAGTTCTTACCAAAGCGAGTGAGAGATGTTTGACATTTCCATGATTTCTGCAATTCTAATGTATCTTTTATTGATATTAATTAAAAAATGCACGGGAATAATGAAGTGAGAAATGACAGAAGGGAGTTTGGCCATTCCACCTCGGCAGCCCGTACAGAGCGTGGCGTGCTGTTCCTGCTCCCCCGTCATTAGGAGCGATTAGCGTCGGGCGGTTCCTCCTTTGCCTTCCTCTGGGCCGGGATGGTGCCGGTGCCAGGTGCTGCCCCGCGTTTGCCGGGCAGATGCTGTGCAGGGTCCCCCAGGTCCCCCCCGGGCCACCGGCAGCTGCGCAGGGGGAAGTGGCAGGGCAGAGGGAGCAAATCTGTGGCTCTGCGGGGCTGCGGTTCTGCGGGGCCGCAGTTCTGCAATGCTGCGGGGCTGCGGTTCTGCGACGCTGCGGTTCTGCGACGCTGCAGTTCTGTGATGCTGCGGTTCTGCGACGCTGCGGTTCTGTGACGCTGCGGTTCTGTGACACTGCGGTTCTGTGACACTGCGGTTCTGCGACGCTGCGGTTCTGTGACGCTGTGGTTTTGTGACGCTGCGGTTCTGCGACGCTGCGGTTCTGCGACGCTGCGGTTCTGCGACGCTGCGGTTCTGCGACGCTGCGGTTCTGTGACGGTGCGGTTCTGTGACGGTGCGGTTCTGTGACGCTGCGGTTCTGCGACGCTGCGGTTCTGCGACGCTGCGGTTCTGCGACGCTGCGGTTCTGTGGGGCTGCGGTTCTGCAGTTCTGTGATGCTGCAGGGCGCGTTGGGCCGTGTCCATCTTGGCACAGAGTTGTAGTGGGATCGCAGCAGCCGCCCTCGCCTCTCTCCCAGGCAGCCTGCCCGCAGGATTCCCTGCCACAGGCAGGAGTTGCCACCGGCATGTGAAAACTGGGGGGTGACGTGCCCTGACTTGCCGCGCGGGGTGAAGGGGTGGCCGCAGTAAGGGGCTCTTTCTGGCCAGCTCACCACGGCCCCTTGTGTGCCCTGCATGAGGCATGTCCGACCGCCCCGTGGCAAAGCAGCTGGTGAGGGCTGGGCTTTGCAAGCGCTCGGAGAAGGTTTATGCAAAGGTTTCTGACACAGTCTATTGGGATATTTTAATTTTAGTTTCACAACGAGGTGTTACGGAATATTGTGAATAAATAATTGTAAAGACTCCATATAAAGCGATGGGAAACTATTACAACTTTCACCAAAGGGTGAAAAAGTTTTGCCTTTTTTTTTTTTTAACAAGTGCTCCAAAAGTTATCTTCCCATCCTCAACGCCAGGGGCACTTCCAGTGTCCCCTGTGGAGCCGAGCCCACGGCCAGGCGCTGGTGACAATGCACCGCAGAGGTGCCACGGGTGCTGCTGGTGCGATGCCCATGGCTGCTGGTGCCCATGGCTGCCAGTGTGGTGCCTGCGGCTGCCGGTGACGGTGCCCATGGCTGCCGGTGTGGTGCCCATGGCTGCCGGTGCCCATGGCTGCTGGTGCGATGCCCATGGCTACTGGTGCCCATGGCTGCTGGTGCCCATGGCTGCCAGTGTGGTGCCCATGGCTGCCGGTACCCATGGCTGCTGGTGCGATGCCCATGGCTACTGGTGCCCATGGCTGCCAGTGTGGTGCCCATGGCTGCCGGTGTGATGCCCATGGCTGCCGGTGCCCATGGCTGCTGGTGCGATGCCCATGGCTGCCGGCGTAATGCCCATGGATGCTGGTATAATGCCCGTAGCTGCTGGTGCGGTGCCCAGCCGGTGCTCCACAGCCAGCCTGGGGCAGAGCTGCACATGGCCATGGGTTTCCAAGCTCCCTGCCTGTCACCCACGAGGCGTCTGTGTCACAGGGGTGACAGCATCCCCTGGGGAGCCGAGCCCCCGTCCCTGGGACCGGGGCCGCTGCCTTCTCGCCTCTCCCCCCCAGCAATCCCTAGCCGTGGTTTGTTCCCTATCTGTCCCTACAGGCTAAAATGACACATGCCTCAGATGAAAAGCTTAGTTCTCTCAGAGTGAAGGTGAAGGAGAGCCTATAAATTTTGCAGCCTGTCTCTGAAAATACGAAGGACAACTTAAAATTCCCTTTTAAAAAAAAAAAATAAAATCCCTCCTGCTTTATAAATATTAATCGCGAGTATGTGGTAACGAGAGAGACGAGGAGCCTCTGGCTCTTACCTGTGATTGTTTGACTAATATTAGCAACAGTTTAAACACGACAGTTATTATTTGATATGACACTAAATTAGAAGGTTCACACTTCATATTAAGGATTGGCTTATTGAGGGTAGAGGAAATTTGATTCCGCAGGTCAGAATTGTTCTCAGCAGATCTGTTGATTAAATTACACGCTGCCATGTGGTTCATTAAGATGCCGCCTGGTCCCTGGGCTGTCCCTGGGGACGGCATGGGAAGAGCCTCGGTGCCCCCCAGCGAGGCTGCAGCTGGGGCACCCGCCTGCTCCAGGAGCTGAATTGCCTCTAAATCTTCAACCGAGGCACTGAAAATGTGAAAAAAATTGGAATATTCGCTCACGCCAGGGTTGTTTCAGCAGGGAGCAGGGCGTCGGTGGGGTGAAGCCTGTGGCAGCGTCGCAGCAGGGGGCGGATGAGCTGCAGCCCCCGTGGGAAGGAGAGGGGTCCCTGTGCCGTGCTCCCCCCGAAGCCTCCGGCCGGGCACGGGGCTCCTGCGGCAGCAACGGCAGCCAAAGGGTCGGTGCCGGCGCAGGCACCCAGTGGACGGCGGAGGTGGGAGCTGGTGCGGCGCTGGGGGAGCCAGGAGCGGGGTGCAGGAATCAATAGTCATTTTTATGGTCCAGGCAGAGCTGGATTTCGTCCTGCAGCACATTATTGGATATCGCTTCTACACAGTTGTATTACGGCCTTTGGGAACTATGAGGCGTTATTTCTTTTCAATGCTAATTAGTAAATCAGCTGCTGGTTGGGAGGCTTGTTGGGGTGACGGGCGAGCTGTCAGCATCCTGCATCCTGCGTAAGGCGCCGGTCCCAAAGGATGCCCGAGACTGAGCAAAGTTGTGTGGATCCCTCGTGGGGCTTTAACCCTCGGGAACAGACTTACCTAATAAGCTACGATAAGCTAATGCTAATCAGAGAAAGCTCAGCCCGGCACCCTCCCCTGGATGCCGGGGACCTCCTTGCACCCACCCGCAATTAAAAGCCTGAGCCAGAACGACCCTGCGCAGCACCGACCATTTGAAGTCTGTACTATAATGCTTCTAAAATTGCCAACCCTCGCTATACTTAGGAAGTAGCCATTATCAGAAGCTACTTTTATTACCATGGAAACGGAAAGATAACAGAGAAAAGTCCGGTCCCATCTCTGCGATGAAGGAGGCAGATCTGTATTATGTATGGATTATGTTTATGCATGAGGCGGCAGTGATCAGCGCTGGCCCTGGGCGAGACGGCCAGGGGGCTGAGGGGTGCATGTGTGTGTGCGCGTGTTTGTACGCGAATACACAGATACAGACATCGGCACTTCCCTGAATTTGTAGAAACAAGATAGAAGGAGGGAACCCAGGCATGAATTAGTGGTTTAAGATCAGAAAAGCGTTCATATAAACGCCCGATGTGCCTACCCGTCACAATGCAGTAATGCAGAGCTCCCAAGGTGAGGCATCGCTCACTGGTGGTCCCGTCCGTCCGTCCGTCCTGCGGCCGTGTCCCCCCAGCACTGCAGCCCCGACTTCCCACCGCCCCCAGCCCGCGGAGCGCACTCAGGACACAGAGGACAAAGAAAATGATATTTTCATTCTGGCTCCAGAGCTGGGGATTTGGGGAATTAATTTGTGTCAGCTGTTCTCTCCTTTTTTTTTTCTTTTTTTTTCCTCCAAACCTCACAATTTATGGCCGTGGCCATGAGAGAGCAGTTGCCTCCTGCTCAGGCAGGGACCCACCGTGCGGGTTTTCTGTCGTGGCCGGGATGTGGGTCTCAGCAGAGCGGGTCTGGGTGTCCCTGGGCCAGGAGAGGGTCGCGGGGGTCTGCAAGCACCAAAGATCATTAAAAAAAATCATAAAATCGTCTAGGTTGGAAGGGACCTTTCAGATCATCGAGTCCAACCATCAACCTAACACTGCCAAAATCACCACTAACCCACCTCCCGAAGCTCCACATCTACCAGTCTTTTAAAAACCTCCAGGGACGGTGACTCAACCACTTCCCTGGGCAGCCTGTTCCAATGTTTGATAAACCTTTCAGTGAAGAAATTTTTCCTAATATCCATCGTAAACCTCCCCTGGCACAGCTTGAGGCCATTTCCTCTTGTCCTATAGCTTGTTATTTTGGAGAAGAGACCGACCCCCACCTCTCTCCAACCTCCTTTCAGGGAGTTGTAGAGAGCAGTAAGGTCCCTAAGGAGACCTTAGATGCTCCAGCCCTGCCAGGACTCGTTCTCCCGCTGGCCAAGGCTCGCGTTAGCACGTCTGAGCAGTACCGGCCCAAAAATATCCATTCAGATTTCCAGTGTTGAAATAGCAGCAATAATGACATAGCTTTAAAAAAAGTAAGAAATGAAGCTGAAGTAAAGAAATATGCCAGCAGAAGTAAAGAAATATGCCGGTGATGGATTTGCACTGCTCAGAACGCACAGGATTTTATCGCGCGGAATTATTTCCGCGCAGTTTGACGCACACTGGGAATGTGAAGCATTGCACAGCCGAGAAATCCTCGTAGGCGCTTCTTGCTGGTCTGTGAGGGCCTTTATGTGTGAATTCCTGTCTGCAAACACATTAACGACATAAATCAGTGTGATTATTACTGGGCCTGGCTGTTCCTGGCCATCTCAGGTGACATTTTGTGTTCTCGCCGGAGAGGGGGGTGGCCGCAGCGAGGCACAGGTCGGAGGGTACTTTGAGGCCACAGAGCCAGCCCTGGAGATCCCCTTCGGCTCCAGACAGTGTTCAGAGCCCTGCGTGTCCCCCCGTCACCAGCGCGCTGTGGTCGCTGCCCGGCGCTGCTGTGGGGACGCGCGGGGGGCGCATGGGAAGCACACGGGAAGCACACGGGAAGCGTGGCAGAGCTCAGGAAGGAACAAAGCGAGGAGAACAAAGCGGGGTGAACGAATCCTTCTGCTTTCACTACAGCAGCAAACTAGAGAAATAATTAAAAAATAATTTAGGTTTAGTGTGAAATCAAAGCTTTCGAGGCTCTTTGCATTCAAGGTTTCCTTCCTTCAGTAAATATAGGAAATAAAGTCCCTAATCATTTCATTTCAAAATGAAAAATTGCAACGCCCCCTTCAGAAGATTTTGACATCTTTAACATTTAACAAAATTGTGTTCTTAATTTGTCTGAAATTATTCATTATTTTGCGATGAATTTGGAAAATAATCCCAATCAACCAGAAGCTGCATTTTTTTGAGTACTTCATTCATCGGATAAATATCACTCAGCCCTGTGCAGGCATTTTAGCTTTTCTACCAGCTGTTAGAAAAACTCCTGTTATCGCAGGCAGAAGCAAACCGAGTCCCCTCCCATCCTACCCCAGGTTCTGAAGTGCCTTTATTAAATTAACGCAGTGGCATGGCAATCAAAAGAGCGTTCCGGGGTTTATAATGGACCAGTGTGGGACCTGTATTTCGGGCCTATTGCCTGCTGAAAGCAAACTCTCCGTGTCAAAAAGGCGACTGTTTGCTCCAGAGCTAGTGGAACACATCCACCAGCATCCCAGAAGGAAAACCGGACCATCAAAATAATCATAGAATCACAGAATGGTTCGGGTTGGAAGGGACCTTAAAGATCATCTAGTTCCGACCCCCCTGCCTGGGCAGGGAAGTAATAATAATGGAAAATATAATAATAATAATAATAATAATAATAATAATAATAATAATAATNCACATCCTCATTTTCCAGATTCGAACAAAACTCCCCGTACTTCTGGAAACAAAAGCAAAGCAGAGATGTGTCTGGCCTGCAGAGGCACTGAGGACTTGCAGCTCCTACCGAGCTGGGAAGAGCAGGCTGCTGGCGTTTCCTAAATATTCTGGTAATTTTGGAAGATGGGAAGAGGGATGAGGTTCAAGGTGCAGCAAGCACATCCGTATGCTAAAGACACTGGCTGTGGAGCAGCTGCCATTCTGAAGCTGGATGTTCTAAAGGGTGTTTTCCAACTCAAATGATTCCATGTTCCCAAGCCACCCAGTCCTAAATGTGCCGTCTGTTTTCCACCGAGAAGGCAGGACGAGGAGCCATGAGAGAAGCCGGGGTCTCCAGAGATGATCAGGCTGACTCGTCCCCCGGGCTGCCTGTTGGAACGGATTACATTTTGCTGATGAGGTGAAATTAAAGCAAGAAGTTTTCGAATGTAACTAAAGCAACAAATCCCCTTATAGGATGCTGAAACCACAGTAGAACAAACCTTTATCCGGGGTTTATCCCCGCAGCCCGCCTCCAACGCGCACAGTGGCTGGACAACCCTGTTCGCCCCGGTTCGCCCCCCCTCGCACCCCGAGCTGCTCCTTGTCCCCCAGATTTGGGCTGCAAAACTCAAAGGCAGGACGTAGAGCGGAGCTCGGAGGGGTGTGGGGCCCGGGGACGTGGGGGCAGCTGCTCCTCAAAGGCGGGGAGCTGCACCATCCACAGAGCATCCCGCAGAGCTCCTCTTCTCCGCGAAAGAAAGAGGTAATGAAATTTTAATCAGAACTTCCACAAAGCGTAGAGAGCTGTAAATAAGGGCCTCGGCATGCGGCTCCACCTACACCTTCATCCTCTTCTCATCTCACGCGCCATCGTCTGCAGACCCATCTCGGAGCGTTTCATGGTCTGACTTACCCCAGGATTTCAAGCTGCCCAATTTACGCTCCTTTGAAGCAAGAGACCTGCTCAATCTCTAATTTATATTTTTTAATCAGGGCACCAAAGTGTGAGAGAGCTCGAGGGAAACATGTCCCTTTTAAAAACAAAGTTATTGCTTTAATAAACATGGGAGGAAGGCAGTAATGGACTAGGGAGCTTCCCCTGGTTAAAAATTTAGTAATCAAGCCCTGCTTTTAATGAAACTGAAGATTAGTCCTATGGAACAGAAGCTTGTTTTTTGGCAAGGCAATAGCGACTGGTGACGTGAACGTGGGGAAATGCAAACGGCACGGCGAAGTCCTGCTGGCGCGGAGGTTTCTCACCCGTGGGGGCCTGAGGGGTCTCTCCTGGTGCCCGTGGCCACCGGGAGCCCTGTGGGGGCCAGCGTCCCGTAGCAGCCCAAGCCCAGGCTCCTGCCCCAGCTGTCTCTCCTCCTGGTGGCTGAGCTGCACAGCGCTTAGCTGGTCAGAGCACTTTGTCAGCATTAACTAATTAATTAGCTGTTGTGCAAGGTGTAACTGCAAGCTCCGTAATTAAGGCAGGCACTCTGAGCTATCGTACGGCTCGGGTTCTTGGAGTGCCGCTGTCTTCCTGCCGCTGGGCGCATGTTACCGCTGCTCTCTCGGCTGACGGACAGTGGTATTTTGGTAAAAGTTTGCAATAGGATGGAACGGTGCCCTCACTGAAAGGCAGTGAAATGGCCAGTGGAGGGGCAGGGAGCCGGGCTGCCTCCCCACCCGCCTTGCTGCACTCTGCCACGGCTGATGGAGCAGGTGATGGAGTGTCTGGTGGAGCAGTGATGGAGCGGGTGATGGAGCAGGTGATGGAGTGTCTGGTGGAGCGGTGATGGAGCGGGTGATGGAGCAGGTGAGGGAGTGGCTGGTGGAGCGGTGATGGAGCGAGTGATGGAGCAGGTGAGGGAGTGGCTGGTGGAGCGGGTGATGGAGCAGGTGATGGAGTGGCTGGTGGAACGGGTGATGGAGTGGGTGATGGAGTGGCTGGTGGAACGGGTGATGGAGCGGGTGATGGAGTGTCTGGTGGAGCGGGGGCACCATCCGGAGCACAACGCTGAGGAAGTCTGTCCGTGACCGTGATCCTGGGAATGCCCCCAGCATCCTTTGTGCTCTCAGAGTTGCCTTGTATCCATCTGGCCATCCCCACCCCGAAACCAGGGTGCTCTCTTACAGCAGCAATTAGTAGTCTTCCCTCCTTCCTGCCTTCTCTCTTTTGAACAGAAGTCTGCTCGTTAAAAATGAAGGAGTAAGCCAAGTGTAGTGGGCAGTAGGAGTACAAGCGAAGCAGGCTTTGCCTGAAAGGAAGACCTTTTGTGTTTAACTCAGGCATGTGGTAAAGCTTTCCTCACTGAGTGATTTAACATATAGTCCCTTGATTGCTTTCATTATTTATGAAAGGTAAAATGTATCATCATCATCTGCCTCCCATTCCCGTCCCTGCTTGCTGGAGCTCACTTTATCAGCCGGCCGGTGACCCACCTCAGGTCCCAGACACAGGGGACGGCTCTGGGCTTCACTCCAGACCCCGCTATGCTGGTTCCCGGTCAGCAAAGCGACGCTTGGTGCCAGCAGCGCATTCTCCACCCCTCACTGGTGCTCCTGGGGAGGATTTCACCCCCTGCGGGCACTGTTGACCCGGGCTGCAGAACCCCCTGCGGGCACCGCTGACCCGGGCTGCAGAACCCCCTGCTAGGGGTGCGCGGGGCAGGAGGCCGCAAGCTGCCAAAGGCGATGGCACAAGGGTGGGAAAGAGCAGCTGTGACCCAGGGCCTGGGATTATTCCAGACTGGGCTCTGGTGGGAGAACCTGGTCCCAGGTTGGGTCAAGCAGAACCAGGACTCAGTGTCTCCTCTGGCCCCGTGGGTGCTGGGTCTGCGGGGCCAGGGCCGTGTCGGTGATGGGACGGATCAGCCCGCCCCACGCGCACTGCCCCATGGCTCGGGGCTTACGGGGGTCGGGAGCAGCCGAAGCCAAGCCGCATCCTCAGCTGGTTCCGATGGTTAGGCTGACCCCGAACGCAGCAGCTCCCCACGGAGAGGGAGAACAGCTTCCTGCGCAGCCGGGCTTTGAGGTGGGACTGCCATTAAATTATTCCTTATTGTTCTCCCCCTGGGTTTCTAGCTTTGCAGCAATGTGGTAATTTCGTTTTGGCTGCAGGCGGATGGCTGGAGCGCTGTGCCGGGGGCTGGGGGGGTGGAGCCAGAGCCGCTTGGGTTATCAAAGGTTGCCAAGAACATATTCCAAACCCGCAAACAGCCCGCTTTGGAAGGAGGGTTGATAGAGACGGCCCCGCCATTCCTGCAGTCAGAGCCTCAGAAAAGAGAAGGTTTGACAAAGCTCGCCCATTTTCTTCATAACAATGTGAAGTTATAGCACAAAGCTGGTTCTTGAAAGTAATAGAGGCATTTGCTTAATCCTGTTCTATTCACTGGAATTTAATTTGAAAATAACTTTAAGGCTTCGTTTACTCCGTGTTTTCCTTTGGTTGGTGGTTGGAGCAAGGTCTCTGCATGGAGGCAGCTGGCTGCTGGAGCACGGCAGCGCGCTGAAGGACGAGGACGTGGCTCGCCTCCTTTGAGAACAGATCTGTGGGGCCGGTGAGCCCCTGGCAGCCTGGTGCATCCGCAGCGGTGCCGGCGGGGCCGTGGCAGCCATGCCAGCCGGGGGACAGGGCACGTCAGGGTGCCTGCGGGAGGGGGCAGCGATCCATTGGTGCCCCGCACGCCGAGGGCACTGCCTCTCTCAGAGCCGGGTTTCTGAGCTGCCGGCTCTTTCACAAGGGCGTTGCAGCTCTGGGGGCTGTATCACTCTTGGCAATGCCGGAGGACTCGTCCCTGGGCTGCCAGCGGCCACGGCGGCGCTCGTCCCCCCTCCCCGCCATCTCGTCAGCAGGAGATGGCGGAGCAGACGTGCTGGTGGGCAGCGGGCAGCCGGCCGTGCTCCAGCCGGGGCTGGAGACGGGGACTCCCAGAGAGGGCTTTAATTGCTGCCATTTGCCTTACGGTGGTGATTTATTGCTCCCTGTCTTTTCCCAGTTGGAACAGGAACCGGGACTTTGGGAAGGGTTCTCAGTGGAGTCTGAGCGTAACCTTGGGGGGATTTTGAAGTTGGCTTTTTATTTTCCTTTCTCTTGTTATTGGAATAAGTTCCAGAGTGAAATATAAGACATGGTGGGAAGCCTTTCATAGCTTGGCTTTCTCGAATGATGCCCTGTAACTCAGAGAAACAATAGTGACTTGCAAAATGCAGCAATTTCCATCATGAATCTGAAGGGCGAGGTGCACCGAGATCCTGGTTTCTGGGGTTTAAATTAATTTACAGCGTATTGAAAGCAGCTGTCCTGCTCCTTCACCGCCCTTCCTTCTCTCTTGTGCACACAGAAGTATGTGCTGGAGATCCCTACTGTTATTTCTTTATTTTTAATTGTGGTGTAATTTGCTCCCAGAACACACGGACCTGCCTTCTCACACCCTGGCCGTGCAGCCCGTCCCTCCGAGCCCCTTGTGCATCCTCTGAAAGTCTTTGGGGCCAGGGCACAAGGCCAGGCTGGGGCAGGGGGAGCACAGGGTCTTCTCAGCCCCTTCCCTTCCCTTCCTTTCCCTTTCCCCTTCCCCTTCCCCTTCCCCTTCCTCTTCCCTTTCCCTTCCTTTCCCCTTCCTCTTCCCTTGTTTCCCTTCCTTTCCCTTTCCCCTTTCCTTTCTCCTTCCCCTTCCTTTCCCTTTCCCTATCCCCTTCCNCCACATGGGACCGGACATGGGTGGCTTTAGTGTCACACAGGGGAGGCAGCGCATCCCTCCCTCGGCTCTTACGGCCGATTTCGGAATATGCCTGTGTCTTGTCTAACTTTGATCTAGGTAATGACTCTGAACTCTCGTTAAAGCTCATTTCATGTTGTGCCTTTCATGGTTCCTTGTCATCTTGTTTATCCCGCTGCACACTTTGAAGTCCCTAAGCCGTACGTGCCGCACACTGTACCTCGCTGCGCAGGGCTGCAGCGCTGGGGATTAGCCTTGTTATTTTTTAAGAGCACATTTGCAGAACTACAGTCTGTCCTAGAACAAAGGGGCCCCGAAGCACCCTGAGACGTGCAAGGGCAGCGGGGGGAGCGGGGGGTGGCCGCGGGAGCCTCGGCGCCGGTCGGGTGCNCTTTCCCCTTCCCCTTCCCCTTCCCCTTCCTCTTCCCTTTCCCTTCCTTTCCCCTTCCTCTTCCCTTGTTTCCCTTCCTTTCCCTTTCCCCTTTCCTTTCTCCTTCCCCTTCCTTTCCCTTTCCCTATCCCCTTCCTTTCCCCTTCCTCT
>VWZL01003847.1:92527-124856 GCA_013396915.1 Stercorarius parasiticus
CCACATGGGACCGGACATGGGTGGCTTTAGTGTCACACAGGGGAGGCAGCGCATCCCTCCCTCGGCTCTTACGGCCGATTTCGGAATATGCCTGTGTCTTGTCTAACTTTGATCTAGGTAATGACTCTGAACTCTCGTTAAAGCTCATTTCATGTTGTGCCTTTCATGGTTCCTTGTCATCTTGTTTATCCCGCTGCACACTTTGAAGTCCCTAAGCCGTACGTGCCGCACACTGTACCTCGCTGCGCAGGGCTGCAGCGCTGGGGATTAGCCTTGTTATTTTTTAAGAGCACATTTGCAGAACTACAGTCTGTCCTAGAACAAAGGGGCCCCGAAGCACCCTGAGACGTGCAAGGGCAGCGGGGGGAGCGGGGGGTGGCCGCGGGAGCCTCGGCGCCGGTCGGGTGCCCGGGCAGCCCCACCAGTGACAGGGCGTGCTTGGGGACACTGGCAGCCTGGGATGCTCGATGCAGCCCCGGTGACTCAGCTTTGGGAAAGCTAGTCCTTGGCATCTGGACTTTTAAAAAACAGCAGTAATACCTTTTTGGATAGCGGCATCCATCGTTTCTGCTGTTCCTCTTTGTGCTCGGGTCAGCTAATTAAGCCATCGCGTCCCTGGGAACAGCCCCGGTTCAGGCAATAGGAGTGCAGCTGCCCCTTTATTCTGCTCTTCAGCTTCTCACTCCTCTGTTCATATTTAAAGGCTTAATTCTCTGTCATATCTTGCTTGGCAGCACATCAGGAGCCTGTGCCAGGCAAAGTGGGAAGTGAGACTAAAGGATTTCCTTTACACGTTCGCTTCTATTTAAAATATTCTCGGTATTCACCGGATTGTTTTGTATTTGCCCTTGAAAATGCTCCTTGTGCATAAATCCCGCGCCCATCTCAGCCCACCTGGTCTGAATCCCCCCGAGACCCGACACGAGTTCTGACTGTTCTCTGGGCGGCTCCTGCTCTGGGTTCGAGTAGCAGGTGAAAACCTGAGGGCAGCATCCCATGGAGAGCACACAACAATGAGACAAATGAAGTAGGAAGGGGTTTTTTTTCAAAACTAGTTAGTATAAAGGGCATTTATTCCTTCTTTATAGTTCATTACAGGCGAAACAAGGCTTTTCTGCTCAGAGTTCAGATGCTTGGGATTCTTTCTGAAAGTGCTGCGAGCTCTTCCATCTCATTCTGGAAAGGAGATATATTCATATTGCTCCTGCTGTGCTTTGTTGTGTCCCGAAAGGCTGACAATCTGCTTTCAGAAATGGCAGGCAAAATGCTGGTAAACCCAAATAAAATGTTACTGTAGGGCAGGCAGCGCTCGCTGCAGGCCCGCTGGAGGTGAGCCGGCACTGAGCTGCTGCGTGGTACCGAGTGATGCCGGCCTGCGCCGAGAGCCGGATCAGCCTCGGGGACGGGGGAGCTGCAGCTGCTGCAGTGGCTGCTCTGCCGGCAGCTGAGCACCCGGAGCCCTGCACCCGGAGCCCTGCACCCGGAGCCCTGCACCCAGCGCCACCCACTGCCCGCGTCTGCACCGGCCATCCCCAGCTCCCCACGCAGCGAGTCCCTGTGTGGCTGCTGCACCCTCTCCCCCTCGTTTAAGGGCGATTTCTGCCAGTCACCCCGTTCTCTGAGCGCGGCACAGCGTGTATGGCACCACGCTGCCCCGCCAGGAAACCAGACGCGCCTGATGCCAGACTCTTCTCAGTAGTGCCTAGTTACAGGACAAGGGGTAACGGGCACACACTTGAACATGGGAAGTTCCACCTGAAGATGAGGAGGAACTTCTTTCCTGTGAGGGTGGCAGAGCCCTGGCACAGGCTGCCCAGAGAGGTGGTGGAGTCTCCGTCTCTGGAGACATTCCAACCCTGCCTGGACGCGTTCCTGTGCCACCTGCTCTGGGTGACCCTGCTCTGGCAGGGGGTTGGATGAGATGATCTCCAGAGGTCCCTTCCAACCCCCACCGTTCTGTGATTCTGTGATTCTGTGATTCTGTGACTGGGGTCAGCTCCGCTGGGCAACTTCTCGCCCCTTGGCATCTGCGCTGTAAAACATCCCCCCGATCCCTTGCGCGTACTGCTATGGCGTTCAGCTTTAGTGCCTTTGCACTATATATATATATATATATGTGTGTGTGTGTGTATTAGTCCTGCTTTAAGCAGTTTAACGAATCCAGGCCTTTAGGGAGAATTAACAGTGTATTAACACTGCATCTGAAAAATTAAAGGAATAGTCAAGCAAATTTCTTTTTATTGACTTTTAGTGAGCCATTTAATCCAAACATCTCGTTAACTGCAATATAACTATACTATATAATGGGTTTTGCAATAAGAACAATTAGCTCTGCAATTAGCATAAGAGTGAGCGCTCTGCAACTGCCTGCAATTGGCAGTGGGCCTATTAAAAACGTGTCCTGTGGAGAAAAAATAATAGCGTTTCAGATGGGTAGATTGAAACCGTTTGACTTTAAGCACCAATAATATTTCTTCTATTGATCCAGCGTCCCGGATGATCTAGGGGTGGGGAGGGAAGGTTAGCTGCTCGGGGCAATCTTATTTCTCCTCTGTCATTGGCGTGGCATCGATCAGCTTGATTTGCGGGGCAGACCATGGAGTCCTGCAGTAATTAGCCCATCCCGTTAATGCTCGGCCTGTCTGACCTCCCGTGGCGGTTACAAGACGGAGTTGCGGGGTCCTGGGTTGGCAAGCGGCCGGGAGCACCCGCTGCTGGCACCTGGCTCACCCCAAGGGATGCTCGGGGGGGCCGCAGCCAGCGCAGCCTCTAGGGCGCGTGGCACATCCGAGGGCACGGGCAGGTGTTTCTCCTCTAGGGATTTTCTGTGTCCCTGTGGCTGCCCTCGAGCCCACTCCTAGGCGAATATCCAGCCGGGGTCGTGCCGAAGCGCAGGATGAAGTGGTGATCCATCACCCAGGTAAGGACCACCTGCCTCTGCGTGGAGCTCCTCTTGCTCAGAAAACTGAAGGCAGCAAGGTTTGACATCTCAGACTACTGAATAAATAATAACCATCAAAAATGTCAGTATTTAGGTTTTATTTAAATCTCCTAGCCAACAACACTAACTTAAACTTGATGATGCACCATTACAGCCTCTGAGAGCATTCTGCCTGCCAAACAGTATGTTCCGTGAAAACTGATATAATCTGCTTGTTATCTGCAGCACCGCCTCGTAGTGGTGCTTTATTGATTTTCTGCACAATCACAGTAAAAAGTCTTTTTTTTTTTTTTCCCCCTCTGGTATCTTTTTATGATTCTGGAGGATTTGTTTCCGCTCATCTGTCATTTCTCACCCACTCATATCTTGGCTGTTTTATAATGGTAAGAAAAAAAAAAACCCAACCCACTATCGATTTGCTCAGGCACATTAGCAAACATAAAGCTGACAAGGAGGAGATGGTGATACGTGGACGGACGGACGGATGGACAGACAGACAGCCTCGCAGGGGGGTCCCCACAGCAGGGACACTCGCAGCAGCTCTGCCGGGCAATGCCGGGCGGCAGCACAGGCTCGGCCCCTCGCTGCCGGGGAAGGAAGCCCAAATGTTTTCTCAGTTACCAGGAACCACAAAAAGCAACGTTTCCCAACAATCCTTTGGGAGAGGACGGGGCAGTGGTGACCCCGGGAACTGGAGCATTTCACCTGGGGGAGCAAAGGGGCTGGGGGGGTTTATGCTGAGGAGCGGGGCTGGGGCTGTAACCCGCCTCCTGAACGGCCTTTAATAGCTTCAACAGTGAAAATGGAGGAGCAGAAACTTGCTTTGACATTTTTACTGCCTGTGTAATTAAAAACTTAAGCATTCTAGTTGACAATGTAAGCAATTTCTCCCCGGCAATCAATTTACTTTGGAGTAAGTCAGTGGTGACTCAGGGCCAGAGAGGGGGTGGAAAGCAAGGGGGCACAGATGCTCTCCCTACACCTTGCTCCATCCCAAATAAGCTGCACGGAGAGAGCAATGCTGGAGACCCGTCGGGCTCTGCAGAGCCCATCCCAACACCTCGGGAACAGCAGCAGCCCCGGAAACTACATGGCTGAGTCGGAGAAACAAAAGCAAAGCAGACACAGGGCAGGTGGCTTCTTTCGTGGCCCCTCTCCCTGGGTGGCGTCGGCCACATCCCGTGGTGGCCGCATCCCTCCATGGTGGGACGGGAGGTGTTGGATGTCAGGAGGTGAGGAGGAGCGTGGTGGGGAGGCTCTGGCACCTGAAGGGGGAATCGGGTCCCTGCTGAGGCCGGTCTGTCGCTGGTGGCCGGGTCTCTGCCAGGCATCCCAGGACAGGGCACAGCTCTCCTGGAGCCACCACGCTTGAGGACCAGGGGAGGGTTGCGGTACTCCCAGGGAGGGAACGGGGGTGCGAGGGGAGCCGGTGAGTGACCCAGAGGTGTCACAGCGGTGGCTCCGATTCAGCCGTGGGGTGTTTAACCCGTCCTTCCCACGGTGAGTGACACAGTGACACAGAGGTGTCACAGGGGTGGCTCCGATTCGGCCACGGGGTGTTTGACCCGTCCTTCCCACGCGGGTGAGCGTTCTCCCTGCGCTGGCACCCGCTCTGCGTGGGGAGCTGGAGCCCAAGGCCCCTTCCCTGTGACACGCTCCATCTCCTGCAATGATCTAAAGTCAACTTGCTGTAACAATTGAGAATATCCCCTTTTGATGAATGCCTCTTTGCCTTTAATTTGTTACAAGATGATGAGACTTAAAGGAAATGTTCAGCTGTCAGGAAAGCACGCTCTTAAGACACTTACATTTGTGAACTCTGGTATCGTTTACTAAGCCATTTTCCAGGGACTCTCCTCCAACTCTCGGCATCGTCACTGCTCGATTTTCTGTCTCTCTCACATTTTCTAATGCAGCAGGCTGAATATTTTACATTTAGGAAGCCTACCTGTGCCTTGGTGAGATTTAGAGGCTTTGAAATGTCACTTGCCATATGTTGCCATTATTATTATGAACGGCATTCAAATGAAGAGCTTTTTCTCGCAGCTCTGTAGCGCCAGACCTTTGCACGTCCCAGGGTGCCAAACGAGCCCCTCGTTTAAATGCCAGTGATAATCCCACCCCTGCCCTGCGAGGCACCTGCTTCCTTTCCAGCCTCTGAGTTGGTCCCTTTGAGATGAGGTGATGGATTCGTCCGGGGCCGGTAGCGCATCCCCAGCAGCACCTGCCGCATCGGGGTGCCCGCACGGCACAGGGGGGCCGGGCTGGGCAATGCCAGCGGAGTCCTTCATCTCTCTACCTAAAGCCCTCCTGGAGCTCAGGCAAACCCGTCCAGTCCCTGCATTCTCCTTCGTAGCGGAGATGCTCCCTCAGGGAGGATTCAGTCCTCATAAGAGAGAGAGAGAGAGAGGGGGNATCACATTTGTAGGTCTGACTCACTGATTTACTGCCTGCCCTGCCCTGTCCCCGGGATTCGCTCTGCGCCCGGCCCAGCTGGCGGCATCGGCTGAGGAACCCAGGGGATGCCTGGAAAGGGCTGGACTGGGACCTGCCGGAGTTTGAGTCTCTTTCATCCACCTCTGCCTACCAGAAACGTCGAATCATCAGAGTGAAATGGTGTCACGGTGGGAGGAGGCTGAACAAAAGCACACAGAGACGGAAAACCCTCCTGGAGAAGGGAGGGGAGAGCTGCCGGCACCCTGCCTGCGTGGAGCGACGCGGCGGGTCCCTCCCCGGCTGGAGTCCCCACGTCTTTGAGACGAGCAGAAATTGAGACGGGCTGTTCCTTCGGTGGAGAGGACAGTAAGCGTCGCAGCCTTCCTGCAGACAGCACGTCCCTCGGCTTGGTCACCGCCTGGCCCAACGCTGTCCCGGTGCCAGGCACCGCAGCCGTTCTCTCACACGGGTAAATGCGTGTACGGCAGCATGGGAGTATCAGTGACGCGCAACCCTCTCTGCTTCCACAGGAGAAGCTGGAGCACAACTCCACGTCCCAAAACCAGGATGGTTTTTCTGCTCTTCCCCAACTTTGCTTCTACTTTCCTTTAAAGAAGGCAAAGATATGGGGGGGGGGAAATCTCTTTGCATTTCTGAGAGCTATGAAATAATCATGCGGTGTTTCCCTTCATCACTACTAATCACAAGAGCAAGCTCTCACAAAGAATTAGTTTGCACTAAACCTTTTGTAGATCTCCAGAGCCGTGGATGTGAGATTGCAGAACTGGAGATTATGACTTTTAAATTCAATTCATTACCTCAAATTAGCATCAAACTACCCAGCCTCATAAGCAGCGCTCTGGTGTACCCCGACCCGAGCCGTCGGCTGTTGAAACCCAGCGGCTCCGCTTGGGTTAGTCAGAGCGGGGTGGGAGGAGAGCAAGGCTGGCGAGGAACCGTTCGTATTGCATCGCGTTCAGAAGAGCGTCTTCTCTCCTGCTAGAACGTATCATTGCGTTATTAGGCAAAACAGATTTTAGCATTGATTTATCATCCCCGTTGGAAAGAGGTTTCGCCATGTCACCCCCCACGGTCGCGTGTCCTCAGGCGGGTGGCGAGGGAGGAAGGAAACCTGCTGTGAGAGCTCCAGTGGTACCTGTTCTTGTGCCCTGACAGGAGCAGAAAAGGCGCAGGCAGGCTCCGGATAGCGTTATTGTTATTTGCACCTATCAAGAAAAAAAGTCTGTTGCAACCTGGAGACATCAGAGGAAGGAGCTGCTGACAGGGCTGGTGGCTCCCGCTCCCCTGCTCCGGGGGGAAAATGTGTGAATAAATTATTACGACTCCAAGAGCAGCGGAAACTTCAGAAATCATTTCTGAAACTGATGACTGTGAAATTTCAATAATATCGCTGCGGGGTGCTGGAAGGAATCAGGGCAGTGGGAAATCCAAAGCTGGGCCACCAGGGTTCCCGCAGGAGGGCTGCAAGGGGCCGTACTTCTGAGAGCGGGGCCAGGAGGGAGATCCGAGCCCTGGCATCAGCGAAGCAGCACGGGGCCCTGAATCGGCCCAGATGGGGCAGGGAAACAGAGATTCCCAGGTACCCAGAGGATCTCTCTGTTGGTTTGGGAAAACTCAGGGCAGAATTTACACAAGGATCCCAAGGCCGGGTTGTTTCCATGTTGCTTGTTCACTCAGTTTCCCAGTATTGAATCCTGGGGGAATTCTCCTTGTGAGGCTCCCCAGCGGAGCATCATCCCCAGGGCAGCTCCTTCACCCGCGGCCGCGGAGCAGCTGGAATGGGAGTGCTCAGAGCACCAGGGAGACAGAGTCTCTAATTACCGTTACTCATTTATGCACGAATCGGACATGAACTATCAGGTCTCTTTTCCAAAGCACTTTCTTAAACTGCAGCAGCCCCCGAAGCCACCTCCTCCCAGGCCAGCTGCTGAGGTTTGGGGGGGGGTCACTGTCTCCAGCAGCGGGGCCGGCGCTGGCGATCCCCCGGGGTGTGAAAGGAGCTGGGAGAGGCCCAGGCTGGTGCCCGTGGTGGGACACCGGGTGCCACGGAGCCCACCAGGAGCCGCGTGGTCCTGCCAGGAGCACCTCAAGCCCTTCTGGAGGGGCGAGAGCGGAGCACAGCGAGGACACGGCCAGCTCCAGCAGCCCGGGGACACGCTGTGCCCCCTCCCTGTGCCGACAGCCCATCTGCGGAGGCAGCTCATCACTCAACACACAATCCAGATTTATTTATACGTGCACAACAGAGGGAAATGGCTTTGCTGCCGGGATCAATCCTTCAGTCTAATGCCTCTCACTCCATTGTAACTGTATCTCATGACCTTCTCAGGGATTTTCAGGTTTTTCACTTGACGGAACAAGAGCTGTGGAGAGAAGGACGTAAGAATAAAGGAAAGAGCTCTCTGGTTGCCATTCAACACAGAATGACCCAGGCAGGAAAGGAAAACTCATGAGTTATGATGATACACAGTTTAGATCTTTGCTGCACCCAGTGATGCTCTGTGTTACGCCTTTGTGGTTTTTAATGCAGAGGTCACCTACCTGAGCATCTTTTGCCACTCGTGAAATCCCCCTGCCGACACATCGCCCTTGCTCCAGCCTCTGCGCAGCCACAGCTCCTTTGCCACATTTCCGAGGGGATTTGTCGACGGCAGAGGGAGACCGTGAGGGTGCGGGAGGGCTGGGCGAAGGATCCTGGCTCCTCCAGGCCACAGTCACCAAAAGGCCCTGTCCTGGTTTCAGAGAGAGTTAATTTTCTTTCTAGTAGATACTTTCTTTCGGATTTGGTATGAAAGGAATGTCAACAATACATATTGTTTTAGTTGTTGCCAGGTGATGTTTACATTTTTTAAGGACTTTTTCCAGCTTCCCCTAGAAGCTGAGAAGAAGCCCAGGCGGAACGATGGAATGGCCAATAGAGCATTCCATACCATGGGCGTCATGTCCATTACATAAAGGGGAATTGGCCGGGGGGGGATCCACCATCACTGCTCCGGATGGTGCCAGTTCACCATTCACCAGGCAGTGAGAGTGACTTGTGTCGTTATTGTTATTATTATTTTCCTTTTCCATTGTGATACCATCTTTCTCTCAACCCACAAGTTTTCTTCCTTTTTCTCTTTCCCCTCCTTTTCTCCCCCTTCTCCTCACCCTGGGAGCGGGGACGGGGGGTGAGCAAGCAGCTGCATGGTCCCT
This sequence comes from Stercorarius parasiticus, assembly GCA_013396915.1. Taxonomy (NCBI): domain Eukaryota; kingdom Metazoa; phylum Chordata; class Aves; order Charadriiformes; family Stercorariidae; genus Stercorarius; species Stercorarius parasiticus. Next base: position 101,121 of record VWZL01003847.1, read on the forward strand.
GTTGCTGGCTGGGGTTAGATCCTGACAGATCTTTCCGCAGGAGCTGCCGGTGCGGGGACGCTGCCGCGGCTCTGCCATGCCCCGCTCCCGAGTGCTCGCCCAGCTGCAACCGAAGGCCAGGATGGTTCAGGGATTACCCGGCCCTTCCTCCCTGCATTCGATCAAGGGATGCTCCAGTGGCCAAAGCCATTAGATCTCGGCGGCGCCATGACCAGACCCATCACTCCCAGCCCGCAGGCAGTGCTGTCTCCCCACACGGACACCCGCGCCCTCCTCTCCCAATCTCGTTTTCATCCATTTTTCATCACCCTGGCAGCGCTGGGGCCGCGTCGCAGCCGTCGCAGGAGCGTGGCTGGTGCAGGTTTTTCCGCTTTGGTTTTTGAGCAGGCTGGCATGGGGAAGGGGGGACGCAGCCTCCTGCCCTGCCACGACCAGCCCCCCCAGCGGATTTCCAGGCAGGGTCCTGGCTGTGCCCTGGGCGGGGGTGCCAAGGACCAGGCTCAGTGGCTCCCAGGGCTGGTCCCCGAGCACCGCCACCTCCCCCAGAGCTCACACCCACTGCACGGAGCCCCCGGCACGTCCGGCAGCGCCGACCCTGCACCATGCGGCTGGGAGGGCAATGGGGTCAGGAGCCGAATCCCCCGCTCCCCCCTGCCTGCCTGCACGAGGGCACGCGTCCCACAGCAGCGGTACAGTAACAGTCCATTAATTATGCCATTTAATTAGATAATGAATATTCATATTTCAGTAATGACTCTGCTGCTCATTCTGCATTTAGCTCCTCGTGCTGCAGTGACGCAGCCTTTACCCGTTCGCTCGCTCCTAATGAACAACCACTTAGAATTTTAAAAAGTGGAGGATATCTTTCTGAGTTAATTAGCTTGAAATTAGCTTAATCACAGCTCATTTAAACTTATCTAAACAACAGCATGAGGAACTCTAGGAAAACTTGGGCTCAGGCTTACTCTGCTCTCCCCCCTGATGCTGGCTGGCCGGGGATGCTGAGCGCTGCGCCGGGGTCCAGCCCTGCTCCGGCTCCACTGCGGTGGCCCTGACCCAGATCCAGTGCTCGGAGGTGGCTCAGCACTGCAGTGGCCCCATCGCCCCCATTCCTTGGACAGGGACGGGGCCTTGCAGCACCTGCAGTGGCTGCTCTTGTCCCCCTGCAGTGCAGGGTTGGGAGATCCGTGCACTGGCCTTTGGGAACAGCCAACAAACTGCCGCGGCTGCCCAGGGGCCGGGACACAGACACCGTCAGTGCTGCCCTGGCGAGCCTGTCCTCAGCACTTGGCACCTCTGCTCCGCGCTGGTGAGACCCCACCTGGAGTCCTGCATCCAGCTCTGGAGTCCTCAGCACAAGAAGGACATGGAGCTGTTGGAGCGGGTCCAGAGGAGGCCACAAAGATGATCCAAGGGCTGGAGCTGAGAGAGTTGGGGGGGTTCAGCCTGGAGAAGAGAAGGCTCCAGGGAGACCTTAGAGCCCCTTCCAGTCCCTAAAGGGGGCCTACAGGAAGGATGGGGAGGGACTCTGGATCAGGGAGTGTAATGATAAGACGAGGGGTAACAGTTTCAAACTGAAAGAGGGGAGACTTAGATTAGATATGAGGAACAAATTCTCTGCTGTGAGGGTGGTGAGCCCCTGGCCCAGGTTGCCCAGAGAAGCTGTGGCTGCCCCATCCCTGGAGGGGTTCAAGGCCAGGTTGGACGGGGCTTGGAGCAACCTGGGCTGGTGGGAGGTGTCCCTGCCCAGGGAAGGGGGGTTGGAACGACATGATCTTTAAGGTCCCTTCCAACCCAAACCATTCTGTGATTCTATGATTCTATTAAATGGAGCAGCTCCAAGCCTCCGCCTGCCCCTTGGCATGAGCCAGGCACCGGCACTTCCGAGGTCAGCCCTGGCCGCTCCCTGTCCCAGCACCTCACCGCCGCTCCCTGGTAATCAGAAAAGCCGGCATAAGCAGGAAGACATGATATAATTTAGACTGTCACTGCTGCCGCAATTAAGCGTGCTACTCCTCATCCTGCTATCTCCAAATGCAGGCGTAAGGAGCAATAAACACCCTGCAAGGTCACGCTCCCGCAGCCTGCTGCCCCTGCCCAGCAGAGCCGCCGAGCTGCCTCGTGCTGGGATGTGTCATTCCAGTTGTCTAATCACCGTAATCACTGGGATGGCAGCGGCGTCAGGCAGAGCCTTGCACGGCACGGGGACAGGAGCAGAGGGGAGCGCAGACCAAGGTCCCTGCCGCCAGCGGCCAAAGTCGAACAAAGACACCTCCTTGCTCTTCAAAAGTGGCATAGCAGCCACTGGCACCTCCGTCCCAGGCCACTTCATGCTCCAGGCGACCACGGCTTGTGTGAGCTGGGGAAAAGTCCCTCCATCTCCCGTGTCCCCAGTGATATGTCCTGCATTGGGACCCTGGCACCCGGATATGGGGCTGCAACACCTAAATCCTGACCCTGAACATTTAAATAAACAACGGGAAGGCTCCTGCCAGGGCACACGCGGCTGCTGCCAGCACCGACCCCAGCACAGGGTAGAAAAGGGGGAGTCCCCAGCAGGGTAAGGCTGGGGACTGCAGCAGCGTGGGGAGGATTATTATGGACGGGACTGAGCGCCGGGAGCCCCTGGGGAGGAGCAGGGAGCCCCTGGGGCACGGGGGAGGACAAGGGCTGGGAAAAGCCCCAGGGAAAGAGCCCCGAGGCCGGGAGGGGGCAGCTACCCATGCTGGGTCACCTGTGCCAGGGGAGAGCCCCCGGCTCGAGGGCAAACCAGAAATGACTTTCGTTAATATGTTGTTTTCTGTGTAACCCGGTTCCCAACTCTGTAATCACTCGTGCTCTGCCACAGATCTATTTACTGCACCTGCTGCGGCTGCGGACAAGTAATTTCACTGCCTGTCTGACTGCGAGGAGCCTGAGACAGTCGTCCCTGGCTGGGCTTTACAAAGAATGACTCTAACTCTTAACAGTTCCGTAATTCTGGTCAGCTGAAGGTCCTGTTGGGTGGAAGGGGATGCCCGGGAGCAGTGGCTGCAGGTGGATGTCATCTCGGCCCCCCACCTCAGTCCTCAAGTCCTCCGGGTTCCTCCTGTGAGGTGTTTCAGCCCTCACTGCCTGCGCACAGTCCACAGACATGAGACGCACCCTGCTCCTTTCTCTGCCAGATTGATTTGAATATTAATTGTGTGTGACCTGTTGACTGCAGCTCATGCAGAATCCACCCCACAATTAGTTTACTTAACTGCTCTGTCTCCTGCAATAGCTGTCAAGAATAATGAATTAACACTGAATTTGATCCTGAACAGAGAAACTTCGCACTGGAACAAGGTTATTATTTCATGTGCTTTTCAGAGTCCTTGAACTCTATGTTAAGATCTAATCAATTGAACATCTGGGTTTCCTGGAGGCTGAGGCAGGATCATGCAATATGTACATCAATATTCTGAGATCAAAGACGGCTACAGGTCTTGGAAAAAACCTCCATGCAGAGGGATAAAACGGAGCGGAGGAAATCAGAGCTGAAATCCAAGTCCTGCCGAGTCCTGTCCAGACAGACCGTGGCCGGGGAGGACATGAAGAGGTCCCTCAGCATCACAGGGGATCTGTTGGGACCATCAGAAGGGCAGCAGGGAGGCAGCAGTGTTCTCTTTCTTCAAAGAGAGCAGATAACATTGCCAGCACCGCTCCTGCAGAAACCAGTTCCTATTTCTATATAAGTTTGGTGTTGGCCGCCGTATTGCTAAAGGCCTTCTGTCCCCTGCAGCCGAGCAAATGTCCCTGTTGTTCCATGAGGAGCATCTCCTGGGTTCCAGAGAGCCCTGCAGTCCTGGTGGGCTGCCGTGGGCCGGGCTCCCCTGCTGGGGTTTCTGCGCCTGACACAAGTTGGAGACGCGTGGGGCGAGCGCAGGCCAGGGCGGCGTGGGAGGGAGCTGCTTGGTCCGGGGATTGAGGCATGGCACCCCTCAGGAGTTTGTTCATTCCTCTGCTCCCTCCCCAAGCCACCACATTTCTCATCTAGCTTCGACTTCAAAGAGGAAGGAAGACCCTTTAATGCCAAATTTCAGCTTGCAGAGCAAGTTCCGCAGCAAATTCCCCCTGCGAGCGCCGGGGAGCTGCGTGGAGCAGGAGATGCTGATGGCAGTGCCAGCCCGGCTGCCGTGATAAATACGGAGGAGAGCGGAGAAAGGTGAAAGCAGAAACCCTCAGAGATCTCATTAGTGGGAAGCATCCTCCGACTGATGCCTTATGGTTGTCGAATCCCAGTCTGCTCAAGCATTCAACCCAAAGCATGAGAGATGTGTACCCTGCTCACAGAGGGGAGCACCGTGGCTGGGCCGGGCCGGGGAGATGCAATTACCTCCGACACGAGAGGTCTGGGCTGTAGTTTTTACCCAAGCACACGCCGAGCTGTGTCGGCAGCCGGCTGCCCGTCTCCTCACTGCGGAGATGGAGAACTGCCCATCCGTACCCGCCGCAGAGCGGGGGCTGAGGCTGACCGGGGACCCCCGGCTGGAGGGGAAGGGGCTGTGCCCCAAGACAGCGGCTGGACGTCTTTATCCTGCCGTGCACGGTCCTCGCTGATGGAATCAGAGGTGGAGGCCGGGCGGCCCCGTTTGCAGCCTGGTTACACGGGGCTGGGGCAGTTCTGCTGGAGGATAACGGGCGGCTCACCCAGGTAGGGATCCATCTAATTGCGGGTTTGATACAGGAATGGATTATTTCCACCATGCCGGTACTTAACAGGAGCAGCTCCCTTCGAGGACACTCTTATTTCCCATATCATGAAAAATTTAAGCACTATTTAGGGCCTGTTTTACCACTCTCGTGTTTGTGCAACTCTCATTAGCAATAGGAGGAAGCGTTGTGCTGCACTCGGGGTGGAAGTGACTCCTGTGTTTTTAAATCAGACACAATATAGAAATACTTCAGGGCTCCTTCAGAAGAGAAATCAACACCCCTCTAACCACTGCAATGAGATACCCAGTCGCTCTGCCTTAGTCATTTAGTCCGCAGTTAGCAACAAGGTGAATTTTAATTCCAGACCATTTTTTTTCGGTCCTGCTGCTCTTTATGTGTGTGCCGCTTTTCTAATAACAATGCGAGCCATATGGTGCCTCCAGCTCTGGGACCGCAGCCATGGGGTAACAGATGCAAAATGGCCCAAGACAATAGATTTAAAAGTTTGCCTTCTCACTTTTGAGGAGTTAGAAGAGCTACCAAACACAACAACATGAAATATTCAGCAAATTAAACATGGCTGGAGTACATAAAGTCCAGCCCTTCTGGAAATGATTTCTTCTGGGGACCCTTTCTAGGACACTTTGGAGGCACAGCTCCAGAAACCACCTCTGCAGGATGCCGAGCAACCAGGGCTGCCCAAGAGCGGCAAAAAGCTCCTTCATGGATCGCCCTGGAGCAGGGCGAGCGGTGAGATGGCACCCTGGGCTCCTTCCCTTCCCTGGTTTTGAAATCCCCGGATTCTCTCTCGTTTTCCCACCCAGACGCTGGCTTTGCCTGTGACACGCAACTGGGCTCTGCAGAGCCCTGCCTTATCCAGGCAGGCAAGTCCCATTTTCCAAGAACTTCCACTGGCTCAAAATAACAGAAACAAGATGAAAAGGCAGCTTTAGGGATAACTCTTGCAGCTCCTGCAAAGAGCAGAGTCGGTAGAGAACAAGTCAAAACAGTTCCCAGCCCATGTCAACACTCGGCGGAGACCTCACCGGAGCTTGGCTGGGCCCCTGGCTCCTGCTGGGATGCTGGTCCCGGCACGCTGGTCCCGGCCCACATGGCTCACTCTTGCCCGAGGGAAGGGAGGGAATTTGGACCCCAGGCTGGCACCCAGGGGCAGCTCTGGAGGATGCTCTGCTTGGGTTCACTGCGCTCAGTGCACGGCCCGAGCTGTACGGAGCTAATGCTGCTCATTAGAAAAGACATTAAAACACGAGTTACAAATGACTGCGGAGCTCCACAAATGTCACTTCCATCAAACTGTTATTCATTTATTGATTTGTATTAAACAAGTAGATAAATACTTAATCTGAGCAGCAACAGCGCTCTCATCATAGAGTGAATTAGTGTTTAAAGTGTGTCTGGCTCATTAGCAGCCTTGCTGCGCTTTGTCACCGTTGCCAGCACTGCCAGCCAAACCTTTTCATTATTGGCGTCCTCGGTGGAGCCCATCAGCCGAGCTCCCCCAGGCTGCGGCGCCGGGCAGAGCTGCAGCGCAGCCGCTTCTCCCTGCAGCTCCAGCACGGAGGGTCTGGGGGGCAAAAAGGCTGGGGGGGACACACACGCAGCCCCCCGGCCCCACAGCCAGCAGGGAACGCTGCCAGGCCATGGCCCGCGGTTTGGGGCGGATGCGGGGGGTTTGGGGGCTGGGGCCAACCCTGCCTCCGCCGGCACTGCCATCGGGCTGGTCACCCTCAGCCCCACGTTGGGTTTTCCCAGCTCTGCCGCCACACGCGCTGGTGATCGGCTGCTGCCGCAGGGCTGGTGGCTTCCACCAGACAGTGGTGGCTGGTCGCCGCTCCTGCCCAAAGCCNGAGCAGGAGCAGCCCGACGGGCCGCAGCCGTGCTGGCGCTTCGTGCCAGTGAGAAACACTCAGACCTACAACTTTTTATATTTAAATGGCTCGAAGAGTCGAGCAAGTTCAGGAGGTGAAGTTGAAACTCCCTCGCGTCCCCCAGACTCTCTTCTTTTGCTTGTCCTTCCCTCAACTCTCAGCAGCACGATGGCAAAAGCTCCTTGTCACCCACCACAGACCTGGGAAACTCTGGGTGCACGTGGCCCTCATGGGGGTCTCTGCCCCCCATTTTACATTTGGCGTGCTGCAAAATTACCCATCTTACAGTTGCTTCATATTTAGCCCCAAATTGCCAGTTTATATATAAACAAAGTTATTTTTAAACGCCCTGAGGCCAAGGCACACATTCTTTCAACATTTTTCCTTAAAGAGATAAAATCTTTTTTTTCCAGTGTTTTTCAAACACCATGAAATTCAAATCAATAACTTGAAAATGAAATTGCCCTCGAACCGATTAGAAACAAAAATTAACGCGACCAGACTGCTTCCACTGAAGGTGGGATCAGGGCACTCATAGTTGGCCTTTGAAATGTTGCCCTGTCCCTTTGTCAGCAATTAGCTGTAACAAAGACAAGACGCCAATAGAAGGAAAGGGCCGGGTCGCAGCCTTCTTGCTTCGTTTCGTTTTGCAGCTTCTCCTCTCCCCAAATCCCTGGATGGATTTATGGCCTCTCACCAGAGCGGGGCATCTCCACCCGGGGCTGCGCGGGGACGGGACACCGGGACAGCAGCACCCGCTTCCCCTGCGTCACCTCCCTGCTTGTGCCCTCCCGCCCCACCACCACGGCGTGTCCTGCGCCCCGTGTCACCCAGGGGCCACCCCATCTTCCCGGCGTGCATGTGGAGAGTGGGATTGTGGCCATGTGGAGGCTGCATTCGCTTGCCCAGGCCACGGGCATCCCCTTGGCAGCGGGTCCTGTAGGAAGGAGGCCCCGGATGCTCCTTTCTGTGGGCTCTTCGGAGACGGAGCAGAGGCACCTGGGGAGGGAGCTGCCGGGACAGGGCTCCCGCGCTTCTGCCTGCGCGAACCCACCCCTGTGCCCGGGCACAGCGGGCACAGAGCCACGCGGTTTGGGCTGGGTGGGTGTCGGTCCCCCACCTGCAATGGAAGCCCCGGGGCCAGCCAGCCCAGGGAGGCTGTGCCGGGGTGCTGGTGCCGTCTGGCTCCCCAGCAGCGGCTCTGCAGAGGGATGCCCTGAACGCCCCGAGCCACTCCGCTGCTGCCCCCCTGCTGGACCAAACCCTAGGTGGCACTGGGGGCTGGCACTGGGGGCTGCTGGTGGAGACGGTGTGGGCACGGTTGAGGGCTGGCAGAAAGACCACAGTAAGGAGGCAGGAGAATTGTAAGTAGTTTTAAAAGGTAATTAAGACTTTGGACAACTTTCTCATTACAGGTGGGAACTAATATTGATAGTGTTCTTCCTGGGTTATTCTCCTGTGAAAGGAATTGCTGCAGAAAAGCAACTGAACAGAATATTAAACAAAAATCCATTCTCATCATCCCCTTTCACATCCCATCTCCCTTCCCAGGGCACCTCCTCTCCTCCCTTCACCTATCAACAAACAGTTTGGCTCCAATTACGTAGGACAAGCGTTAAAGCCAGGAGCTGCGGGAGCAGGGAGATGGATGGGCGGGATGTTCCTCCGCACCCCGGCGTTGTGTCCCGCCGCGCGGGGCGGGGAACAGTCTGGGCTGATTTACTTTAGATTTGAGCTGGGATTAAATTGGAAGACATGAATCATCTTGACGCCTACGCTCCTGAGATGGATTACCTGGCTTGGCAGCTTGTTCCTCTCTTTCCACAGGCTTGCTTTTTTGTTCCTGTCAGTGAAAAGTTTCATTTCCCAGACACAGGAGGGTTCCCACTCAGTGCCCGTGCCCTGGCATGCCTGGGAGCCCCGTGCCGCTCTCCTGATGGTCCCACGTCCAGGCTGGACCGGCAGCTCCAGTGCCTTCAGGCGATTCCCAGCTGCTGCAGCTCTGCGGGGGACGGGCTGGGAGCCGGGGACCCCTCCAAACCCGGGCCTGTCGCTCCTAAATAGCTTTGGCTGCAATAATGCTGCATCAGCTCTGTCGCCCACATCAGCACATCCCTTCCCGAGCTCTTCCTCCTAGGAATCTTGCAAGACGTGGAGCCGAGGGCGGCTCTGGGCAAGGAGAAGCTCCTGCCTGGGGCTGGGCTGCTGCTGCCCCTCGTTGGCAAGTGACCTCCGCCTCCTCCCTTGGTCACTCTTGGAAACCAGAGCTGGAAGCACAGTAAATAACCCTGCTCCACATTTTATTCACCAGACAGAGGGACTCTGTCCCACCGTGATCTCTGCCACTCCGGCGAAGGGCCACGCACCTGAGATAAATGCCGGACTCGCTCCCTTGCGTGATGCTGCAAGGCAGGACTCGCTGCCTGCTCTGGCCCAGCAGGGCTAAATCACTGATTAAACACGTCCAGACACCTTGCCACCTTAAAGAACTCAGCACTTCACCCCACAAATTACGTGCAAAGCAGGCAAATAAGCCCCATCCCCATTTTGCAGTGATTGCAGCAATCAGTCCAACTCCGACTTGCTCCCAGGGACTGTAAATCTTGAACTCTGCAGGCACAGCCCCCAGGTCGATAAGGAGTGATTAGCCTTAATTCCACCTCTTCCCCTCTTTTAAGGCAGTTCATCTGGAGTCCCCCACGGTGACACTGACCGCGCTGCTAATCCCAGCCCCGTGCAGGAGCCGTGTGGCTGCCCGGGTAATGCCGGCAGCATCGCTGCCCTCCTGCTCCCACTTGGCCGCGCTCTTCCTTGCCACCTCTGTCTCCTTTTTGTCTCCAGCTTAAATTCTGCTGGAAACCTTTTTTGTTTTGTTTTGGTTTGGTTTTTTTTTTCCTTGGTGGGAGGGGATATAGAAGCAGAGGGAAACCTGGGGAAGGAGGGAGTATGTTCCTGAAGGGTGTCTGGAGGAGCCCCGCACCTGGAGCTGGTACATTTTGGGAGCTGACCTCTCCCGCAGCATCAGAGCCCTGATTTAGGAGCTTCCCAGCTCTCTCCTGAAGCTGCTATTCCCAGACATTATCCTTGCCATTCCCCAGTGTTTCCGCCTGGTCTGTGGGGCTCTGAAGCCCATCTGAGGAATGTGAGGTAGGATGCAGGTTTGTTTGCGTTTATTTTTTTAAGAGGTGGTGAATTTTCGAGAGCAGCCTTGCTTCCTCTCCTCCTCTCCGTCCCTTTCTCCAGCTCTTTTTGAACAAATCACTCCTTTTGCAGAGTCCCGTTGTTTAATTTTGCTGAGTGCTGAGTCTCAACCTCCTGTTAATTGGTTTTGCCCGTCTTTGTGCATTCCGTTAAATGAGAAAATGCCACACATAAAATTTTAATTTTGAAAGCCGCCTTGTTTGTTTTATATTGAAATTACCCACGCCGCTCCGGCCTGCAGAAACAGACGCTTTCTCATTTCATTAAAAACTCTTTGTGATGATAAAAAGCAGCAGAAATGAGATAAAAAGTGGTGTTTCCTTAAAGGCACATGAAAGTGAGAGAGATAAATCCCACGTATTGTAGGGGATGAAATGCAGCGCGAGGCTGCAGCGCGGCGATACGGGGAGGAGGCTGCGCTGGCGGCCGCAGCGCTGCCACAGCTCCTCTCCCAGGAGGGCACGGGCTCTGCCCGCCCACCCCTGCGCCGCTCCTGACCCCCTGCCAAGCACCCAGCAGGACACACGTGTCATGGCCATGTGTCTCCAGCCCTGCTGTCCCCTCCTGGCAAGCAGGAGGGCTGGCGAGGGGCGACCTGTCCCTTTGCCCAGGTGCTCGGGTGCTCGGTGAGCCCTGCTGAGGGCCGGCACCAGGAAACCATCGCCACGGCCTTGTTGGTCCCAAAGTTGCCCTGGTCTTTTATGGGCGAGGGGGAAATTGAGAAGGCGAGAAGGGTTGTTTGCTGCTCTGCAAGCGGATACGGGGCAGAGGGACCAGCACCTTCCTCTCCAGCCCTGGTCCCCGAGCACCCACAGACTCCTTAACCGGCTGCTCAGGGAGGACCTTCAGCAGGACCGAAGCCCTCAGCAGTCCCAGCCCTGCCTCTCTCTAAGGGCTGCTGGCCATGGCAATGCTGCCCGTTAATTAAACTTTCTGTCATCACCTGCTCTGCTGTCCCTTGCTCTGGAGTAGATGTTCTGATATAAAGAACTGGAGGACCAGGGGCTGAGGCCACTGGAGGTTCCTGTGCACTGAGAGTTCTTCACTGATCTCTTGGACTTTTAGTGCTCCCATATTAATTCTGCCCAACAGGATCTGGAAAGCAATGCAAATGAAGAACAAACTTCCAGCTTCACAGATGATTGCGTCGCTTCTTTTTTTTTTTTTTCTTTTTTTCCTCCATCCCTTAACATCAAAGTGAGTTTTCTTCTTCTTGAGTTTCAATATTCTTTAGCAGTTGCTGAATTGCTATTTAGCTTTACTGAATTTTTCCACCCACTGCCATTTTAAAGGTCATTTAATTATTATTACAAAGAATTACAGAAAGATAGAGAATTGTCTAAATGCCTTAAGCTGCAACAGGTTATTAGCACGGATTTATTTTTATTTTTTTTTAATCCGCCCCGTCCCCCCGCCCGCCGGGGGAGGTGCCCGGGGCTGCAACACCGGGCTCGGGCCTCTAGGTGGGAGCCTGACAGCGCGAATCCGGCGCTGGAGCCCTCCGGCTCCTCCGGGGCATCCCACCCGCAACCCCCCTCCGAAGCCCCCGCTGCGGCGGCCGGTTCCCGGGAGCGGGGTCCGGGGAGGCTGTGGCTGGACATTGGGCTCCCACCGCCCGCCCGCTCCTTTGGCTCCCGGGCGGCATCCTTAGGGAGCGGGAGTGGCCGGGCCGGGTTGGAGACTTTCGCTCTGGAATCCTCGTCCCGCACCCTCCGCTCCCAGCCCGGGCTGCGGCTCCCCCCTGCCCAGCCCTGCGCTGGGGGCTCGTGGGGGGGGCTCCCGCAGGACCAGTTGCCCCCGGATCCGCATGAATCGTTGCTTTGGGAGAAGTCCCAAGCATATGACTGGGACCGCTGGCGAGGCATGATGCCTCCTTCTTAGGCATTTGGCGGAGGAAGGTGGAATCTTCCAAGTGAGAAGTTCTAATAGACCACTGGGGCAATATTGTTAATATTTCTTAAGGAGCTGTTGCCTGCACGGGTTTTTCCCGTCATTTCAACAGCACACTAATGAGCGGGGTCACTGCTAAAGCAAACCTAAACGTAAGCCGAAAGCCAGTCTGCTATTTTCATGAAAACATGTTTTCTACCAAAATGCAGTTATCGCTGGTAAACAGCCAACTTCCCACCCCTCGCAGAAACACTGTGCTGAGATCAGGAAGGAAGAGTGGGATGTGCTGCTGTCAAGTCTGCAAACAGGCAGGATAGCAAACCGGGACCTGGGAGAGGCACTCCAGAATTTATCTTCTGCTCTAAGCAGTCAGAAGTTGCTGGTATTTACTGTACAGAGAATTCAAGTTTAAAAACCAAAGGAAATATTCCCATTTCTGCACATAAGATGGGACACACAAGCCCAGAAACACAACACACGTTTATCAGCATGGCTGGAAGAGGGCATTAACCAGACCTTAGCCTCTCAATAACCTATTCTCTGTGTCATACCGTCCTTTTCACCCCAAGTGCTCATTCCATAAAGCTGGGGATAATCAATCAGGAAGTTTGGACTAACTTGTAAAACCTAGTTCAGTCCTCTAGGTGGAAGGCTGAGAAAACAAACCTAGTTTTTAGAAAAGGGGTAGTTTGTCCCAAAGAGCAAAACTAAAAGCGCAATCACTTCTTTGCCCTCTTTACTTGATGTCAGATGTGAATCAGGCGTGTGGGTTGGGAGGACGTTGTCGAAGGCTTCCGAGGGCTTAACTGAAATAGTCTGACAAACAGCCCTCAGATCCCACGTGCTGTTCCTGAATATTGTGTCTCTTCTGCTCCGGCTGCTGTTTTGCAATAAACGCATCATTCCTTTTGTACACTGTTGTGTAAAAGTGGAAAGACAGGCTGGGGCCTGGCCGCGCTCTGCCGCTGCGGAACATCAGCAGGAGGGAACGGACGGGGGCTGGGCAGCGCAGGAGGTGGGGGGGCCCGAGCTGCAGCATCCCGAGCGCGGTACCGTGCTGGGGGGGCTCCCCGCGCCCCGGATGCTACAGAAACCCACAGGTCCCCAGGGCCGCGCCGGGCTCAGGCTGCTGCAACTCGGCACCAGCGCGGCACTCCTCGCGCTGGGGAAACCCCCAGCCAAAGGTAGCGAAAGCACGGTCTTGCCTCACAGACGCGGGCTGCTCTAACAGCAGCGTAAGTGGAGGGAGAGGCCAGCCCTGTTTGCACTTTTGCATTGTGTGCATTGCACAACTGCTGCGAGGCGTGTGAAACGCGGAGCTTTCCTCCCACACCGGGCACCTCGGTCCTTTGTCCGCGCTCATGGCCACACGCCAGACCTTGGGAAGGAGCTTTGCCGCTGGTCCGTGGGCCAGTTAACACCTTCTCTACGGTCAGCCTGAGCAGGTAGGAAAGAACCTGGCGGCCCCTGCCTGACGGCTGCCACACTGACACAGCCTGAGTCATATCACACCAGCAAACGGAGCGGCTGCCACTGACATCATGGGAGGCGCGAGGGGAGAGCGCGGCAGTCTGTTTGTCTTTCTGCCCCCGTGACACACATCCGTCTTGTGGGAGGGCTTCGGGGCAGCCAGGGCTGTCCCACATTGCGCAGGCAGGCAGGCAGTGGCACAGCCCCCATGGCGACGCACGGCCCTCGTGTCTGGGGTCCGCGCTGACCCCGCCGTCCTGGAGAAGGAGGAAATGAGAGTTTCCTGACGGGCAATGTGTGCTCAGCTTGGTGCCTGTGGAGCCAGGACCTCCCACTCTGCGCAGCTTTAACAGGAGCATGGGGGTCACGATGAGCCCACTTAGCACAAGAGGTCCCAAAGCTGCTGTTGAGGAGTTAAACCCTTGGGTTTATAGACTTCAGCAGGTCGTAAGGGAAGGACTGGAGATGTCCTTCCCTGACCTCCTGGGTGCCCAAAGCAGACACTCCAGCCTGGGAACATCTGGAAGTTATTCCCAGAAGGACAGTCTTCTTCCCTGTAACTCTCCCGCTGCACGGCGGCACCACCAGAGCGGTTCAGGACTGGGCTGTGGGTGCTCTCGGCNGGATTTATTTTTATTTTTTTTTAATAATTTTTTTTAATGGATTAGTGTTTGTGCTTTGTGCTCTGCATAGCTCAGAAGTCTGCCGCACCGGGTGATGCTCGATGGGCGGCGGGGACACCGGGCAGCTCGGGGCCAGCGCCGGGCTCCGGCGGCAGCAGGACCAGAGAGAGCCCCCCACCATCCGCCCCAACCCCCCCGCCACCATCCGCCCCGTCCCCCCGCCCGCCGGGGGAGGTGCCCGGGGCTGCAACACCGGGCTCGGGCCTCTAGGTGGGAGCCTGACAGCGCGAATCCGGCGCTGGAGCCCTCCGGCTCCTCCGGGGCATCCCACCCGCAACCCCCCTCCGAAGCCCCCGCTGCGGCGGCCGGTTCCCGGGAGCGGGGTCCGGGGAGGCTGTGGCTGGACATTGGGCNGAAAGCCAGTCTGCTATTTTCATGAAAACATGTTTTCTACCAAAATGCAGTTATCGCTGGTAAACAGCCAACTTCCCACCCCTCGCAGAAACACTGTGCTGAGATCAGGAAGGAAGAGTGGGATGTGCTGCTGTCAAGTCTGCAAACAGGCAGGATAGCAAACCGGGACCTGGGAGAGGCACTCCAGAATTTATCTTCTGCTCTAAGCAGTCAGAAGTTGCTGGTATTTACTGTACAGAGAATTCAAGTTTAAAAACCAAAGGAAATATTCCCATTTCTGCACATAAGATGGGACACACAAGCCCAGAAACACAACACACGTTTATCAGCATGGCTGGAAGAGGGCATTAACCAGACCTTAGCCTCTCAATAACCTATTCTCTGTGTCATACCGTCCTTTTCACCCCAAGTGCTCATTCCATAAAGCTGGGGATAATCAATCAGGAAGTTTGGACTAACTTGTAAAACCTAGTTCAGTCCTCTAGGTGGAAGGCTGAGAAAACAAACCTAGTTTTTAGAAAAGGGGTAGTTTGTCCCAAAGAGCAAAACTAAAAGCGCAATCACTTCTTTGCCCTCTTTACTTGATGTCAGATGTGAATCAGGCGTGTGGGTTGGGAGGACGTTGTCGAAGGCTTCCGAGGGCTTAACTGAAATAGTCTGACAAACAGCCCTCAGATCCCACGTGCTGTTCCTGAATATTGTGTCTCTTCTGCTCCGGCTGCTGTTTTGCAATAAACGCATCATTCCTTTTGTACACTGTTGTGTAAAAGTGGAAAGACAGGCTGGGGCCTGGCCGCGCTCTGCCGCTGCGGAACATCAGCAGGAGGGAACGGACGGGGGCTGGGCAGCGCAGGAGGTGGGGGGGCCCGAGCTGCAGCATCCCGAGCGCGGTACCGTGCTGGGGGGGCTCCCCGCGCCCCGGATGCTACAGAAACCCACAGGTCCCCAGGGCCGCGCCGGGCTCAGGCTGCTGCAACTCGGCACCAGCGCGGCGCTCCTCGCGCTGGGGAAACCCCCAGCCAAAGGTAGCGAAAGCACGGTCTTGCCTCACAGACGCGGGCTGCTCTAACAGCAGCGTAAGTGGAGGGAGAGGCCAGCCCTGTTTGCACTTTTGCATTGTGTGCATTGCACAACTGCTGCGAGGCGTGTGAAACGCGGAGCTTTCCTCCCACACCGGGCACCTCGGTCCTTTGTCCGCGCTCATGGCCACACGCCAGACCTTGGGAAGGAGCTTTGCCGCTGGTCCGTGGGCCAGTTAACACCTTCTCTACGGTCAGCCTGAGCAGGTAGGAAAGAACCTGGCGGCCCCTGCCTGACGGCTGCCACACTGACACAGCCTGAGTCATATCACACCAGCAAACGGAGCGGCTGCCACTGACATCATGGGAGGCGCGAGGGGAGAGCGCGGCAGTCTGTTTGTCTTTCTGCCCCCGTGACACACATCCGTCTTGTGGGAGGGCTTCGGGGCAGCCAGGGCTGTCCCACATTGCGCAGGCAGGCAGGCAGTGGCACAGCCCCCATGGCGACGCACGGCCCTCGTGTCTGGGGTCCGCGCTGACCCCGCCGTCCTGGAGAAGGAGGAAATGAGAGTTTCCTGACGGGCAATGTGTGCTCAGCTTGGTGCCTGTGGAGCCAGGACCTCCCACTCTGCGCAGCTTTAACAGGAGCATGGGGGTCACGATGAGCCCACTTAGCACAAGAGGTCCCAAAGCTGCTGTTGAGGAGTTAAACCCTTGGGTTTATAGACTTCAGCAGGTCGTAAGGGAAGGACTGGAGATGTCCTTCCCTGACCTCCTGGGTGCCCAAAGCAGACACTCCAGCCTGGGAACATCTGGAAGTTATTCCCAGAAGGACAGTCTTCTTCCCTGTAACTCTCCCGCTGCACGGCGGCACCACCAGAGCGGTTCAGGACTGGGCTGTGGGTGCTCTCGGCGGGGGGAGCTGAGGGCTGGGCTGGGGTGGCCGGCTATCCCTCCGCTGCTCCCTCCTGCTGTGGGCACCACGGGCGGCCAGGTGAGAGCATGTCCCCGTGGCACAGGAAGACGTTCCTGCTCTCAGGGCTGGAAACGCAACAACAAACCACAGGGCAGACAGCGCGGGGATGTGTCCCCCTTTGCTCGGGAAGCGTTTGGCACTTCTGGGTTTTTGCTACACGTCTCCATTCGTCCTGGAGACGTGCCTACGATGACTAACAGCTCTGAGCCATGACACTGCACTGTCTCAGTGCCTCGC
Source organism: Stercorarius parasiticus (assembly GCA_013396915.1). Taxonomy (NCBI): domain Eukaryota; kingdom Metazoa; phylum Chordata; class Aves; order Charadriiformes; family Stercorariidae; genus Stercorarius; species Stercorarius parasiticus. Next base: position 117,517 of record VWZL01003847.1, read on the forward strand.
TGCGAAGCCAGCCTTGGTGACCCGGCTCGCTCCCGGCCCACGTGCTGAGCTGGGGCCCAATGTCACCACGTGCTCCCACGCTGGAGGCATGTGATGGACACGCTGCCATGAGGCTGCGAGTGGGCACGGGGGCTCTGCCTCGGGACCTGCAGGGACCTCAGCCCTGGGCGGTTTGGGAGGTTTGTCCTCTGCCCCGACACGTGCAGGGCACAGGGAAAGAGCGAGGGGCATTCCCCAGGCAGCTCTTCCGGGGGCTGTGCCATCTCCCTCTGCCTGCCCAGCACGGAGGCACAGTGAGCTCCACATCTCCTGCCTTGGGTGAGGTCTGCCCTGGGGGATCCGCTGCCCGTGGAGGGGAAGAGCAGGAGAGGTCCCAGCACTGCTGCCCGGCGCTCGCAGGTCCCGGGCGTGCTCTGCTTTCAGCTCCTTAGAGCAAGAACTGCCTGCTTCCCAGGTGGATGTGGCTTCTCAAGATGTGTTTGCTCAGCAATAGGCATAAATCCTCTGCTCTTCACATTGCTCTGGGTGGGATAAAATATTCTGTGACTGTCTATTTAAACATCTTATGTTAATACCACGAAATGCTTGTTCAACTTCCAATATTCTTTTAGCTCTGTAGTAGTAAGCGCTCCCAGGCATGTCAGAGTACAGCAAATCCATGGCTACAGATGCTGCATCTGAACAAAACTCAGGCTGAGCAGGCAGGGGTGTTTCTGGAGAAGGGGACAGCTGATATTTTCCGGCAGAGGGGGAGTGACTGGGAAGGGCTTAGCAAAACGGTAAATAGCTGCTGTCACAGACACTTGCGTAACTGCTTGGTTTTCCCCATCATTTGTTGGTTGAGTCTGTTGCTTCTCTCTGCTTTTGACTCCGCTGTGGCAGACCCAAGGTTACCGGGTAAGCCAGGAGCGCCGCTTCAGAAAGGAGAGGGTACTACCTAATTGCAAAAGCTCCGAGTGCTTCTGTTAAACACTCTGCTGGGACAAGGTGATTGCAGCAGGGAGGAATCACCCCGATATTCAGTCACTGATGCACCCGGGACAGGGGCAGTGGGACCGATCCGCCCTGGCTGTGGAGCAGGGATGTGGGGGAATCGCTTCCCCAGGCCCAGCCAAGCCCTTTCCTTGCTGCCAGGATGGTCCGCGACGGGGTTTCTTGGGATCTCTCCTGACGGCAGCTGTGGTTTGTCAGTGCCTTGCCGGTGTGCAGGCTTACCTTTCACAGAAAGCTTCAGGAGACGCACGCCGGGCTGCACAGCCCTGGGGGGGACAGACGGGGACAGGCTTACAGGAAGCATGGGGAGGGACTCTTTATCAGGGAATGTAATGATAGGACAAGGGGTAACGGTTTCAAACTGAAGGAGGGGAGATTTAGATTGGATATTAAGAAGAAATTCTCTGCTGTGAGGGCGGTGAGCCCCTGGCCCAGGTTGCCCAGAGAAGCTGTGGCTGCCCCATCCCTGGAGGGGTTCAAGGCCAGGTTGGACGGGGCTTGGAGCAACCTGGGCTGGTGGGAGGTGTCCCTGCCCAGGGCAGGGGGTGGCACTGGATGATCTTTAAGGTCCCTTCCAGCCCGAACCATTCTGTGATTCTATGACTCACTTCGTGGCTCCCTGGCAGGGTCCCTGACCCCCGTCCCCGGCTGGGCAGCCCAGACCCAGTGCTGTGCCTGGGACAGCCCGGGCAGTGGTAAGGCTTCTGCTGTCTCTGTCCCTTCAACCCTCAACAATAACAGATTTACAGTCAAAAAGACCTTGAAAGGATGGCTCTTTTCCTTGAGGGAAGCACAAGAGAAAAAAAATAGGGTGTGCCCGATCCATCTGTCACTGGGGAAATAAGCCCATCCTTCTAAACTTAATGCCATCATTCACTAAGACCAAAGGTAGAGATCAAGACTGCTTACTCGGAGTAGTACCTAAGGCCGTGTCTAGTCAGACGCACAGGCAGCCACAGTGACAGCCAAATAAAGGGCTCTGGCACGGTCCCTCGGGAGCATGTGCTCTCCTCCAGGGCAAGCCATCGCCTCCGAAACTGGGTGCTCTGCAAGGAGCCCTCGGGCCACGCAGGGAGTAAGTTACTCTGAAGCGCGCTTATGAGGATCTCCTTAGAAGCCAGGAAATAAGTTCCAAGAGAGCATATTTCAGAGAAAAGACAGTCTATTTGTCTGCAGCTGCAAAGGAATCCCATACTCGTGGATGAAGGCAGCTAGCAATGTGATGAGTACTGTGGGCATACGGGCTCAGAACACGAGTCAGTAAGTTCTGCAAATCCTTGTTTAGCTTCTCCTCTAGCTCTCCCTTGCTACGTTTTCCTTTTTCCTGAGAAGACTTGAGCTACTTTTTCTCCTCTTGCATCCTGTGGCACGTAGCAGCAGGGCTGGGGGGCCGGGAGCTCTCCCCTGATGCGTGTGCACAGGAGCACGAGGGGAGTGACCTTCCCACCGGTGCCTCCACTGGACACGCTTCCAAACTGGAGCGACATGTTGGCTGATGGGTTCTCACTGTGGCAACCGGCGATGCTGCTGCTATCAGTGACGTCTTTATTGAGGCAAGCAAGAGAAGCAGATGGTGCCTCAGTCAGCATCTCCATAAACGTGAGTGGTTGCGGCTATAAAAGCCAACTGCTCTGGAGGGATGTTGCTAAGCTTTCCTTCCAGCATTACTGCTCGGCTTTTTCCTCCTGAGGCACGGTGACCCTCTTCCAAAGAGAGGGCATAAATCATCACTTGTTTTTTTCCTTTAATTCCTGGATGTGCTGAGTACTGCGCAATAAATTATACTGCTCACTGTAAAAGAAAATTCAGATGCAGCTCTGCCAGCCTTTTGAATCCCTGTGTTGCAGGTGATGGGAGGATTCAGTTAATCATCCTGATATTGCTCACATCACCCAGAAGCATGCCGGTAAATGCGGTGAGATGAGCCATTAGGTCACTCGGCAGATGAGCGGGGGATTTGGGAGCACACAGATCCCAAGGCAGCCGGCCCCGGCCCCTCCCAGGGAGGCCACAGCCCTGAGCTCAGGCTCTGAGCAGACACAGGTGTACCTGCCCCTCACCGCTCGGGGCTTGTCTACACAGGACTCTTAAGAAAGTTAAATTGAAGTAACTAAATCCAAAGTGGATTAAAGAGCATTAAAATTCTGCACGAAACTCTCATTCAGAATTAAAGCGGCCTTAATTCAGTTTAATTTACTCCCAAATGCTACTAAATAAGGCCATTTAAATTGTCCTCAATTAGCATAAGTGGTCCCATATAGGCATTTATACATGCGGTTTAATAAGCCCATTTTTAAAAGCGAGATCCGCCTTGAGCTTCCGTAGGTAGGCAAGCCAGGTCCGCGGCCACTCTGCTGACACGGCTGCTGATTGAGGCTGGTTAGCCAGAATTCGGCAGTGTTAGCATTGAGGAACTGGCACGAGGCCAGCTTCTTCCCCGCCAGCAGATAAGAAGATCCTTGAATGCCACCTATTTTGACTGCGTTAAATGTATGAGTGGGAGATGAAAGGCTTTGCCAGAGGACGAGCTCTTCCTTTAAAATCGGGGACAAGGGAGTGGTAATCCCTAGAAAAATCCCTAGAAAAATGTGATGTCAGGGTTTTACAAGACTTGTTCGTGAGCAAGAAACCAGACTGGAGGAAAGCTTACGCTGAGTCAGCAGAGAACTGGAAGGAGATGGACAACTGGGAAGGACTGAGCCCATCCCTGGGATGGGGCTCCCGCTACAACAGGCGACCCCAGTGTCACCACTGCCCCGGATGCTTTTGTTGGTTTTTTGCTTTCTAGAAGCCCCGATTCAGAAAGAAAACCCTTCAGCAGGAGGAGATGCTGCTGGCTGCCCCTGACCCCCCTCCTGTCGCGGCTGGGCACATGCTGGGGTCCAGTGTCTGGCCTTGCCTGCCCTCCCCCTCGCGCTCACAAGTTCCTCCTCAGGAAGGCCCCGTGCATGCGTGCGCTGCTGCCGCCGAGGGGATTTCCACCGCTTTCCTGTGGGCGCAGCCATCTCGCAGCGCTCGCAGCGGGGACGAGCACCACTTGGCAGCCCAGCAGTGCCAGCGGACAGCCCGGCCCGATGCCAAGAGGGGATGATGGGACTGCTGTCACGGCGCTGCCTCCCGCTCAGCCCCACTGCCCCCCAGCCCAGCCCCCCCAGCGAGCCCTGCCAGGCATCCCACCCTGGGGACTGGGACTGTGTCCCCTGGCACACCATCCAACCCTATCCCACTCCAGGGACCAGGACTGTGTCCCTCACATGCCATCCAACCCCATCCCATCCCAGGGACTGCGACTGTGTCCCCCGGCATGCCATCCAACCCCATCCCACTCCAGGGACCGGCACTGTGTCCCCCGGCACGCCATCCAACCCCAGCCCAGCTCGGCAGAAGGAAAGTCCGAGGGCTGTGAGGCGGGGGCTGGACCTCTGGTGCACAGCACAAGATCTAAGCACTGCAAGATGTCTATCCCAAAACAAAGTGGTGTTTGTTGGCACCTGGATGTGGAAGCAGAGCAGGCAAGCTCGGAAAGCCCTTCTGCAAAATGCCATGGAGGTGCTCTGTGCCCCTTCCGAAAGCCATGCAACGGGTATTGCCATGTTTCTGCTAGACCTGGTGCTAGTAAGGCTCCTCTGAACACTGGTCCTTTCCCTCCCCTCAGCCCGGTTCCCTGTTGTGCAGCTCCTCATGCATTTCCCACTCCAGGACAACTCACCGCTCCACACTGCATGGCAGCGGGCTGCCGCAGACGTGATTTTCTGCAGGGTGCTGGTCCCCGGGCAGTGGCTTTACCAAGGTCCTGGGGAACAGGACACCCAGATGAGCAGAGAGGGGCAGAGCCCTCCGGGCATCTTTGGAAGAAGCGGGATTGCAGCTGGGTCCAGGAAGGCACCGGGAAGATGGCACAGCACAGTGTGTGGTCCAGGGACAGCAGGGCAGAGGTGTGACTGTCCCTGAAGACACGCCAGGCTTTTTTGCACAAGGAATTTAGCCGCAATACCTCCTCCTTGGTGCTGTGGAGCAGAATGGGTCAATACACTTTCAAATCATCAATTAAGTGAGAGCCTATTTCTTGCTTTGGACCAGAGAAGCTGTGCCAGCAGGCAGACGCAGCAGCATGGGACAGCTCTGCTCCTCCAGCCCCTCTCCCTGCGCAGGGGACCCTTCGTCTGCCTCCAGGGAGAAACATCTCCTGCCTCGTAGGGGTAGAGAAGGGCCTCGGTGCATCCCTGCTCCTGGCGGAGGCTTTCCTCTGGAGACCTTCGTACCCTCAGAAGCTGCAGCCTCCCCAACAGCCCTCGCGATGCCGAACAACTGAAGCACTTTCTCTTCAAAGCAGTTTGCAAATGTGAAAAAGAAAAAAAAAAAAAAATCAGAAGTAACCACTGGGAGCTGTGGGGCGTGGCCAGCATCTGACCCCTTTTGACTTTTAGGGTGGAGAAGCCAACAGCCCCTCTCTATCCTGGCTGCTCCCTTTACCAAATCAGAGCAGGCTGCGCGCAGTTGCTGTCGCTGCTTTGCATAAATCAGAAGCTCCAGCTTTGTGGCTCTTACTTGGGGTATTTCCTATAAAAAGCACATCTGTGGCCATACTTTTTGGTGCAATAGACTTTAGCCTGGAAGCAAAAGCACACAAACAATGCTAAATTCATGCTGACTGGAGTAGATTCCAAGGGAAAGAAGAGTTGGGAAAGCACCTACTTAAGTACTGACTAAGGATATTATCTCTGATCTGAATCTAGCCTGTGTGTGTGTGTTGCTGTTGAGTACACAGTGCGGTTTCAGACATGGCCAGAGACAAGAAAAAATGATTGTTTCAGGGTAACCACAAGGAAGACGAATGCAAATGTATTCCTGTAACTGGGAGAGTTCCCTCTCTCTTAAGTTGGGCTCTGGCACATGGCCTCAGGGAAGCAAATTTGCAACTACCTTCATTAAATTGTTTAGGAATGATTAATCAGAAGTCAGAGATGTAAAATTTTTGCACGTTGTGAAATGTTAGTTGAATTGCTGCAGTTGCGTACAGTCCGTGAGGGTGGCTTTAGCCAATAGTCAGGGGACAGGCACCACTGTTTGACAGATGTTTCCTGCCAGCTCTTATCTCCTCCAAAAGACGGAGTGATAAGCTTCCACCGGCTGAATCACAGCCACTTGCATCACCCCGGGACCAAAGTGGTGCAAGAGACGTGTGTCAGCGGCTCCAGCCTCCTGCGCGGTGCATGCCCGGCATGCAGCCGGTGTGGGCACCCTCCGGCTGGTCACCACCAGCACAGGATGGGCCACCACAGCAGGAGACACCACACCCCTGACCACGCGCTGCCGTGCCCACCCTTCAGGTGACTTCAGTGTCACCGTGTGCCGTGTCCAAGCACCAGCTGCTGGAAGCACAGCTCATACAGAACATAAAAAAATACAGAGCGCCAAAGCTTGTGGCTGTGCATTCACACCTTCCTTCTGCCTGAAGCCACCTACAGCCTAGGCCTGGATTGAATGGCAGCGGTGCGTTCTCAGTGACGACTCGGTGGCCGCAGGATTGTCCCCGCGCCTGGCAGAGCCCACCGTCCCCTGCCCTCTGTCCCGTTTCAGCTGGTGGGGCTCCAGCTGGGCGCTGCCTGTGCCAGGGCCGCAGCCGTGGCTCCCCGACCGCTCTTAGGCAAAGCCCAGTCCCTGACACGGTGAGGGGACGCAGGTCGGTACCACCTTCACCTGCACGGGTCAGGAGACGTGCCCTCCCTCAGGGAGCACCGAGCACCCGCTTTGGAGCTCTGGGACCCCATCGCCATTTGACACCCACCTCTGACGGAGGAGGAAGTAAAAAAAGGGCCAGGACTGGAGTTTTAATGTTTTTAACCTCAGAGTAACAGCAGCCAAGGACAAGCTGGAAAACCCCCTGAGGAACCAGCTGCTCTTCCGCATCGACCGCTTTGATCCGGGCTTTGCCTGCCTTTGCTAACCGAGGGTTCGGGTGCCCCGGCAGGGATGGAGGGCCGCTCACCAGCCGGGGGGAGCAGGGGCTGGCCCGGGGGGGCCGGGAGCGGGGTGTGTGTGTGGGGGGGAGCATTTCCCTAACGAGCAGCTTGTCGGGGCAAATCTGCCCGCGTTGCAACACGATTTGCATAAACCCCAGGTGTTTGCAGCAGGGACCTGCCTCTACATCTGCCGGGGTTATTCCGCGAGGAGGCATCGGCGGGGCTGGACGGGGACCAAAGGGAACTGGGGGGGCGGAGGGGCCCCGGCCCCGCTCGACTCCGCGGGCCCCGGGGGGCAGGCCGGCGGCAGGGCCCCTGGCGAAGCCGCACGCCGAGACCGGGCCGGGCCGGGCCGGGCCGCGTCGCCTCCCCGCCCCGGGGCCG
>VWZL01003847.1:124899-140613 GCA_013396915.1 Stercorarius parasiticus
CGGCGGCAGGCCGGTAAGAGGGGGGGCGGACGGGCGGCTCCGGGGCGGGGGGCCCGACCCGACCCGACCCGACCCGACCCGACCCGACCCGACACGCGGCGGCCGGGCCCCCTGGAGGCCGGGCCGGGAGCCCGGAGGGGGGCCCGCTCTAACGCCCGTTCTTGGCCCGCAGGTCCGGGGCGTGAGCGGAGGCCGGGAGTCCCCCGCGGGGAGCCATGAGCGCGGGCAGCCTCTCCGCCTTGCCGAGCTGGCCTGAGGCGCTGCCGGCCGCCAGCCCGCCGGCGTCCCGGCTCGGAGAGAGGATGAGCGGCAGAGAGCCGAGCGAGAGCCGCGGCCCCGGCGGCCTGCCCGGTGCCGAGCCGCCCGAGGAGGCGGGGAGCCCCGGGCGGGAGCCCTGCGACCCCGCCGAGATGCAGCTGAAGGTGGACTTCTTCCGCAAGCTGGGCTACTCCTCTGAGGAGATCCACGTCGTGCTGCAGAAGCTGGGCCTCAACGCCGACACCAACACGGTGCTGGGGGAGCTGGTGAAGCACGGCCCGGCCGAGCGGGAGGCTGGCGAGGCGCCCCCGGAGACCAAGGAGGCCCCGCTGGTCCCCCGTGGGGGTGCCGCCAACAAGAGCCCCGCGCCCCCGCCGGCCCCGGAGGAGACGGAGAGCGAGAACCTGAAGCCCATCGTTATCGATGGCAGCAATGTGGCCATGAGGTGCGTTGGGGGGTCCTGGGGGGCGCGGCGGGCCGGCAGTGGCCCGGTGAGGCGGTCACCTCTAGCGAGGGGGGTGTGCCGAGCGCTGAGAGCTCAGGGTCTGAAAAACTCGGGGGGTTTCTCACTGCAAACAGACACGGCTGCGTGCCCTGGTAGCAGCTGGTAATATTTTTCCAAGGCACCTCAGCAGTTTGCACAGCTCTCGGGAGGATGAGCATCGTGTTTGCAGATGCAGTCTGCCCGGGTGGCCTCTGCTAGCCCAGGGCCAGTGGTCACAGGGCTCTGACAGGAGCAGGCATGCTTCCTGGAAACAGAGACATTTCCTTCTATTTTCTAGCTAATGAGGAGGATAAGTGAAGGTACATTGTCCTCTTACCTAATGGCTTTATGTAAGTTTCAGTAGCAGGAAGTTGCTCAATAAATAATTACAGATTTAATTAGAGAAGGCTTTGTAATATGGACCTGTCTCCTGCATTGGAGACTAGTCTTCAAACTGTGACTCCTATGTTTTGGTTGAATTTACGCGCAGTATAGAGAACGGATGAGGTGTCGAAGGGGCACTCCAGCCTGTCGTGTCACCAGGGCCGGGCTGTGGCTCACCCCCAGCATCTCGGGTGTCCTGGTGCTGGTGGCATGGGTCTCGTCGGGTGCTGCAGCCAGAGGCAGCCTGCGAGGGAGTGCAGGAGCCCTAGTATCCACCGAGCACCCAGAGTCTCTAGGCTGGATATTTATTGTCCTGATGTCCCTATTTCCACCTTGGCTTTTGTCCCCCATGCTGGCAAGCGTTGCCTGTCCCCAGTGCTGCACTCCCCACCTCTACATGGGGGGGGACGGGGGACGATGACACCTGGGCCCTGTTAATTTAAGGCATCAGGGTTCTGAATTGGCCTCTGTCGTTGCAGTTCAAAAGCAAGCCTCCTTCACTGTGTTTTAGCTTAATAGGTCTTGTAGTGTATGTTTGTGTACACGGACTTTTTTTTTTACAAAAAAAGCGCCTGGGTGCACACAGAGCTGCTGTGTGCATTACTGTATGTTTTTGCCGAAGGTGAAAGTGCTGTGTGGAGATTTGTTTGCAGGTGTGGTTTTCCCTAAGCCGTGCCTGACAATTCCGAGAAGAGGACTGAGAAAAGATGGGGTACGGTCTGCTGTGTGACCGACAAACAGAGCTGGCGAGTCCTGAGGCAGATACGGAATTCTGATGGCAATAGAGCAGGGTTGGCAAGCAAGATTTGACCTGGGTGTCCGCAGGAGAACACCGTCCTGTTCCCGTGGCTCTCCAGCGGCTGGGCAGTCACTGGAGGAAAATGGCCCATTGTGAGACCTGGGCCGATAAGTGTGACTCTTGCAGTGAAGTTTACCTTAGATAAGTGCTCAGGCTGAAACAACAGACTCGGTTGTGTTTTTTGAATGAGGAGGCTCTTGCCTGAGAAAGTTATCCCAAAAAGCCCAGGAGATATCATAGCAAATGTGACTCAGGGCAGGCCAGGCGATAATAACGCTGCCGATAGGACAGAGTTTGACATGAGAAAAGCAGCCTGGCTTTTTTTAAGCAATTTGCTAGAAGGGGAATTCCATTCTGAAACTTCCTGTATTGATGGTGTGATGTTCCCTGCTGATTCATTTGCAGTGTGTACAGCGGCCTCCCTGCACAGCTCTTGACAAACACATGCAAATCATAGTGGAAATTAGCTTTTACTTCCTTCTAAGGGAATTTTTTCTTGGCTGCTGCCAAATCAGATCAGCCCAATTAGCTACCTTCTGCAGACTTGAGATTGGTAGAGGGACTCAAAAAAAAAAAAAAGAAAAAACGCTCTGTTTTTCCTCATTTATCTCTAAAAGACTGTAGTGAGCTGTGTCTGGTTATCTGTAGCAAAACCAGTCTGGCATTGGAGAAAATTTTTTAGAGCACCTTTCTCCTAATTGTTAATGTCAGTCTTTCTGTGATTTAGGATTCTTAATGAAGATGTGTTAGATGTCTCTTTAGGTGTTAGCTTTGGTGTTAAATGGATAGTTCTTATAGAATAATTATTTTGGTCCAACTCTTCCATTTATTAATAGCCTCAGAGACAGGTGAGGACAAGAGAAATAAAGTTTATTCCTGGTGGTACAGCTGTACTTCAGTCGTAGCGCTCCTTAGCAGTGCCTCTGCTGGGATGCCAGCTCTCTGCGGAGGCGTTTGTTGGTGTTCCCAGTGGTGGGGGGAGTCGGAATGCTGTTTGTTCCCCGTGGTGGGGAGAGTCGGAATGCCGTTCAAGTCTAGATGGGAAGAGTAAGACTTTGGGGCAGGGGTAGTGCCCAGGTGGGGAGAATCTTACTGCATTTTGAGACCAGTTATCTCCAGTATGGTACATCTTACCGGAGTGTCATCCTGAAATGTAGGCCATTAGATCCCTGGAATGACAAATCAGGCTGCAATACAGAAATGTTGAAAGCTTGCCAGAACCATTATCAACAGAAGAGACGATTACACTGTAAATACTGGCAATTGTCAAACAGGAGCAGTAGTTTCCTCTTAGAAGTTCTGGAAACTTATTGATATGACCTAATGAATAACTAAGGAGCAGCTTTTTGCATTGGTATGTCACTTCTGATGCTGTTGTCAGACTTTGCTTTCGAACTGACAAGTGCTGTTAAGACATTCAGCACTGATCCCATTAACAGGAGATGTTGCTATTTTGTGCAAATAGTGCATTTGTAACTGATTTTTGGGGCCATAATATAATTAAGAAGTGTCTTTCTGCAGTGCTGATGTCCTTGAGGGCATAAAATGTCTTGTTTTCCTTAACTTCACAAGGAAAACACCTAGTGAGGGTGCAGTTTACGCGGGCAGAGGCTAACCACTGGTGCTAGCTGGCAGAATAGGACAAAGGGTGTTCAAGATGATGTTGTAGTCAGAGCTAAAAATAAAAATCTGGAGTCCGGAGTTGAAGTAAAGGCTGTGTTACAGAGGAGCTGCAACAGTTATGGCTGCCTTCTCCCTCCCCCTGAGGATTTGGGTATTTGTTGGTATACTGAGGTGCTAAAAGCAACAGTAATTCTGTAAATATCTTAGCGTGGCTATTTACAGGAGATGAACTATGAGTACTGATTTTGCTACTGTAGACCCTTCTTCACTAAAGGTTGTCTGAATTCATGGGTCCATTTGCTTAGGGTATTGCCTGACTAGTCTGTACATAACCTGAATATTGAAATCCTTAATTTTTCTTCTTCGATGCAGCCATGGAAATAAGGAAGTGTTCTCCTGCCGAGGTATCCTTCTGGCTGTCCAGTGGTTTTGGGACAGGGGACACAAGGATATTACGGTCTTTGTGCCATCTTGGAGAAAGGAGCAGCCACGACCAGATGTACTCATAACAGGTGTGGAAATATGAAAACCAAAAGTAGCTTTTTAGGCTTAATGCTTTGTCACTTAATGAGCTTGCAAAGTTGTGGCTAGTTAGTAATTAACTTATGAATGGAAGATCTGAGTCGCAGGAGATCCAGTAAGCTGAGCTGACCAGTGAGAATTAGTCATTAACTTGTCCCCTAAGCAAGTTCTTGCCTGGATCAGCTGGAATAATTCAGAGAGCAAAGAATGTAAGCCTACTCTGCTTTCTAACTTCTTGTCTTCTATTACTTGCATTTTTTTCCTCTTTCAGGGACACATCTTCATGCTTTGTATTTGACTGTAGCCTATTTGATGCTGTAGACTGTATAGATTTTCTATATGCTAAAAGTTAAAGCTTGATGGGAGTTTAGTCATAATTATTCAAATTGAGGGAGTTTGCTCTGAACGTGCAAATAGCTGAGGTTTCTGAGTAACTCTGCGGAGAAATCTATGCATGTAGTATGGCACTACAAAAGAGACTGGCCTGCCAGTCTGAAACGTGGACCACACTTTGCGTGCGAAGGATTATGTGGCTGGGACTTGCTGTATTACGGCAGCCACTGAGTGTTCTCGGGTGCCATGCAGGCACCAGGGCTAGGAATCCACCTCTGACAGCCTGACGAATGGTGTAAGAAAAGAGATGAGAATATAGGCTGGGTTGTGGAGAGATGAAATGACTGTACATGAATTTTGTTTTTATTTATAATGTTACTTGACCTGTGCAAAGGCCTTTTGGGCTGTGTAAGTATGTTCACAGTTGTGTTTGTTCTAGACCAGTACATTCTCCGTGACCTTGAAAAGAAGAAAATTCTGGTCTTCACTCCTTCCAGGCGGGTTGGAGGCAAGCGTGTTGTCTGTTATGATGATAGATTCATTGTGAAACTGGCACATGAGTCGGATGGCATTGTGGTTTCTAATGATACTTATCGGGACCTGCAGAACGAGCGTCCTGAGTGGAAGAAGTTCATTGAGGAGCGCCTACTGATGTACTCCTTTGTTAATGACAAGTATGTTCCTATTCTTCCTTTGCTTTTAAAAAAGATCTGTGTGAGCATGCTGTCTTGCTTTACTGAAGCAATGGCAAGTGATGCATGAAAAGAGCAAAATGCTGGGACAGAGTAGGGGAGGGGGGCGGGAATCCTGTAGAGATACTTTTTTGATAGAAGGGAGTGTGGTGGGAAGAACCACCCAACTGCAGTGATGTACAAAGGCATAAGGAATTGGAGTCATCTTAATAGCTGTTCATGGTTTGGAGCTAGGAGTTCTGCCGTAGCGGAGCTCCTAGGAGAGCTCCAGGACTTGATTTCCTCACAGGGCGATCATTAGCAGGCCTAGCAGCAAGTGCTAATTCTGGTCAGCAATCAAGCACAAAACCTCCTCTGTTCCTAAAGTGAAGCGCTCCATGCCAGTCTTTACTAGGTGACGGGAGAGGTTGTCACTGCAGGGAAATGGGAAAGCTTTTTAGGGCTCAGATAGCTTTTAACCTTCAATGAAATGGGAAACTTCTAGACGAAATGAAAGCCTGACCCAAGAAAGTGAACTGCTGCTGATTGGGATTTATTTTTCTTTAGGTTTATGCCTCCAGATGATCCCTTAGGGCGACATGGCCCCAGCCTGGATAACTTTCTGAGAAAGAAACCTGTTGTGCCAGAACACAAGAAACAACAGTGCCCTTATGGTAAGACCTGCCTTCTAAATGTGAAGACTGAGGTGTCTGTGCAAGCGTAATTCATGCATTTCGTCAAATTCGGCTGCTCATTCCATGCTCTGCCTTTCCTTGCAGGGAAGAAATGCACTTATGGAATTAAGTGTAAGTTCTACCACCCTGAAAGGATCAATCAGCCCCAGCGCTCATTAGCTGATGAACTCCGAGCCAATGCAAGGTTGTCTCCTACCAGAAGTACCAGTGCCAAGGAGGAGAAAAAAGGCAAAAGAGGTTCCCAGGCAGAGTTCTCGTGCTCTGTGCCCACAGAGAGTGATAAAAGCTCTTTGCAGAAGGTCCCTGCGGAGAGGAAAAGCTTGACCCACAAAGCAAAGCCCGGCGATGTTCCGCTTCAGGTCAAAGGCTGTGTGTCTGGCAGTGTCCCCCCTAACAGTGGGAACCACAGGGCCTCTGACAGGTACCAGCAGCCTCACATGGACTCTCTGTCTTATATATCTCAGGAGCATCTCGACTCAGGCATTGGGTCTCTGGAGAACCAACTGTCTGACATGTGGCCTTACAGATGTACCAGTCACTGTGATCATTCCCATGCCGATCAGGTGGCAGTCTGCACCTGCGGTAGGCAGAGACCTGTCTACCCACATTCTCCCAGCTTAGAGCAAAATGGTCTGGTCTCTTACAAGCATGGTTCCCATAAATCATCTTCCTCTGGTGCTAGCTTCTTGCAGTATAGCCCTGAGATCTCTCACTCAGGACCTCCTCACTCTTTCTCAGGCTACGGAGTACCTGTACACCCAGCTAACGCTGGCCAGTACAGTCTGCCGAATGACTATAACACGCCTCCACCCCATTCTCGCGAGTACTGGTCTGAACCATACCAGATGCCGTCTCCTCAAGTGAGATCTCCCAGCGTGCGAGATCCTCGTTCGGTACAGAGAGCCCCAGGGCCGGCATATGGGGACTCCTGCCAGTGGGCTGTCTCTGACCAGTTTGCGGAGGAGCGGGCCAATGTGCACGTCAAGCTGTGTGGCATATTCCATCCCCATTTAGTTGATGCTGTGATGAGCCGTTTTCCTCGGCTGCTGGATCCCCAAAGGCTTGCTGCAGAGATACTAACGTACAAGTCTCAGAACCCGGGTATATGAGGCAGGTGCCAAGGGCAGTCAGGCATGTGAAGTGCTCGAGGGACAGTGTTTGCACTCTGTAGCTGCCATAGATGCCTTCTGAGCGCTGCTCCTTATTCCTTGGAAGTACCAGGCTCCGACTTGGGGCTGGACACCAAATGCGGTATGCTCACAGCAAATTCTGGTCTAGACATGAGTGTGCTCCTCTTAGAGAGGTGAGAGCACCCTAGGGTCCTGTCTTCCCCCCAGGCTGTTGAAGAAGCTTTGGGTGATGCACGGGAGCCAAGGCTGCGGCTTCAGAGCAGCGTTTTTCCTTTGGGATGTGTGGAGAGTCAGGCACATCCTAAATTCCTGCCGTTCGGAACTGAATGTGACCTGACTCCTCCCATTAGCTGCAGTTTTGAGGTGGCTGAGTGTATTACTAGGCATGGCGGGGGGGGTGGGGACGGGACGGAGGACTCAGGGGGGCTTGTAAAGATAAGGGGGCACTGCCTTTGCAGTGGTGTGAGGCTTATTTGTGAAGACTGGAATGCGTTGTCGAGCCTGTTCTTAGCTCTTAACTAAGCCTCTTTACTAAATCCTACTATGCAGATCTGTGGAAAACGTTGGATTATAAATCTAGTATGAAGCTAGGTTTAGCTGACTTTCATTTGGTTGGTGCACTTCTTTAACGATGCTTTCCACGCCCCTCCTGCTTGCCTTACCTTCCTGAGGTGAGGTAATTCTCCAGCAGGTACCACAAGTGCTTCGCAAGCAGCGCGGCTCCCAGAAATAAGAGGAGCCAGGAGTGCAATCCTTCCGTGGGGTGAGAGGCCTGACGCTGCCCCACAGCTACGTGCCAGTTGTGTGTCTGGCATTCGCTGAAAAACGCAGTTGTCGGGCCACGTGGGTGACCACGCTGTTGATGCTGCTCTACAACATTGACCTTGGCTGGGAACCCGGCTTGGGCTATCTCTGTGCAACGCCGGCAGGGAGGATTTATGATGTTGTGCCTTTAGTCTTCAGACAGCAATAGTTTTGAGCGTTCGGTAAAACAGCCATAGTCACGTCTGGACTGCTGCCAGTCCGGGTCCTGAGGATTCCTTTGTATTTTTCTCTGTAAAGCTGTTGCTTCATCTTCTTTCTTACTAATGTTTTCCTGTCCCCTTCAGCTCTGTCAAACTATAGCAGCATCCAAAAACATAGGATAAGACTTATTTGGTAAGACTGTTCCCCTTTCGTTCCCTCTTACTCTGTAAGATGTTTTTTACTGTAGATACTGTAACAGATTTTAAATATGCAAAACCAATTGCTGTAGTAATTGGTTCTGGTCCTGGAATTTCATTGTGCTTAGAATGCAAAGATGTTTCTTGCACTTGCAGGCCAGAAGCAGTTGATTTGTTGATACACATTGTATCTGGGTTTTTTGTTATGGGTTGTTTGTTTTTTTTTTTTTAAATACATCCATCTTGTGGTTAAACCAAGGTCCTTGAGTGGCGAATTGTGAAGGGGAGAGTGGAATCCAGCTGTTTCCGAGAAGGGTTTTGTCTCTCGCCGTTCTCCCCTCTGACTCTCCGAGGCCTGACCTACCCAGACTGGCACCATGTGCCATAAAAACCACAGGGACACAGAAACCTGTATACCTGGTTAATTATGATACATTACAAATTAGTAATGTTTCATGTTAGTAAGCAAAATGCTTCTTAATTTTAAGTAACCTGATACTTTGCATATTTGTAAATTACAGGAAAAAATGGTTTTTAATGTTATTGTCCAGCAGCTTGCTGCTTGATGCTGGTTTTAATTAGTACTGTTCTCGACTCAGCCATTGTGTTACTTGGCGCGGTGGTTTTTGGTTTTCTGGTGGAATGCTGGTATACGCTGCTTCTCTTGCAATCAGAAGACTAACATTTTATACTCACAAGCTGACATTTTACTGAACTTTTCTGTATCGTTATGCAGTATATAGTTTATGTACTGAATGGAGGCAGCCGTGTGAAAGCCATGGCGAAGTAAGAACTTGTGTTATATGAATAAAAACTGCTGAGTTGAATTACTTGGGCTCTGGTGGCTTTTTGGAAGACCATTCAATATTTTGGCCGGCTTGCCAGGAAAATCGGAGAAATGGTCCTTCTTCCCTGGGGGTCCTCTCCAGTCCGAGATCTCCGTATGCAGCCCAATGGCAGCAGCAGTCTGATGCCTGAGCATTGACAGGTTTGTCAATTGATGCAGTGTGATGGGTCAAAAAAAAATAATCGAATAGCTGTAGCAGATAACAGCACATCCAGTGTTTGCTGTGTGTTTGGCGTTACGGGTGTGCCCGCTGCACGGGGGAGGCGCTGGCAGCCGAGGCGCCGCGAGGCAGCGGGGTGCTGGCGTGTGGCTCCAGCTGCAGAGCTCTGCGATGGTTCAGGTGCTAATGAATAGTGCACCCAAAATTCTTTTGGAAGAAATAGCGTGGGCTGTGCTTCAGTTTTAATGGGCAGTTCCACAGTCCAGGCTGGACACAAATACATATTTTTATCCAGTTACGTAGCACAGCTGTGTCAGATGTTGAGCATGACAATAGGATAATATGCTGGCTGTAGCTTGTCAAGACTTTGCTCTCAAGCTTTGTTACGAACTGGGAAGGAAATGCAGTAGCAATTTTGGTGCTCGCATTTCTGTGTAAGAATCTTCCCCTCCTACCCGCTGTACTGCAGTACAGCGTTTTCTTAGCTGACTTGTTAAATAACTTCATGGGCTTTATTCAAATTTGTGTTCTTAACTTAATACAGGGCGATGACTATTTCTAGTTAATCAAAAACAAGGGAAGCGGGTGCTCCTGGAGACAGTGCTTGGCTTCAAAAACCAAATCTGAAATGGGAACGTCACAGGGTGAAAGGTCATTTCTTGGCTGTGGGAGAGGAACCCTCCCGAGTGTTGGAAGGGACACTAAGCTCGTGTGGCTCCGCACATGTGTGACGGCGGGGTCTTGGTGGGGAGGGGATTAAGCGATGCGTCGTCGATTGGGTCAGACCTTTCAACCAGGTGAAGACTGGTGGTGCCCAGGAGCTCGGGAAAGGTGGGGAACGCTGATAAAACTGTCACTGCTGCGGAGTTCCCCCCTGCACTGGGTCAGAGGAGCTGCCTACCTGCACGCCGCGGGCTGCTGCGCTCGGGCAGGCGCTGGCCGTGCTGCTGTTGTGGAATTTTCACAATGCATCCTGTGGCTTACCGCTTCCTCGGGGTGCATCGGCAGGGGGGACCTGTCAGGACTGCTGTGCGTTTGCACTGTGTTTCTTCTCCATCTAAAATAGGTTAGATCTTCCTGTCAGCTCGCTGATCTGTTCGAGTTAAGGAGGTCACACACAGGCACCTGTTGAAAGCTCCCTGTCCTGCAGTGGGGTTGCCCTGCCTTCATGCTATGGAGCCTCGTGCGCAGCCCCGCAGGAGCCCGACTCCTCTCCCAGTGGCTTTTCCTACCCTGGCAGGGTGAGGAATGGCTGCTGCTGCTCCCCTCGAAAGGAGGAGCTCCCAGGCCGAGCTGGAGAAGGGGGGATGGAATACTGAAAAGTGTCAGGGCACGACCCCGGGAAGGAGGAGGAGAACTGCTGCCATGACCCAAGGCTCGCTCTGTTGGACGGTGGAGCTCTGCAAAACGAGACTGCTGAGCCCATTTGCCGCCAGCTCTTTCCTTCCAAACCGAGCGTGCCGTCCTTCCCCCTCCAGCAGCGACCCAGTCACTGGCACCGGCATCCGTGGTGGGCCCTGCTGGAGCCAGGTGCCGGTGTTCAGCAGGAGCAGGTTGCTGTGGCTCCATCCTCCCCAGAAGTGCGAGGGGGTGTGAAGGGAGCAAGGGAAGGGGGGGCTGGGGTCGGAAAAACTTTGACGTGAAAGTGAGGAGGGTGAGCAGCCGTGCTTGTGAAGAGGAATGAGGGGTCCACCAACGTGTTTTGGGGATGGAGAAGGAGAACAGTCTCTTCTTTGCCTTCCCAGTTGTGCTAGAAATAGATGGAAAAGGTAAATATCATCCAAGGAAAGACTTTGCTTCCACTGCACAAGGAAAGGATGAATGGGCAGGGGAAGAGCCCTGCTGCAGAAGGATATCTTCTCTTTTTTTTTCCCCTTTTTTNAGGGAAGGAAGAAAGGGGAAGCTGTGCTGTGGCAGAGGTCAGGGTAGAGACTGCTGGATTCTCATCTCCTTCCCTGTGCGGTCGGTGGCCCAGGAGGGGCCCCGGGTGGTGAACGCAGCCCCCCGCTCCCAGCCCAGTGGGGCTCTGACCCCCGGTGCCTGCAGGGCCAGCAGAGCCGGACCCCCTCCCCTGCGCCGGCTGCCTTTGCCCTTCTTGCTCCCGAACTTTCATTTGAACCCATCTGGTTCCCTCCCATCGGGGGATTTCCAGGATGTGGCTAGCTCAACCCAAACATTTTAAGGCGTTTCCAGAGGCAGGAATCTGACCCGGGGCTCCCGGAGGGGCCGTGGGAAAGGGGCAGCACATGTGTGCGCAGCGTCACGCGGGGCTGCGGCCATGCCACTGCCCGGCACAGGCCACCTTACGAGGAAGGAGGTTCAGCGTCAAACCGCTGCTCTCGCCCAGCTCTGAGGCTGCAGGGCTGCTTCTCTTTCTCTCCCCCGCAGATAGGAAGAGGCATCCCAAGCGCAGCAGCGTGCTCACCCTCCAGCCATGCACTTCTCGCGTTGCCTGGAGCCAGCCTTTCTCTGCGCCTTGGGATTTAGGCCGTGAAAACCCCTGTGCTCCCTGAGGCCAGGGTTTGCCCGTGGAAAGTTTTCCCTTAAGGAGGTGCCTGAGGGCAGCACAAGTGCTTTCTGGCTGTCTCAGCTTCTCCTGGAGCAGTCTGCCCCGAGCAAAGCTCAACCCTTCGCTGCAGCCACCGGGGCCAGCAGCCGGCTCAGCCCTCCCGGCCAAGCCATGGACCAGCCCTGAGCTTCCCCCCGCGCCCCCAAAGCCCGCATTGCACAAATATTTTGGAGTAAATACAGCTGCCTGGTTGAGCAATAGGTCAGGAGGATTTGCATGGCGGGTTGGCCTGGGGAAAGGTTCCCGCAGCTGTTGCGTGGGGGCTGCCCACCCGCGGGGCTGGAGGAAGAGCTGGGGAGTGCTGTGAATGCTGCGTGACTTCACCTCCGCCCCCTGAGCCCCGTCGGTGGCAGTCACTGGGCCGCTCTCGGAGCGGGGATTTCCAGCACAGCCCGTGGATCGCCGCCGGGGAGCTGTGCTGCGTGGCTGCGGAGCTCCCGTCCTGTCGCCGGTGCTCCCGAGGTCTCTGCGCAGCTGCTGCTGGGATTCCTGCAGGGGAGGAGATGCCTGACTTGGGGCTGTGGTTTTGCTGCAGCAGGGAGCCATTCGCAGGACCTGATTGATTTTGGTATTTCAGAGAAGCGTGGGGCTCTCCCACCTCAACCCCGGTGCCGGAGCCAGGTCGGTGCAGGATGAGTCAGGCTGCTGTTATTTGCCTTGCATCAGTTCCCTGGCGGTGTGGGGTGCTGCACGGGCACGTTGGGAGCAACGATCCCTGCTGGCTGCAGGAGCCTCTCCCCGGTCCCTGCTCCCGGGGCGGGCACAGAGGCTGCGCAGGGCTGCGGGGACGGTGTCCGTGTGCTCCCTGGGTCCTGGGGACGGCAGCAGGACCAGGGTCATGGCAGCCATCCCGCAGCATTGCGGGATGAGTTCCCAAGCAGCATGAGACAAGTCCGCCCGGTGCTGGCAATGCAACCAGAATGAAAGTATTCCCATCAAAGCCTTTGTGCTGGAGCCCAGCTCTCAGGGCTGCAGGACCACCAGCAGCGGGGTCACTGGCGGACCCTCAGCTGTGTGCCTCGGGGGGCTCTTCACACTCACCCCAACTGGAAACTCCGGCCCCCAGCAGGCACTGGCTGGGGAGGGGGCAGGAGAAACGGGAGTTTCCTCTGGCCTGTCCCGGGGAAGACGCCGGCCTGTGCGGTGGATGGGGGGACCAGTCCTGGGCATGGCTTTGTCCAGCGCTTTCCTCCCCGCCTAATGCGGGGTCTTGCTGTGGGTGTGCGGTGGCATGGCCGGCTCCAGTGGGCTGTGCCTGCGTGTCCCGCAGACCCCACCCCGTGGCCGAGGGCAGACGCCCTGGTACCGGTGGTTGCCTCTTCTCAGGGGCAGCCACAGCCAGTAGCTCCATCCCCCTTTCCCTGGCACTTCTGGGGAGTTATTAAGTACCAGACGCTCGTGGGGTCACTGCTGACGAGGGTGTAGGCAGCCGGCGGGGGCAGACAGCGCGGTGCCAGGGCATCCCGGGAAGGGCCGTGCACACAGGGCTGGCGAGACACATTTTTGAGCGGTGGGAGCAGCAATGGAAAGAGTTTGCCCATCGCTTGGCAAGGAGCAGCTGGTTTGCATAGCCTTCGCGCCAGGCAGGATTATCTCCCAGGCGGGAAGCGCCGCTGCCACACGCTCCCCGCCGCGGCACCCTTCACGTCTGCGGCGAACGCTTCCCTGACTGAATCACCGCCGCGGCACACACCGCTGCGGCCGCGGGCTGGGCACCGCTCCCCTCCCCGCTGCGGCAAGAGCTCGTCTGGGCACCCCGTCCCCGAAGAGCTGCGACGGGCCCCCGGCCCGGCCCGCGCAGGGGAAAGACCAAGCAAAGACAGACAACCGTGCGGAAAGCAGACACCTGTATTTCACAGCAGCAGAGCGGCGGCCGCCGGGAGCCCACAGCAGGGTGGGAGCAGCGCGCAGCCCCCTGCGGCTGGACCGGGGCTTGGGCACAGGGTGGCCCATCACCCCTGCACCTCGCATGGGAGCCCGGGACCAGTCCTGCCGCGTGTGGGGGCCCGTGGCCATGCCGGGTCTGCCCTCCTGGGGGTGGAGGCTCAGTGCTTTCCTCCAGCTGCTTCCTCTCCCTCGGCTGGGGGCTGACGGACCCAACGCCACACTTTGGAGGGCAGAGGGGGTTTGCCCGCCAGCCTGCTCCCCTTGGCTGGCACAGCACCCCTGGCGGAGCCATTCTCCAGGGCCCCTCGGCCACCCCAGCAGGGCCAGTTCCCCCGAAGGCGGTCGCAAGGAGCCGGCCCAGAGTTGCACCACGTGTGCGGAGCAGCTGACGGAGGGGACTGATCTGGCCAACGAAGAAGCAAATGGGGCAGCAGTTGGGTTTTGCAATCCATCCGTAGCCCCAGCGTCTCCAACTTGTGCAAGGCGGCCAGGAGCTGGCGGTGACTTTCCTCCTCTTTCCTGGAAGCTCCCAACACGTTGCGGCAGAGCAGAAAGATGCTCCTCACTGGGCTCCACCCGAGACAACCCGCCCGGGGCACAGTCAGCCCCAGGGGTGGCCCCAGGCAGGGACTGGCTGTGACCTGCCCTGGGCAGCCCAGGAGGCAGCGGCTGGCCCTGAGCCGCCTCCCGGCTGTTCCTGCTTCTGGGAAACGCTGCAGTTCTGCTGAAGGGGCAGGACGGGGCAGGGCCCAGCTGGCACCGAGGGATGGAGGCACATACAGGGACACGGGAACACAACCGGGACCGCGCCGGCCTGGCCTGCGTCTTGCCGTGCCTGGGCAGGGAGGGACATGTGGCTCCTTCCCGGCTCACCAATGCCCTGCTTACACCTTCACTTACATTTGCTGCCCGTCACGGAGCTGCTGGCCCCAAAAGGCTGCCCGGGCGCGGGGCTGGCTGCCAGCGTGGCTCCATCCACTGGCGACCTTCAGCAGAGCAAAAGGGCGAGAGGGAAGCGATGGCCAGAGCAATGCCGAGGGGGGGAGGGCCCAGCCGGGCTTCCAGTGACGACTGGTACAGACGACTGGGAGCTTTCCTGGGCACACTCTCCTCCCAAGTACCTACCAGGGCAGCCCATTGCCCACCAGTGGTGCCCAGTGCCCAGCTGGGAGCTGGTGGGCTGCCCACTGGCAGAGCTCAGCACGGCGCCCCAGCCCCAGCCCTGGCTGCAGGTGGCAGGTCCCCCCCTCCCCAGCCACTGGCTCCCCGACCCTCGATGCCCCCCAGGTCCCCAGCCACTACCTGCCGGGCTCTCTTCCTCGCTCCCACTGTCACTTTGCTCCTCCGCTTCTCCCAGCAGCTCGGGGCTGTCACCCCCGTCCCACCACCGCGGGCGCTCCTGCAGCTGGGATGGGAGATGGGGGTCAGGGGGACCCAGAGGAGACCAGTGGGTCTGGGGGGCCCCATGGGAGGTTGGGGGTGGTGGGGTTTCCCATGGGGGACTCACCCGCTGGCGCAGGCCTTGCTGTTCCCGCAGCAGCTCCAGGAACCGGCTGCTCCACAGCAGCTTCTCAGCGCCCAGCTCGGTGCAGAGGAAGCGGACGTCGGCCTCCAGCGCCTCCAGCCTCCCCAGCACGTCCTCGCTGGCGTCACCACGCCGCTGCCACTCCACCACTGCCCTGGCACCACAGCTCAGATCCTGCCAGCGCCCTGTGACTCCCGTCCCACCCATCCTCTGCACCAGGGACACCCCCCCACCCTGACACACCCCCACACCGTCGTGCCGGGGACCCACCTGCCAGCCCAGGCTCCAGTGCAGAGGTGGCGTCCCTGTCCTCCTCCTCACTCCCCTCGCTGCCGCTTTCCAGCCTCGACCGCAGCACCGCGCCCAACTGAAAGCCACCACGGACACTGGGGACTGACATGTCCACGGGCAGCTGAGCCCAGGTGGCCCCTGGCACTGGCCCTGACTGGGGAACCCCACCGTGCCATGCCCTGGGGACCTACAGCCCTGCTGGTGCCACCCATAGACCACGTCACCGGGCTCAGCCGTGTCCCAGGGGTTGGAGATCTCCGCAGCCCTCATGGCGTAGGGGCATGTTGGGGGAGTTACCTCCTCAGTGACCTGGAAGGCGCCGTCCCAGCAGCTCTTGTAGCAGATCAGCAGGTACTGGGGGAGAGGATGGCGG
>VWZL01003847.1:157480-208356 GCA_013396915.1 Stercorarius parasiticus
AGGGCCGGGGGGGGCTGACTGGGGGGCTGTGCGGGGCTGGGGGGGTCCTCCAGCAGCCGCAGGGCTCCCACCCTCAACACCCACCCAAGCTGTCAGCCTCCACACAGAGCGTTTTGCAGTCTCATGTTGTTTACAAAGCAAAAGACACATCTGTGTAGGCATACCTTTACAACGTAAGAGCAAAAGATGCAAAGAAGCTTAAAATTCTCATAGCTATTCACGCATCAGTTAATTTAAAATAACTTAAAACACTATATACCTGTTAAGCACTCTTACACACTGATGACATGGTGTTCATCTTCCAAACAAAGAGATCAGATGGAGGCTCTTAACTCTTCTGGAGATTTCCCACTAACTGCAAAAAAATCATCACAAGTTTTTAGGTGTTTGCTTTTATGTTTTTAGTGGATCAGTATCACAGTTATTACCATAGGTTTTGTACCCCCACTCTGCTTTTACTTGCTAGCACTTGATGCTATAGCCATAATGTAACAAAAAAAAAAAAGTTATGACTATCCGTTGCTTTTGAGGTGCAGAGAATAAGTAAAATACAGCAAGCTCTGGACCCCATGTGTATCCAGCATTCCCAGGTAAATGTACTAACTAGGCTCTTGTGCCCTTTCTGAAAAGACGAACTGATCCGTGAAACTACAATTAACTGTGCGGAGCGAGGACTGCTGCTGCTTCGAGTCAGGGATGAAATCCAAATGACAATTGCTGCTTACCAGATGCTGTATGAGAGCAGCGTTGCCTTTGGCATGCGGAAGGCACTACAAGCTGAGCAAGGCAAATCCGACATGGAGAAAAGAGTAAGTTGGGCTGTTAACCCCTTGGTGTAGTTTTCTGCACGTGACGCAGCACAGGGATAGTACACACAAAATTTTATAAGAAATCAGTTATTTCTTTTTCCACTGGATGGCAGTGAAGATCATCAAAATACTTGTCTCCTTGTTTTCCTAGGGCTTAGTTCCATTTCATAAATTATCTGTTCTTGCATCTGGAACACTCTAAAGGCTGGACAACATACAACTTTCTCCCATCTTAACTAAAAATTGATTATTAACAAACAAAACTTGAGAAATGTATACTCTCTTCCAAGATTGCAGAGCTAGAAGAGGAAAAGCGTGAGCTGGAAAAACAAGTGAGTGAAGAGAAAGCTAGATGTGAAGCTATTGAAAAACGTGAAACTGAAAGGCGACAGACAGAAGAGAAGAAACACGCTGAAGAGGTTCAATTCCTGAAACAAACAAATCAACAGCTGAAGGTGAGTAAAAAAATGCAACTCCAAACAGTTAATGGTAAAACTTGTCATTTTGTAATTAGAAAAATGTAAAAATCACTTTCTCCTTATAGCTTTAGAAGTGTTACATTTATGATGCATTTGCATTAATGTTCCACTTTCTTTAAATTCTCAGTGAAATGGGAAAATAGTGCTTTTGCATCCTCTACTTGCTTCAGCAATTCATCATCACTAGTGAACCCGACGATGCAAACAGCAGGTCAGATTAACTGAATTCCAGCCATACGCACATTTGCCAGCGAGAGATGCGAGTTTGTTCAGAAAATGATGAATTGCTGTAGTCAGCTGGAGCAGAGCAGAGGCACACAGCTGAACCCCAAACGCAGAGCCTTCAAACCTGACTCATACTTCAGGAATCTATTTCTGCATAACTTGATTGCAAGGATGTAATAGTTAGCACCCCTTCTCAGCTACAAAATAGAAAATCTAGTGAAGGCAAATTAAGACAGACTGTTTCTTTGCTGTTGGGCATTAAAGTTGACTCCCTGATAACAAGATACACCACTTAACATTCAGTATTACCCAATAAGAACAATTGTGTACTTAGGCAGCAGGGACTGCATTACGGGAGTAATTTTGTGCATGCTGCTTTGGTGAAAACAGAGCTTCTGCTCATTACTTTGGTTTTGAAAGGAAAAAACCCCACATCTTTTGAGTAAAGAAAAAACGTTACCATAAACATTAAATGTTTCTGGATACAGCTAAAAACATTTCATTTACACGGAGGTGCTTTCCTTATCTTCACTGTTCCTACAGTTTCTCCTTTCTAAACCATCAACATCTCTATGCCATCTTGAAGTCTTTTAGGGCACAAAATGAAATAATTTTTCGATCAAATACGTGTTCCACTTAATCCGTTTCTTCCTTGCAGTACAAATATTCTAACAGCTGCACATACACTGCCGTCGTAGTTTATTTTGCTGGCAGCTCTAGGAAGAGGCAATCTCAGAGTCCTGGAAGCCTCGTGCCCCACATGCTCCCTAGGCACGGGTAGCTCTCCGATCAGTCTACTAATTGGGCGTCTAATTGGGTTGTCTCAGGAACTGAAAAACTTGCTGTTCCCAGCTACTTTTGTCCCAGAGTCAGAGTTTGTGTTCCAAATGCCAGAGCGCCAAACATTTAATTTCGCTAACGTAGTCCAGCCTGAAATCAGAGAATTCAGACCACTGTTTCAACAGCTTTTATTTAATTTCCTCTTCAATGCTTTACATTATAAAACGAGTCTCATTGTATGGAACCACAGCCAGCTCTTTTCTTCTCAGAATGCAACGAGTGTGTATGCCAAGAATGAAAAGCTAATTTAGAAAACATGTAGTAAGGAATGGAATAGCTAGGGAAAAAAACCCTGGCCTGATTCTCTTGAAGTATTGCAGCATCCCTCAGCTCCTCCCTTTGAATATCTAACAGACAATTTATCACTTTTCAGCAACGCGGGTTTATTTTTTAGGTTGAATCTAATTTGACTTACTGTCTCATTTGTTTTTCAGGCCCAACTTGAAAGCATCATTGCACCAAATAAGTAGATTTTTTTGCTGTCCTCCAGGCAGTGCTCAGAAGAGCTGTCAGAGTAAGAAGTTTGCAATTAGTGACAAAGATTTGCCTTCATAAAACAATCTTGAATTTTCACTTACCGGCAACTGAAGGCAGCGTAATTGTATTCTTTTTCTCTTGAAGGGTTGAAATTCAAGACCTTAGTTCCTGCACCCTCTTTCAATGCGATCCCAGCATCCAGCTCCTTGAATAGTGAACCTGTCTGGAACTTGGCTGTTGGTAATACTTCAAAGCAATAAACTAATAAACACTTCTATATGCAAGCATCTCTGTAATATTATTACTTTGAAAATGTTGTAGAAAATTCAGTATCAGTGTTTATTGTAGACACATTCACTAAGAATTAAATTGCAGGTAATCCTCGGACAGGTGTTTGAGGGGCACTTCCTTGAGTACGTGCAAGTTGCTGTTAATTGTACATCAAAATCCCTTGTGAGAACCGTTGGAAGTAACCCAGGATGAGCAAACCCAAAGCTCTCTAACATGGTTATTTCTAATGAAATGGAGGGCCGTGATTGCATTCCGAGGGTCACCTCTCAGTGGAAGCAAATGAAATCTTGACTTGAGATACCTGTGTAACCAGCTGGATGTACAGAGCAAGCAGACGTGGGAAAGGTAATTCGCTCTAGTCATGTGAAAAACTCCACAAAGATAGTTTCCAGAAAAAAAACAAACAACAAACCCGCCACCACCACTGAGTAACACTTCAGGATATATTTTGCCAACGCAGTGTTTACTGGCCTTAGACGGCGATGTGGAAATACCACGACCTCCAGTTGCATAAAGAACTTTCAGATGATGCAGAAACAAAGAGTGAGATGCTACTCCTGGGAACAAGACAGACAAGTCAAACTAGGCTTTGAATGGGAACTACAAGTTTTATATTAAAAAAAGCCACTGCATACTAGAGCTGGTTTATGTAAAATTTAATAGAATAAGCAGTTATTGCTTATGTTTGTATTTTTTGTGCTTTGATCTTTGTTCCTCCAAGCCAGTTTTTTTCTTGTTCTTATTCTTATTTTTCACGTTGTGAGTTTCATAATACCGGACTCCAATTTTCTTGGAGCGCTGCTGCCTCTCAGCTCGTCTTCTCTGTAAATACACACGATACACGTTAGTAAACACACAGTATCCATAGCCTGGATTTGTTTGCATTCTTTCAAATGTTGTTCACTTTGCATTCCACATGCCTTAAGTAAAATAAGTAATTTCAAACAAAACATTGCTGACGTGAATATATGGACATCTATATGGAATCCACCCACCCATGCTCTTCAAATGTTACAAATGAAGATACCCTTTAAACTTTACAAAAATAGTAAAGAAGATACAAGAAGCAACCTGACGTGCAGTCACGTAAGAGGTCTTTTAACATAAGATGTGACAGAACATTCACAAACAGAATTCAGTCTCCCGCTCCCCCCGACAGCCCTAACAGTCCACAGCAGTGCTCCAAAAAGCCCCTGCCGTACAAGTTTGCTTATGAATCACTTTTGAAGTCAGACAGACTATTTCACTTGGTATTTAACTTATTCTAGAATTTTTTTTAGACTTGACTAACACGAACAGAAGAAAGCAGCAGCAGCTCTCTGAAGACAGAATAGTACTGCCTATCCGGTTCCAAATTCTCCCAGCATTTAGACCCCTGCTCCCTTAACAGCATCAGTGCACGAGCTAACGCTGACAGCACAACACTTGCCCACAAAGGATTCGCCCCTTCACTCTTTCTGTTGTAGTCACCTGCTGGACCCTTTTATGGGTCACACCTACTGTGACATCTCACATCAGCAGCAAGTCTCCCTGTCTTCAGACTCCTCCTACCTCAGCTACCGTCCCTGTGCTCTCTCCTCCTACGAGTGCCCAGTCTCAAAGCTCTTAAGTGATAATGGGCAATCTACGTATAAAAAAAAACCCCAGCTCTACTGCCCTGCTCATTTGTTGTACTACAAGAAATCACACTTACTTCTTTGGACGTCAGCTTCTTGCAAGGCTGTTTACCGTCATCGTCATCATCATCATCTTCTGCTTTCCTTTTTCTTTTCTTCTCTGTGCTGCCTGCAAGCAGAAGAGATCACATAGTCAGGCATCTTCCAAAACACCCATCTGTTTGCAGAACTTAAGGCTGGGGTCACCATCCCATCTACTTCAGGCAAGCACTCCTTTGGTTGTATTTTAATAGCTTCTACCAAAACAACACGCATGTTCCTTACCAGATAATCACTCGCTATTGCTATGAAAACTGCTCTTGAGAAGCAGATTGCTTCAAGTCCCATGCAAGTCCGGAAGAATTTCACAGTCTTGTCAGAATAGGGTTCTCTCACATGATTTTGTCTTTAATCACTCTTACTATGGAAACCGATGCCACACTCTTGAAGTCACCACAGTAAAACCTATAGCCTGAAGTATCTCTGTGCTTTTATAATGTCGTAAATCCTTCCACTC
Organism: Stercorarius parasiticus; assembly: GCA_013396915.1. Taxonomy (NCBI): domain Eukaryota; kingdom Metazoa; phylum Chordata; class Aves; order Charadriiformes; family Stercorariidae; genus Stercorarius; species Stercorarius parasiticus. The sequence goes on from VWZL01003847.1 coordinate 162,774, forward strand.
CCTGCTGTGTAATATTACACCATGTGGAACGGAAGTTGCTCTGACTGCAATCTGTCCATAGCACCATTTTTTTGGAAATGCAACATTTGTCTTCACTTTACCCTCGTTCACTGGTAGAGGGACATATCTCACTATACAGGCAGGTGTTCTACAGAAAAGCTACAGCAAGGTCATCAGGCAGCCCTCAGGTTAGCTTATGGAAAGATTTAAATAGCTTTAGGGGAAAAAGAACTTGCAATCAGGAGCTACCGAACACTTTGCCCCCTAACTCATCTCTTCTCTTGCTTATGGGATTTCCAAATGTAGGTTAAGAACATCTACTAATCTTATTTTACCTCTGTCTTCAGTTTCTTTGGGTTCTTCAGACTTCTGCACGGATTTTGCAAACACTTTTTCACTCAGCTGCTTAGGGATTCTACAAAAGATAAAATAAGCAATAAAAGAATGTCACAACACAAAATGTAACCATCTCCAAGAGGTGATCAGTCCCCAGTAGATCCCAGTAGCCTGTCAGCAGCAAAGCCACAACCTTTGCACCTAATAAACCTATTACAGTAATCTTGTCTCTGGAGTTACTGGGCTTGTGCGCTGCACAAAGGGACAAAATCTAAGACTTAATCTTGAAATCTGAGTCCTCATAAAACTGGTGGATGAGCTTTGCCAAGACTGGGCCTGCTGTATGAGCTAGCATACTCTTGTACACGCACAAAGACCAGCTGGCATATGCAGGTAAGACATTAGCCTTGGTATTGCTCAAGAAAGAACCCGATGTCAAGGAGAGATCCAAGGAGGCAATATTGCTACCCACAATACCAACAGCTTTCCAATCCATAGCTTAAGAGGTGGCTTTCCAGAAGCGAGAACACTTTTAGTTGTGCTGGTAAACAGGACTTCTTGGAATAATCTTTCAAAACCAAACTGCTGCTTAGCCAAAGCTCAAATATTTATGGCTAAACTAGATAAGCTGTGGCAACTTGCGTGTGGCAACACAGAGGAAACACTCAAGCAGTCATGAGTGGAGTGAAACTACGGCAGAACCACATTGACCCTTTCCCCTCCTGCGAAATAAATTTGAGTCACTAAACAGATTGAAATACCTTATTGCTGAGAATCTCTTTGCTTTGGCTTTATCCAGAAATTTTTTGTATTTTGCAATCTTCTCCTCCAAAGCCTTAAGAACTACCTTAGAGCTCTCCTTGGCACCTGGTACAGGGACCTGCGGTTCCTCCTGTACTGAATCTTGCTGTTGCTCATTTTCCTCTTTCTCTTCTTCCTGCTCCTCCTCTCCGGCGGATTCACTGTCTGTTTCATCAAAGCCTGGCACATCTACAGGAACCAGATCTTCTTCTGAGAACTGAGGTGCCACATTAATCCTCCCAAAGTTCTGCCGAACATGTGACATGAGTTGCTTCATTTCAGTGTCTGTATTATTCTTCTCTTCTACTGGCTCCACGCTTGATGCTACCGACTCGGAGACTTTCTCCTCATTAGTATCTTGGTTTGATGTCACAGCTACTTCCAACGCAGGAGGCTACAAGAAAGAGCGTAATGGATATATTATCCACAAAGTCTGTCCCACCAGCTCTGAGAGCAATTTCCATTTTATCTCTTCAAAAAAAGCCCAGGATGACAGTCTAACAATGTGACAAATACAACATTTCTGGTAGTCAGATGATTGTAAAATGGCTCAGACATCTCTGTAGCATCATTGCTACCTAGTCTTCACCAAATTCAAGTCAGCGTCACCTGAATCACCAGACTTGGGCAGAGCATGCACCGCCCAAGTTACATGGCACTCTGGGAAAAGCACCAGTGAATACCATTAGGAAAACCGAATCATATGTGAGAAAAAAAAAAAAAGAGACAAGAACATCACATTCTCACCTGGGGACCCATTTCTGCATTCGGTGGCTTCACAAAGAATGGAATTCTGCCCCTCTGCCAGTCATTGAGAACCATCTTGCTCACAGTTTGCAAGTCAGGCTCACCACCCTGCAAGAACCCAGTAACAATTGATGGCCACGTTTGCAGGGCATACCACCTTTCTATTACCCATGAGCAACAGAAACATTCATATTTCCCATGTTCAGTAACTGGCCACATGCTCTTCCAGCCTGCAAATGCAGAAAGTTGTCACACCTTTAGCAGTTTTCCAGTCCTACAAGCAAGCTTCTCAAGGAAGTCTTCTGTATCCTTCCAGTTATCAATTTTGTACGTCTTTCTGATGTACTCTGGTTTGGCTCTCTCCAGCACAGCACTAATATGATCTTCAGGGCTCTTAATCTTCTCAACTTGAACCTGAAAGCGAATGGTAGAGTATCAACCCTTTGGAAAGTGTGCATTCATTTCTTTGAACCCATCATATGGACAACAGCAAAGTTCTTCCAGCATTTAGCGCAGATACGTACCACTCCCTTCAGCACAATGTCTGTTTCTGTGTCTCCAGATGGATAAACTACACCTGGGCAGTCGATGAGAAAAATCCGCCGCATCAAGGTAATGTATTGCCACACCTGAAAGAGATCAGTAGTTCACCATGTTACCTCCTCCCACACAGCCCTCTCTTCTGCTTTTTAAATGCAGAGTTCTAATACACGGGAGTCACCTTGGGAACATGCAGAAGCAGAATATAACTTGGCAGTTTTGTTAGCGAGCCAAGACATGCTACGCCTTGCTCCTTCTCTATCAGCCAGTGCTATCCCTATGCTTCTGCATCAAACTACTAACTCACGGGACCAAAGTGAGGAAACTACAAACTCTGATATTCTGTGCTTTTCCTCTTCCATGATCCTCAACTTTAGCGATACATAGCAGTAAAATGAACAGGCTAGCAAAGAAGATTCCTGTAACCTTCTCTTCTTGTTTACTGTCACGTTCTTGAAGAACAGAGTTACAACACCAGCACTAAGAGAGCCTGACAGCACAAATATACCCAACCGGGATTCAGCAGAGCACAGAGACTGAGTCAGGGCAGCTGAGCACAGATCGCAGCACTACAGTAAAGGCAGAGCGGGAACTCAGGAACGCTTCCAGCAGCCGTGCTTCAGAGCATGACTGTTGACCTGCCACTCGTCAGACTCAGGGTCACGTAGCCTGTGCAGTTCAAGTGCTAGCCTTGAAAAATGCCACTGAGCTAATTTTAAATTAGTTCTGCCTTTGACAATGCACTTACATAATTAACTTTTGTCTTTCATGTAGGGATCTCCTCCTACCTTTGTTTCACCTGCAATAGGGGCCACATTGCAGACCTTCTTAGACCGTAACGTATTGATGACTGAGCTTTTGCCAACGTTCGGATAACCAATGAAACCCACGCTGATCTGTTTCTTGTCAGAGTGTAACTGTTAAGAAATAACACATCTTTTTAGCACCTCGTAGAGAAAGACAGAATTATTACTGCCACAGTTCTGAATATTTGTGCAGCTACTGCTCTATGTTGGAAAGCAAAGGGGACTCCAAAGTACCAGGTCAAAAAATGAGGTAAGCTCTTTTCTACCCTCCTACAAGGGTACAACCAACTCGCCAAGAACTCCAAGCACTGAAGAAAGTATTTGCTACTTCGAAAGGAAGATGTGAACCCCTTGCATTCCTGGTTGCTGTAAAAGTACTTGTGAGTGCCTTAGTTAGAAACCATTTAGGTGGAGAAACCAAGCAAATACAAACAGTAGCTGGGAGCAGAATATAAATGTGGCTTGACGAGAGGTGTAATTAATCTAAAGGTAACAGAAAGTACCTTTCTTGGTAAAATGAAGACACTTAAAAGGAGAATACCTTAATAGGATATACATACATGCAGGACATAAACAGGTGTGAAATATTTTCCTCTCTTCTACACATTCAAATGAGACCCAGGAGTGTCAATGGGATACTCTGTCTACAAGAAACCTAGGCCAGAGACTGACGGTCAAACCAGCTCTTTCTGGATCTCCTCAGTTTGACAAACACTTTGAACGTATTTGAAGGAATATTTTCCATTTTCTCTTCAGAGAAGGGAGCTTTATTGATGGAGTCATTTGCTGACAGAATGTCCACAGGGAAATGTACTGAGCCCCAAAGGCTACCAAAACAACACTCCACACTAAAACCCACCACTCCCCAAACAACAATACCAATCCCCAAAATTCTTCTGTACCTTTCCAAACTGCCTTAAGAGCTGTATGAAAGCACCTTTGCCAAAAGGGTTTGTGAGGCTGGCATGAAAAGCAAGTGTTGGATACTCCTGGGAAAGGACAGCAACCCAGCGCTTCTGAAGAGGAAAACATGACTCGGTTAGGGATCCTGTGCTGCAGAGGTGGTGAAATGATCTGCTTATGAGCAGAAGTACACAGCATCTTCACTCGGGTCACAAACGCAACTGTCTATGAAAATTGCTATGTAAGAACCTTTGAAGCATTTCACCAACCCAACAGCTAAAAGGACTGAGTATTGTTTTTATAAAAGACAAACAATTTCCCAAAAACGCCTTCACTGCTAGCTAAAACTAATTAGTTTAACAATATAAAGAAAACCAGCTGTGGTGGATATGGATCTTAAGCGGACTAACATTTAGCGTACTCTGGAGACATCAGCTGAACTGTTAAATCCAGACAGAGGAAGTAGAGAATTTGTGGCTGGTAAGTGTTGCTCAACTCAGCTGAACTTGGACAGATTTACATTGCAATTGTTACTTTTATAAGCAGGCAAGCAGAGAGTTCCCATTGCCCCAGTTACATTCTGCCCTTTGAGACCAGCATGAAGACTGGCAACAGAATTAAGGCAGAGGCTACAAAAGGAACAAAGAAGGTCCATAGAGTAACAGGCATGACTGTGCTTACGGTAGCCCAGGTAGGAACAAGATCACATTTGTTCAGGACAAAAATGAGATGTTTCCAGTGTTTCTCCTTTTTAAGATAAGATTCCACATGAGGGGAGCGAGTACCCATGGGATCCCTGGCATCAAGAACTTGAACGACAACATCTGATGAATCTATCACCTGAAAAAAAAAAAATCACAGAGAAGGAAATGATTTTACAGAAAGCAAGACATCCATACCTCCAAAATGAAAACTAGTAATTTTCTAAACTACATCATTAATTTAGAAACCTTGTACCCTCCACGAACAACTGTTCGTTCCCCATAGACTAGTGAAGCTCAGACTAATATCCATTAATCCTCCACGCTTTCTTCTCCTAACTCCCCTCCACATTCACGCTGGACAGCCGAATAGCTTTCTTTTAACCTGCTCTTATGCACCAAGGAAGATGCTTGGAGCACTTGGGAAAGAAAACACTGCACCCAAAGGGAAAATTAATTGCTTCAGTAGATAAAAACAATGCTCACCATCCATTCTGCAGCAATTCATTTCTGCCATTTCATAAAGGAACAGGATATAAAGTATGTTTTCTGGATCAATATGAAACACACAACCAAGCAGGAACCTGCTGTTAGTCCACTAAGCATCTACAGCAGGGAGCTGTCATTTTATGACTTGCTTCAAGCCAAGTGAATTTGTTTCACAGCTACTTCCTGCATTTTTGGCAGCATCTTACTGAAATCTGTTTTGCTGTATCATTCCCAATGCTTTTAAATCTAAATGAAAAGGTTTTAAGCTACATTCAGAAATTCAGAGCAAAAAGTCAGGCAATTTCACACCTACCAGTCACTGAGAGCACGCAAACTGCTCTTACGGCTCTAATTTGTTCTCAGCCTCCATTCCTCTAGCAGTCAAGGTGGCTCATGGGGAACTGCGGGTCAGAATCCTCCAAAGATGACACTATCAACGTGCCAGGTGTTTTTAGCCTAAAGAAACTTAAGGGCATCTGGCTGGTTTATTTGTGGTGAAGCCGCAGGAATCTAAGAGAAGCTCCTACCTTCGCTCTGCCATTCCAGATCTTATGTTTTAAGGTTGTTTGTTCCAGCAAGACAAGAGCTCAAGAATCAAGCTCAGTCAGGCAGAGATTTGAAAATGAATCTCTGCTCTCTTCTACAGCTGGCTTTTTCTGTTCGTATTTATGTGCTGTATCAGTACCAGAAAAAGGATGTATGGTTTCAAGTCAGTCAGTTCAACAGGCTGACAGGAAAGCAGGGAAAGGAATGACAAACTCAGGACATTTATGCACGAACAAAGTCACCGTCTTGATGTTTCTAAGAAACTTTACAGCAAATTCAACTGTATCAAAGCTTCCCTAACAGAGCAATACATGGTTTTCAGAACTTTTCTGATTACTGCTGTATAGGATTTCCAATGCTGTGCTGAAGCATCCGACTTTGTAAAGGCTGAAAGATAGACATGAGTGTGCTACAAATGATAAACGTTGCTTACCTTGTAGAGCTCACCCCAGATTCTTTTGGACTGTCCTTTCCTATATATGTCCTCTTGTGCTTCGTCCCTGGAAGTGGATTACCAGAGACATCAGCAACCACAATCAGAGGGTTACAGTGTTGTCTTCTCTAAAGCCATTGACAGGCAAAAGAGGAGAGGAGACCAAAGTAACAGACAGCCGGGATTTAGCACCCTCCTCGTCCCCCGCCTTCAATCCACCCATTTGCAGAAAGATCCTACAAACATCCTACAGCCTTTCAAAGATTTCTGTCTGCCCACTGGTCAGTTCCCTACTAACCCAAAACATGAATTTGGAGATATTCTGACATGCAACAGAAAACACATTATGAATAGTCAGAAGGGTCCCACGGAAGCAACAGTTTGGTTAAATACATAGCACTAAAAAAAAAATCCCAAATTCAGCTAATTTCACTTTCCTTACTCCTCGTACAGTAACAGCACTGATGGAGGTACTAGGAAGTCTTTAAAAATAGAGCTGGCTTTTCAGAAATGCAAACAATGGATGATTTCTCCTTTCTGTTTACCTTACACCAGTGTCTTCTGTCACCAGGTCTCGATCCTTGCCCTGATCATAAGCTCCTGATGAGGCTTCAGCATTCTCCACCAGAGACTGCACATCACTTGCAGAAAGATTTGGTCTTTTCCTCTGTGATTTGGGGCCAAACGTTGTTTCGAACGTTTCTGTGTCAAGAATGTGAACTCTGGAGGTCTAAGGAAAAACAGGTTGGTAAAAAACCCACAAACACTGTTTTTTCCATCTCTCGTGACACACCGTGTACAAGACGCAACTCTGCAACTTGTGACAAGAGTTACGGGCACTTTCCTAATAATGTTTGAGCTTTCCAGCTTAATCTTTGAGACGCATAAGGGTGGATACTTAATAAGCAACAAAACACACTGCACTTGCCAAGGAACTATGCTTCAGTTCTTTCACTATAAGTGATGTCAAGCGTAATTAAAGCTACAATGATGAAAATTCAGCTGCTATCTTTGATCATTTCTTATTTTTCTAAGAAGTGCACAAATCTCGCCAAATTCACAGAGTTTTGTCAGAGACAATTACAATCAAAATTGTAGATTTTAATGCCTGTAACGAATGCCAGCTTTTCTTGGAACAGCATTCAATTCATTGCTGAAAGAAGTAATTTGTTTTTGTAATGCACATTTTTGTTTCTTGTAACTTTTTCCTTAATTTAGGTAACGTTTTTATGACATAAACCTGGAAAGTTTCCACATGAAAAAACAGCTAGCTAGAGTCCAAAATAATAGTTCAGTTGTCATGAAAGAAACCTGATAATAACTAAAACTTGATGTACTAGAGATGAAGGCTGCAAGCACAAGAATTTCTGATTCAATATAAAAAGCAGATATTTGAGTTCAAATTCATCACACAAAGAATGCCTGGAGTGAGAAGCATCCTCTAAAAAGGTCCCTCTGCCACACGAGCTATTAAAAGCATTAGAAGGTAAGGTGGCAAGCTGCTACAGTGATCCTAAGTCATACTCTAACCTAGGATGTTTTAGGGTAAGCTTCCTATTGGAAAAAGAGAATTTCTAATAAAGAACAGATCTTCTCACAAGCTACAGGGAAGTCATACACTATTTCTTTGCCTTCACGTTCGATGTCCACAGTGATAGGCTCTCAAAAGCATCTTTCCCCCCAGTCATCTGCTCTAATTGCCTCTCCCGATGCTTCTAGAACTCAACATTTCACCAGACTGAACAGAGACAGCATGATCGCCCACAAATAAATAACGTTCATGACACCTCTGTGCACATAACCCAGCCCTCACCCTGTACAGGTGAGTGATACTCACGTGCGGTTTAATCCGATCGTAGAAAAGGGACATGGGCAACTTTCTTTGCTTCATGACCACTCTGTAAGGATCTTTCATGACAGTTTCCATCTCTTCTTGAAATTTCTGTAGGGATGATTGCTTGATCACACGGGTATTTCCTGCATATAAAAATAAATATTGCACCTGACCATTCCTCATCTGAACCGCTTCAAAGACCCCAAGTACACTGATAAATTATTAATACTCCATCTGGAATCAAAAATACCAGTGACAAAAAATAGAGGATTTTACTTGCGACAAACCCCACATTAGCATAAATAAACCAATCATTTTCTTTTCCATTTAAAGAAGATTTTAAAAGTATCCCTAAGGCACTTAACATACATGGGCTACAACATACATACACATTGGCAAACCCCAGAAAATGATCAAATGAAGCAGAATAACCACACTTCAGAGGAGCGCACGGAAAGCAAACACCCAAAGTACAGGGATATGCAAAGTGTGAACCAATACCCATGGCTACAGGGAGGGTCCTTCACCTTCATTTTCAGTATCTGTCCCACACAGCACTGGGACCACAATTCTGACATAAACACCCTCCAAACACACAGAGTCCAACAGTTTTTAAGCTTGCTCAGTCTGAGAGTTGGAAAAAAAACTCACCAAACCATTTAATATTTGGTTCCACTCTTGCAACTGTGCCCGGTGCCACTGTTGACTGATACTGCAGAGGCTTAATCACTTTACCGTGTTTGTTTCTAAGTGAAAAATGAGAACACATGTAAATAGGCAAGGGCAGCACACATCTCTCTAGCACTTCCGCTCACTAGACCAGAAGTACACCCACAAAATCCAGAAACACCCTCAATCTAGAACTGGTGCCCCGGAGACTGCTACCAGGGAGGGTGCTGCCTGTAAAGGCTCATTAACTCAAACTCTGGAGCAGCAGAAGTGGTGTCAGCGAGTGCACACCCTTCACTCTCACTCCGGCTTGACCAGACTCCTGATGAAGGTGGGCTATGTCAAACCAGGAATGGCTCACTGGGCTGCACAAAGGAGCACCATACCATTTCCTAGTAGCCACTGCTTTCTTCTCTTATGGGCTCACATGGAAATTTTTAATCAGCTCTACCCATCAGCTAGTGCAGAACACTCATTGTAAAGTAATTTCCAAGTTCAGACCTAGCTTAAATTTAGTAATTTTTTAAAATACATATTCCCCAGTCTGCTCTCAAAACAAAGTGAAATCTGGCAAAACAAAACAAAACTGCTAATCTGAACCAGGACTCTCAGAAACCCCCGCGGCATCTACAACGTGGCAGAGATGCGTGTTTACAAGGTGGGAGCTGCTCCGCAGCCAGCGACACTCCCAGGTAGTGATGGGCTGTTTCCCGGCAAAGGGGCTGTACGGCTGTCAGGCTCTTAAGACATTTTAAGGTGAGCTTTTGAGTTACACTGTTGTGGGGAACAAAGGAATTCTGGGCGTTTTGGGGTTCATGACATTCCAGTGGGATCTCATCAGCGTGTTTTCCAGCTGCATTCCCAACACGCGTTGCTGCTCTGCCTGCACTCGGGATAAGCTCCGCGCCACTAACGGGCATTCTGCCATCAGAGCAAGGCCAGCTGCCCTCAGCGCGGTCCCATCTGCCCTCACCGGCTGAACGCAGCGTCCACGCTGCCGCTCCGCACCGGCAGACGCGCTCCCGGCGCCGCACGGCCCCGGTGTGTCCCGCGGGGCGCGGCCCGGCAGCGCAACTGCCCGCTCACCACCGTGCCCAGGGAGCACGGCCCCGCGCCCCGGCCTGGCCCGCGGCAAACCCCGCGGCGCGGCCCGGGACCCCGGGCTCACCTCCGCTCCTTTTGCCGGTACATGTTGAGGCGGCGGATGGTGGCTCGGTCCCGCATGTTGTTTCCTCCCGCGCCCCCCACGCGATCTGCGGAGACAAAACAGTGTCAGGTCAGGTCGGGCTAGGCTAGGCTAGGCTAGGCCAGGCCAGGCCAGGCCCGGCCCGGCCCGCGGCCCCCACACACACCGGGGTTGGTGCTGGCGCGAGAGGGGTTGATGGTGCTGCGGCCTTTGTAGCGTGGCTTCACCATGGTGGCGAGCGGAGCGCCCCGCACGGGGCGGGCGGCAATCACGGCCGGACCGGGAGAGGCGAGAGGCCGCTCCGCCACACGCGCCGCACCGGGCAGGAAGCGACGGCACAAACACTTCCGGCGCGAGGGTCAGCGCCATGACGCACTTCTGATGAGTCAGCCTTCCGGCTGCGCAGGCGCGTTGGGTTGCCCTGACAACCACGTCGGGCCCCGGTCGCNCGGGCCGCTTCCAGGGAGGAGAGGGCTGGAATAAGGAAGGGTGCTGGCACAGAAACCCTTATTGTTTGTGAAATGTTGTTTGTTCACAGACACATAATCAGAATCATTTGGGAGCGCTTGGCATTCGTGCGCGTTTCCATTCGCAGATGAATGCATGTGGTCAGCAAACTGGTCTGTCGGTGTGGGGATGCTGGTGGGCGCACTGGTGCGCTCGCAGCGGCGGGGCAGCAGTGGTGGGGTGTTCATGGGCACAGGGGCCTGTTTTTTCTGGGTCACTGGCAATGACTTTTTAAAATAAGAAATATCAACACTGGTGTTTTTGTATGCATGTAAAGAATTGCATGGACAGTGCAGAAACTAAATCAAATTTAAGCAAATTATACATCTGAAGACTGAGCTGACGTTATGTTACTGCCAGATTTTAATAGAAGTTGGAAAGATCCTCACCTTGGGGGAATTAACAAAGCTCCACTGAAACGGTGTTAATTTATAGCAGAGATTGGGCTAGGGCCAAACTGCTCAGCCCGTTGGGGAATCTTCAAATGAAGGTCTGGCCCATCGCTTCTAAATACTTATTAGCAGCAGAGTGTTCACAGCTAGTTCCATTTCCTTCCAGTCCTGCTCATGCTCTTCTAAATCCAGAACAATAACAGAGCTTCTGAGATTTTGTTCTTTTCACGATTTTCAGCATTTTGCATTTAGGTAGTGCATAGTCCCTGTTGTACAACAAAGTCCTAATGAGTCAAGACTTGGGAGATGTTTTGTAAGATGACAGTCTTGAATTTTCAGTCTGTTTTGGTTAAGCCTATGATTTCTGTTTTTTCTCCTAATAGAATTATCTATGCCTTGGGCATTTAAAAAATACACATTGATGTGGGCATAAAAAATTAATTCCAAATTGTAGATAATTGTTTAAGCTATCAGACTTGACGCTCATGGAGAAGAGTTTTCCCAGGACAAGTGTGTTTTCTATTAGAGTTGATATCAATCTGTCAGAAGATCCTTTTGATTTTCAAATTTTTAGACTAAATAGTTGAGTAATCCTTGCTCTGTTCTCCCCCAGTCTTTCTTCCTTTTCCTTAAGAAAACACTCTTTTTATTGTTAGCAAGATACCTTGGAGTGCATCCAGAAAAATGCAGTCTCTTTCTGTGAAAGAACAGAAATAGCCAGCTTTAGACATGAGGTTATGTCGTGGAGAACTTTTATTGGTAATGTGTCTGAGCGAATTGCTGAATTCCCACGTTGGAAGCTTTCCCGGGGAGGTCTCGGCACCACTCTCCCAGCCTGGCTCACGGTGAGCCCCGTCGCCCAAATCAGAGTGGGCTACAATCCCGTATTTTCTGTCATAAGAAAAGGTTATACTGAAAACATACAGGAATTGCATTCAAAGGGGAAGAAATTCATCCTTTCAGCTGCGCTCTCCTCTCTCTCAAGTCTTTCCTGACCAAAATTACACTGCTGGGGCTGACAGTTAGTACTTAACTCGCAGTATCTCTGTAGCTGTGGTTGTTTGCTTGTGTATCTGATAACATACCAGTCAGATATTTTACTCTACTAAACTAATTTTATGTTGCTGTATGACTCACAAGCTTCTCATTTGCTATTGATGCATCCTCCCATTTCAATTTTTCACTTTTTTTTTCATTTTTAAATTGGCTGTAGCGTGATGTTGTCCGCGCTGCATGCCAGACAGGAGAGGGGGGTTGTGATAGATGCCAGGCCTGTTGGATCTGCCAAACAGCCCCAGCTTCGTTGACACGACCAGCCTGGCCATTGCTGAAATGAAATCATTTTGAATTTTATGTGGCCTCTTCCTTGTCAAAATCCCAGTGAATGTGGTTGTGTGATGCCATCAGAATGACTCATTGCCATAATTACATGTGTTCTAAGGGGTTATTCCCATTGTATTATTAAAAACTAGTGATGGTTGATTTTTGGCAGGGACTGTCTTCCTTGTATGATCTACAGATTTTGTCAATTAAATGAAAGAAAGATAGATATCCAAGACTTCAGAACAAGACTGGACTTGTACTCCGAGCACTTTTTCAGTGTGGTATTGAGGTACTTTTTGTTTTATTTAACAGGATAAAGGCAACATCAGCCATCTTACTCTCCTTGTTGCAGCACAAGGACAGAAGTGGATTCTGTAGTAGCCTTCAAACCATCCCAAGCATGGCCAGAAGGTACCCTAGATGGTTTCTTGTCACAGTAGTTTTCCCAGCTCAGTTGAGGGCTATCACTTCCAGGGGCGGGAAGCTCCTTGGCAAAAGGTTCCAGGTTTGACAGCTCCTTAGCAAAAAAAAAACCAAAAGCGATCCCAGATATTGTTGCCTTGGATCTGGAGTTCCCAAAGTGGCAACGCAAAGCAACAGAGGGAAGCTGGAGGGAGGAGAAAATCACAGTCAAGCAAAAAAGGCCAAAAGGTGGGAAAGGACTTTGAGAGCGCGGGCTGCGCGTGCCCAGCAGGATCGAGCCCTGCGAGCGAGTGCCGCGCTCAGTGCTGCGCCATTCTCGCAAGCCTGCAGAGCTTCCTGCTCCACTCTTGAACGTCCGCCAGCGCTGCAGATCCCTCTCGCAGGAATTGAGTGTTTACTAGCAATCTGGAAGCTAAAGCATTTACATCTAAATGTTTTACTTTTGTGATTTGGTTTTAATAGTCATGAGAAGTGACTCCTTTTCTGGAAAGCTGCGCGTGCTGCACCGTGAATGTTAGCCTTGCGCATCGCAGGATTTGACGTGGCGTTTTGCAGGCTGGTTCAGTGGCAGACAAGGTTCTAACCAGGCTTTTTAGCTTGTGCTATAAATAACAATATCTTATCTACCTGGTTGGCTCTTCTTTTTCTGCTAAGATCCTGCTGCTCTTCAAAAATCGTGGAGATTCTGACCATCTAAACTATGGTTTGGCATTCAGTTGGCTATAATATATTCTCATGTGTATAAAAGCCATCGATGCGATTTATTTATGCTGACTGTAATTTTAATAAAGTTTTTTTTTTTTAATGTTATGCCTAACATCTTTCTCTGTGAAGACTATTGACTTAATAAAATCTGTAAACATCTACAAAATATCCCTCAGACGATGTAATCCAAGTAATAGTATTAGGGATAACCTGTTTCACTACCCTACTCTATTTCCTTTAATCAAAGCTAAGATTTCTTCTGAGTGAGAAATCATTTTAACGTAAACATGAACTAAAAAGTATATACACTGCCTCCATCTTCATGGGGGTAAAAAGCCAGTAAATTACTGTTTGAGGAGTATGTGTGCACACGTTTAACTTGACTGTAGCTAATGAAAAAATACAGATTTATATTACACAGAGAGGATAAAAATATAATACAACCAACCTGTGTTTGGTGAAATTTGTCTGCTTTACCTCCTAAATCTCAGCAAATGAGATGATAGAAATTAAACAGTTCCAAACCCACGACTGTAAGCTGTTAATATATTACTCCTTGCCCTTTGTTCCCCATTACATGGGATGAATTACCCAAAAGCTAAGTAAACCGCCTAGAAACTGCGGATTTTGGGTAGAAGTCTGTCCAGTGAATAAACACCGGTTTGTTCAACAGTGACAATGACGATGTTTTCTGTGCAGCGGAGTTTCTGACAAAGGACCTGTCCGTCTGTCTGTAAATCCAGCAACTGCTTCTCCAGTTCAGCAGCTAGATCGGGTCAAAGCACAGCACGTGAATAGTGCGGAAGCCGGAGCAGCAACATTTCCATGCCACCGTCCGTACGGCTGCCTTTGGCTTCTGGACGGTCACAGGTGGCAGGTTACTGGGGAGAGGCTCCCTCTTGTAGACATTTCTGGTCAGTTGGGGTTTGACTCCAGTTTTGGTGAATAAAGCAAAGAAAGCTTGTTCAGCAAACCCATTTATTTATTTATTTGTTTAAAGAAGCATATTTTACAGTGATGCCATGGAGAGAACACCACAACAGATTTCATTTGGTGGGCGGAAAGAGAGCGTTCGTGTGCATGTGAGTTGAGATGACATCACCCTGTCTAAGGAAATCTCCGGCTTCACCACGGAGCTCAGCGCGCAAATCACGTTGGTCAAAGGCAAAATATTTCTAAATTCATAAATGAACCAGCTCTCTGGGAGTGGGAATAAGCACAATGCTTGAGCCCATTAAAAAAAAAGAAAAGAAATTTGATTTGTTTTTTATATTTTCCTCCTAATTTTTCTAAAACCATTTAATTTTAAAATCACCCATACTGAAAAATCTTGGATTTTCTTAATATGCATTTTAAACTTTCCTTTGCCTTTCTCCCCATTTTTCTTCCCATTTTGCTATAAAAAGGGAAGAAAGAAGGGAGAAGGCTACAACAGAAAGAAGTTTGTCCATTTTTCTAAAAAAATCTCTAGAAAGTTCTATAAAATAGGTTGTGTTGATTTATTATATGCAGTTGAGTTTTGAAATAGTTGTGCTAATATTGCCAAGAGTTACCGCAGGGAATCCAGTCAGTTAACAGAGCCTCCGTGAATAAAACCTTACTAATGCACTCTGGCTTCTCTCTAATCCTTGTTGAGAACCGGACTGAGATACTGCAGCAGGAGGGAAGGAGTCGTCGTTTATGAATTTGCAAGCTGAGGTTCGTGAAAGGGTTACTGATTATTGCTGCTAAAAAGCGGAAGGGAAAAATGGTTCTGCTTACATGCAACGCCATGGCACAAACAAAATACTTATCTCACAGGCTAGAAAATAAAGCGAGATCTGATCTTTCAGCTGGGAGGCTTTCAGGAATCGTCTGAACATGATCCATAAACAACTCAAAGGATGACTTTTAAGAACCTCTTTCTCTCTCTGCTTGGTATGCTGGTCGTTTATCATTGTGCTGAAATGGAATCCCCTTTAAAAGATATAACGGCTTCTTGTTTACTTAAACACAAAGTGGATGATGGGCTGAAAGGTTTTGCTGCCAGCGGAGCAGTCACAGAGAGCTTGGTACAGCTCCGGAGCTGAAACAACTGTGCAGCTCCCACGTCCTGCGCTGAGCCAAACCAGCCATGGAGGGGACAGGGCGAAGGGAGAACTCAGGTGTCTGCTGCCGGGGCCAAGTCCTCGGCCGGTGCCACGAACCGCCGGCTCTTCCCAGGAGAGGACTGGGACTGCGGGACACGGGCAGGCAACCCGCTGGGTCAAGTGGGGGCTCTCCCGCAGGCGTCCCCGCACACTTGCTGGCTCACTCTGCCCTCCAAAACCGCAGGTGGTGTGAATGCTACGAAAGCAAGCGCAGCAGAGACTATATTCGCCAGGTTTAGCTTTGGGGTGGGCTTTTCCCTGCCCGTCACCTTACCAGGGAAGTTTCGGCGGCGTGTCACTGATCACCCCGGGTGCAGCTCTGGGAGCCACGGCACCTCCCCTGGCTCCGTCCCTCAGGACCACCAGGCTTTTGCTGAACTCCAGAGGAATTAAATGTCTGCACATATTTATATCGAGGAAGCACATGTTAGAATAGAAGGAAAACTGAGCAGTATGCCACCCATGACACTGCCGAGGGTAGAGCTCTCCCTGCAGAGAAGGCAGCGTTCACCTGCACCCTGCATGGGTCTCTCCAGGTCTCCATCCCGCATGTTCCTCGTCCCAGTTCCTCTGCCCCGGTGTCGGCTCTTGCAGAGCAGGAGCACTTGTGCTGAATCCAGGGAATTCCAGTCGGTGGCATGCAGACCAGTAGTTTCTACCAAATGTAATGGTTTGCTTGTCTTCTGCAGAGCCCGAACTGTGCCTTCCCCCTCCCGCCTGCCTTCCCTCCTGCTACATGCCTGGGTGGTGGCCGGGCAGACGGACCAGCGTGTCCCCAGCCTGGGATGGAGTCCTGCAGCTGTGACTGTACAAGCAGAGTCACAATGTTTCGGCAACCTGCGGTTTGTTGTAACCTCTCATTTTCTCAATCTGCTGCATGTTAACTGGATCCTTCAGTGGGAAATTCCTCGGGGGCTCTGCGGAGCACAGCTGGGGTCCTGCGAGCGCAGGACGGCTGACTTGTGGCTGCAGTGCAGCTGGCAACATTCGCTGGGATTTTCTTAAAGCTTTGGTGAGTTTCCCTTCCACAAGTGAATCTCTATCCTGTGGGACATCAGCCTCCATAGGGGCCAAGGCATGAACCACACACTCAGGAAGCTGGTTGTCATTTTGGGTTTTTTTTTTTTTGTTTTTTAATTTGAAATAACTCTTTGAAGCAGATTCAGGGCAGATGCCACTGACCTCTTACCACAAACCTTTAACATGTATTCGCAATGATAAAGTCATACAGCTTAAAACACAAAATAAAGGGTGGGGGGAAGAGAGAGAGGCCACTGCCTTTGCGTGAGTCCAGGTCCCAGGTCGGGGAGAGCCGCCATGCGGGTCCAGTCTCGTCCTCTCGTCCCGCAGGCTGCAGCCATGCTGCGCTGGGGCTACACGCCCGGCCTCGAGGTTGAGACCTTTGGTCGTGAAGTCTCTTGTCTGGGTCCTTGGCTGACTCTTACTCCACCTCTCCTCCCTGCAGTGTCCCCCGCGGAGCCCCGGGGAGGTGGGCTTCCCTCCGAGTGCGCTCCCACTCCTCGGCAGCGTCCTCCTGCGCTCCTGGATGGTGGGGGGGTGTGCAGCCTCCTTAAGTATTGTGTATGTGGTTTCTGTCGGGCCTGTGGGTCGGTCTGAGAGTATATGTCTGTCTTTCTGGACATGTGTATGTGTTGTGTAGCAGTGCTCTGGTTCAATAAAGCTTTCATATACATAGCAGCAATGAAGTCTTGCCATCAGGTGACGTAAAGGGGCAGCTACTGGGCAGGGCTGGCGGACGTCGCGGGGACCGCGGCGCCTCTCTGTTTGCTCTTCCTCTTCTTGGTGCCAGACTTAGCATCTTTGGTGTCTTTCCGATTTCTGTTCCCATTTGCGTTATCTTGCTTTCCTTGCTCCTCTTTTTTCTTCCTTTTCCCTGCAGAAAAGCAAAGGGACATCATGAGGTTCCCTGGCAGAGTGAGCTGGCCCGTGGCCCGCTGCTGCCGGCGGTGGCCCGAAGGGCCTGCAGCCTCCTCACACAGAGGTGCCCCAGAGCCGCCCTATCTGCCAGACCGTGCTTGGCATTACGAGCTGTTGCCTAAACACAAACAGGGAAGAAGGATCAAATCTGGATTTAGCTGTGTAATTGTCAGTGTCCAGCAGAAGTGTTAACACTTGCGTTTCTCTGCGGCTGCATACCAAGCCCCTTAGCTAACGCAGGCTGCTGGGTGCAGCAGAGGAACACATCGGCTGTGTCTGCCTCCCCCTGCCCAGCGGTTTAATCCCTGCGGTGTTAGTCACTGCTCAGAACCGGTTTCCCTCAAAACACTCAACCCAGCTGCAATCCTCGTCCATCCCGTAAGAGGATGACCAAACCACCATTCATCCCGAAGACACTCCAATTCCTGGGAAAAACACAGACCTAAGCATTCTGGAAGAGGGGAAGACAACTCCCATCACCGCAGCGCACAGGCGTGCGCCTTTGCCTGCTCAGCTGCCCTGCTGTTCTCTGGCCAGGGAAGAAGCTAAAATATCTGAAAGCCCAAGGGGCACACAGCAAGCCGTGCTGAGCATCACCCACCCGGGGTCTGTGCCGGTTCCACCCAGGGCTCTTTCTAGCTGCCGTCATGTTGTGTTCCCTGTACCGCAGAGGGGTGCTGAGATGCGCAGCGCATTTATGATACTGGACAATTGGCTGAATACTTGTGCCTGACAAATAAGGGGTGCTGGGGAGGGCTGGGGAGATATCCCACATCTGCTCACCTTCGGGGCACTGGTTCTTCTGCACGGTGCATCGCCGCACCTCCGTGGTGGCAGGACACAGGGACACGTCTCCGGAGGGAGCCTGCAGAATCCGCCGCGTTCGGTCTTCATTGCCCTTCTTGAAGCCACAGAGCTTCCTCTTCTTGGAGCAGGGCCCCCAGGGGCCCCACTCACTCATTTCACATTGTGCTGCCAGATTACAAGAGAGGCCAGCGGTAACTCTTGTTTCTCCGTTGCTGCCTCAGGAACTCCCAGAGCCCTCGCACACCATTGCACCTCTCCCCCACTTCAGGCTTGAAGGGTACATGTGTTTCCCCAGCAGCTTCCTAAGTTTTCAAGGCACCCCCTTCCTTGCCGTACCATGCACACTCTGAGTCACGCTTCACAAAAACACGGCAGCAACGCTGGGGTGCTGCTCCCCGTCTAGGCTGGTGTCCAGAGGGCTCTGCCCTCTGAAGGGCTGGGTTTGGCCTCTACCGTCACCCACTCAACATGGGTAAGATGAGCCATCGTCTCTCAGGGGTTCATTTTATCATCTAAACCAAACTGTAGCAATACATGCAACTGGACCCGACAGACCCACAAAAAGCTCAGTGAAAGGTGCCCAAGCGTCACTTACCAGGACTGCTGCACTCCATGGTGCCGTTGGCAGCAGAGTAGCCATCGGGGCATGTGACGTAACATCTCCCTTTGTGCAAATACAAACCTTCCTTACATTTTGTGCAAAAGTTTCGACTGAAACAGGACTCACAGTTCTCAATTTTGCATTCTGGGGAAAAAAACCCACAAAGTCGTCATGTAGTCTGATGTGAGCAAAAGACTCAGGGATCACAGAATCACAGAATGGTTTGGGTTGGAAGGGACCTTAAAGATCACCTCGTCCCACCCCTTGCCCTTGGCAGGGACACCTCCCACCAGCCCAGGTTGCTCCAAGCCCCGTCCAGCCTGACCTTGAACCCCTCCAGGGATGGGGCAGCCACAGCTTCTCTGGGCAACCTGGGCCAGGGGCTCACCACCCTCACAGGGAAGTTCCCTCCCACCCTCGTACTCACTGATGCACTTGTTCATGTCTGTATTGCGAAGGCCAAAGTATCCCAGTGGACAAGATGGTAGGCAAATCCCAATTTGCCGGATATCATTCCTCTCCAGAAGGATAAAGAGTTTGGGGGAACATCTCAGGCACCCATTGAACTCGGAGCACAGGTCGCAGCCCCTGGCACAGCCCTGACTCAGCTCGGTGCTAACTGGAAGAGCAAGAGAGAGGCAGCAGTTAGTGTCCGCCCGTGTGGCCGGGCTCTGCACGACCGGCTGCGGCCCCAGAGCACTGGCACCACCAGCGGGAAGGGTAAGGACCGGGGCAGCCTGAGGGCTGGGGTCCTGCTGCGCCAACGTGCTCACTGCAGCCCCTGGCACTGCTCCAGCTGGGCATCATAGCCCTGTGCCCGATGCCCACAGGCACCAACACCACACCAAGCACAGGCACAAGGGTCGTGACAGCGGCAGCAGTGAGGAGCAGGACCCAGAAGCAGCCACAGGGTCCCAGCGCTGTCCCCCCACCAGCCCCCTGCCTCCCAGCCCTGACCATCAGCCCTGCCGCCCCGGGCTGGGCAGACACCCACGAGGGATACATGGCCGGGTGGGCCAGCGAGTCCCCACCACGTCCCCTCTTGGAGCTGGTGGTGCTGCCCCACCGAGCCATGGGCATGCTGCAGGACGAGCGGGGACCAGAGCCACACGGTGCTGGAGCAAAACTGTCTGACTAATTCTGCGCTGCACTTCAGGCCATGCTGCGTCCCACGCTACATCTCGCTCTGACCCTGCTCATGTTAACTTTATCTGGCAGTGCAGGAGATTTCACTGCCCCCAAAATAGAGATGTGTTCTCAGCTCCTAAATTCAGTCCAAGAAAAATACTCAATCCCATGTCTTGAGAGTTTTCTGCTTTTAATTATCATATAAAATGCTGCTTGTTTTGAAACCAATAGCATTCTTTGCAGGCTAGAATGCAGGTTATTTTTATTAGTTTATTATGCAAGCAGTGTCCTTGTTTATAGAAAAGCTGTGTATTAAAAAAATGTATTCTTTTAAATATTGTGTTTACTACACTTCAAAAGCAAGTGCGGAGCACTGCAGTGTTCACATGCCAGACTGAGAGGTAAGAAAACTTTCCTCTTCCCCCACAGAGACCCGAGACCCCGGCAGCTCCCCTGCTGCCTGTCCCAGCCCCATCGCTGGGTCTGTGGGCACAGAGGCTGCCAATGCCTGGGGAAATGAAACAGAAAGCAGACAGGGGTCCCCATCCCTGTGGACCCTCAGTGCCCGGCTGCCAGGAGGGTTTGCTGGGTCTGGACCAGGACCTGCCCTCGGTGTTTTGGGTCCTGGCCCCTTGTATGCAGGGACCCCCAGGGGATCTGACCCCATCCCTCCTGCAGCGCCGGGCCGCGGTGCCAAGGTCTGCCTCTACGGCAAAGGTATGAACTGGGCCCTTGCTGGAAACTGCACTTTATAACATTAGCCATGACATCAAGTTTTCCTTGTTCTCACAGGGCTCAGCAGTCCCAGTTTTAATATAAAATAATTTTTATACAACTTAATTTAAAACAGTTTTAATGTAAAACAGTTCTCAAACTAGCTTACATAAACGAGGGCAAACTCATGTGGCTGCCCTTGTGCCGATTCAGCCTGGGTGCCCTGTGTGAGCCCTGGGCTGGGACCGGCCAAGGACTGTCTGGGCTGGAGGGATAAAACCTGCACTCCCCCAGCACCACGGGTCCCACTGCAGCCAAGCCGCCCCATGTCCTGACACCCCTGCAGCAGCTGAGTGGGCACCCGTGCATGGACGCTGCCTAGGGCAGAGCCTGATGGGGGGTCCAGGTGGGACAGGGTGGCCGCGGGGGAAAGGATGGTGCAGGACGGGAGCCTGCCAGCAGGGCAGCGCTCAGCAGGTAGGTGGGGAGTGATGCGCAGCTCCTGCTCACACACTCCCTTCCCTCTACTACTCACTTCTCCCGGGAAGGCGCATGACAATTGTGGGGGACACGGAGGCTGCCAGCCTCAGTGGGATGCACTGCTGCCTGTCTGCCTGCCCTGTGCCTGACAAAGACCATCAGGGGCCACAGCACCCCCGGCACTGCAGGAAAGGGGGAAACCGACCCCGTCCTGGTCCGCAGAGTGAACTACTCTGGCCGCGAGCACTTCTGTGGGCGCCAGCTCACCCGAGTGCCACAGCTGCCAGGGAGCAGTGCTGGCCGGTCCTTGCCCTGAGCCACAGCCTGCAGGGCTGCTCCTCCGTGTCCCTGCCCGGCACTGCCGGCGGGTGCCGGGGCAATTGCCTGCAGCTCAGGGTTGCAGCAGGTCCAGCGGGACAGTGTAACGCACATCTCTGCACAGGAGTGGGACTTGGGGAGCTCTGAGGGCTCACGGGGCACCTCAAGGCTCTGCCCAACTCTCTGTGTTGGTAAACACATTCACCATCTGCATGAACTGAACAGCATCACAAGAAGAAGTAGAGAAGAAAAGCATTTCATACATACTTCGTCTTTGCCTCTTGCCCTTCACCACTTTGCTGCTGCCTGTTAGATCCATCGAGCTTAGAAAAACCACCACCACAAACAGTCCAAGCTGCATAGTAACTCTCCAGCGCTGCAGCCCCTCCGTCGCAGGGTGGTCGGAGGAGCCCGCTCCACAGCTGGGGATCTCTCTGCTGCTGCTAAAACGTCTCAGGCAGGATCAGAGCTGAGAGTCTGTGCACGAAGCCTGGTACAGGACCATATCCACAAACTACATCAGCAACAGCGCGCTTAGGTAGCAGGTAACATGGCTCTACCTTCATCCCTGTAAGGAGCACAGGAGCTTGGCTCTAGTCCCATCTGGGGGCTCTGGCAGCGAGCGTTAGCTGCTTGCAGTTTCCAAGCACACTCGCAGGAACTGCAAAGGAAGAGGAGAACAGATTAAGTTGCCGGTCGACATCGCTGCTGCAACGGCTGGGCTGGGTGCTGCGGTGGCCGAGCACGGAAGCCACAAGGCAAACTGGGGGAGCGGCACGCAGGGGGTGCAGGCAGACACTGAATTGCCCTCCAACCTCATCCACCAGTCACTCTGTTGCTTAATAACAGTTAGCGCACGTAGAAACGCCTAACACAGCTATGCCATCTGCCGATGCTGCATACAGTTATAGCTGTAACTTGTTTAAAATAGTGCCAGTCCCCCTCGGCCGCCCCTCCTCGAGTAGCAGATGGCCTCTGTGGACTGCCAAGCGCACAAGATGTTTCCCATCAAGTGGGCACCTCTGGGGCTGGTAGTCGAGCCGAGCCGAGCCGAAAGCGAGCCTGCAGTCCCAAGCCAGAGACGGGGCTGTCTGGGGATGGGGCGGGATCGTCCCAGGAGCTGCCCAAAGAGCCGCGTTTCTGCTCAGAGGGAATTTCCAAACCTCCCAACTCCCAATTCCCCTGGAGCAGCAGGGAAGGGTCAGAGCTGCCTGCGAGGGCAGAGGCGGTGCTGAGCAGAGCTGAACACAGGAGCTGCTCTGCCCAGGGCTCACCAGCTCCTGCATGGCCCTGCCAGCGGAGGAAGCCTGGCGTTCGGCAGCAAGCCTGCCTGTAAGTGCCGCTCTGCCCTTGCCAAGCATCAGTGGCGGTGAGTGCCCAAAGTGCACGCCAGGGCAGTGCCACGAGACGGCAATGCTGGGAGGACAGGCTGGGCAACGAACCAATCGGTTTGCATAAACTTCTTGGAGAGCAAATAAAATCCAATGAGGTGGGAAATTGCCGGATGGCAGCCCAGCGCGCAGGACTCCGGGCACAGCCAGCCCGGGAGCCACTGCGTGCCCCATCCTTGCCCTGGAGCAGCCGAGCTCGTGGTCCTGCCGGCCGCACTGCCCAGCTCCTGGGGAGAGGAAGCGCAGGCAGGGCTGCTGCCGAGCCGTGTGCTGCTCCCTCGGGAAAAGACCCAGGCAGTGGTTTTCCATGTGCCCTGTGGCTGGCGCGCAGGACTGGCGACCTCCGGGCTGCACCGAGAGCTGCGGCACTGACGGGCAGGGCCACGCTCTTCTCTCTGCAGCTGGCAGAGCAAAGCCCAGCCAACGGCTGCCATTGTGTGGGAATAAAGGCGACAACATTCACTCTGTGAGGTCAAATGAAACATAAAATGGTTTTAATCCCTTTATAATAACTGCGCAATCACCGATGCCCCAAATGGCCAATGGCAATGGTGCTGGAACAAAGCCCGGCCACAACCCATGTGCTGCCTGTGGGACAGACACGGACCCCAGGCTGCCGGCCCCCTCCCATGTTCCCTGTGGGGTGGGGGACCTGCCGAGGGGCTCCCCTGCCCCAGCCCAGCTGTAGGGTGGTAATGGCTATGGCAGCAAAGTACCTGAAGGGAGAGGGCTACCCACAGCAGCAGCAGCGGGCTGGCAGCATCTTGAGTCAGCCGCTGCAGGGAGACGTGACCTGAGGCAGCATGTGGCTCAATGCCGAGAGGTGTCCCGAAGCAGGCACCTCACGGCAACTTTGGCCCACGTGTGCCAGTGAAGCCCAGAGGTCATCAGGCGCTGCAGAGCGCTGCCATCGTCCTCCTGCCCCGATGGCTTTGAACTTTTCACCGTGTCCCTGCTGCGACTCTGCCGAGCGCTGCTGGGGCAGGAGCACAGCGCTCCCCATGTGCTTGTCGTTACAGCCCACAGCTCATCCATGGGATTTTCAAATAAATAATTAGTCGCTTGTGTAAACACCAACTTGTTCTGCACTTCCAAGTCTGTTTGCTGCAAGCTGCTTTATAAACACTGTCAAGTGCTTAAGCTGGGCTGTTGGGAGTGTTTACCAGAGCGGAGAGCTGTGTGGAGAGGGGATCCCACCCTGACCCCGCAGCCGCCCTCCAACCGCGCTCATGTGCAGGGACCTGGGCATTACATGGGGCTTCCTGGCGTGGAGGTGAGGAGGAACCCTCCGGACAGATGGCATGGCACAGTATGGCAACGCACGGCACAGCATGGCATGGCACGGCACAGCACAGCCAGAGGACCCCAAGGACACTGGCTGATGTGAGCAGGGCAGCATCAGTACAGCAGGGTCCAAACTCTCCCCAAATTAGTGCTGAGCGCCAGCTGCGCTGGAGGGAGCATGGTGCCACTGCCCCACTCTGCCTGCTCCTTGTTTTTAATTACGGTGGGTTTGCAGGTGAAGCGCGTTCGCAGGAAGTACATGCTGAACCCACTCCGCGTCGTGCAGTGTTTACACAACAACACCCACAGTTTAGGCAAAAGTCTCCTCGGTGCAGGGACAGCAGCAGGGATATTCTTAGGGAGCAAATACAGCCCCAGCGTGCCAAGAGCCAGCGTGAAGCTTATGCTGCCGCCACATACCCCATCTCTCAGAGCTTGTTCAGCGCAAGGGCAGGGAAGTGCCATGGGAAACCTTGAGGCCACGAGCACAAACCAGACGAGCACTTTTTCCTCCTTGTTTTCTTGCTTTCTATCCCAAAGAGAGCCTGGTCCTCTGGCCACAGCTGCTCACTCAGCACAGAAAAGCTACTGGCATCCCGGATGCTGAAAAGGCAGTGCCAAGGCAGGTCACTAGCATAATCCCAGTGTTTCAAAACCTCCCCGCAAGCACACAGAGTCTGCGGCGTCCCCACCGGCAGAGGCTGCAGCAGAAGGGCCAGGCTTCAGCTCTTCCCACCCTCACCTCAGGACACAAATTATGATTCTTTCTGCTATTGCAGCCATCAGTCAAGCTCAGGTTGCTGCAAACAATTTCCAGTCTAAACATTAGCAGGATTTATGCCATTATCCCATCGACAGCAAGAATTTGGGGTAACCTGAATTGCTCTGAATTCATTTATGGAGAGACCTGGCCCCTGCATTTGAGATGACAGTAAGCCTTGTTTGCAATTCAATCAGGATAAATTGGTCCTTGGGAGCTCCAATACAAACCAGAAAATGTAAACCATCCAGATAATTTACCATTAGTCCTCCTACGCACAAGGTGAGAAAGACCAAGATTATATCCCTGGGATATTCGAGACCTAATCCACAATAACTAAATTGCTGATATATTGCCTCTTGCTGAATGTATCAGGCTATCGGTAATGTAAACGGGCTCTCCAAAGGTTTACTGAGTCTGGGAGAGAAGGACCAGATGCTTGTGCGAGGGCTGGAGGCAGGACAAGGTCCGATTACAGCAGCAGCAGTAATGAACCCCTGGGAACTGCCAGGTTGGCTGCCAACAGCCAGCCGGACATCAGTTATGAGCGCAGGGAAATTTGGGTTTCCAGGTCCTGGAGCTGGATAGAGAATTTGAGTTTCACCTCGGCAGTCTGTCCAGGGGATGCACATATGCAAGGAGAACAGTTTTCAGAAATGCCTTTGCCTGCATGAAGAGTCGCAGTTTTGCAGGGTTTCGCCTGATTTTGTTTGGTCCCAGCCCCGTGCCCGGCAGGCTCAGGGATGGGAGACGGCACCCAGGACATATCGCCCCGAGCCCTCCTCAGCCCCAGCAGCAGGCAGAATCTGGCCCTGGGGAGGCTTTTTATGGCAGGAGCCAGCTCCATGCTGCCAGCAGATTCCCCAACCTGTCTTTGTGT
This sequence comes from Stercorarius parasiticus, assembly GCA_013396915.1. Lineage (NCBI taxonomy): Eukaryota > Metazoa > Chordata > Aves > Charadriiformes > Stercorariidae > Stercorarius > Stercorarius parasiticus. The sequence continues at coordinate 188,545 of VWZL01003847.1, forward strand.
AAACTTTCAACAAGCCCATCAAATAACGATAGTGGCGCCCGGATATCAGAATCACTGGGAGGCGAGCAGGAGGAGGAAGAGGAGAAGGAAATGGGAGAGGGCTGCTAAGAAGAGCAGGGCTGCGAGCAAGGATGGGGTCCGTGGGGCATGCATCGGTCCTCGCTCCGGGCACGATGAGCTGCTGCCCGATGTCTGAGCAGGGCTGCAGGGCGACAAATCCCATCGGGTACCAGAGGGGAGATAAAGGAGACTATGCAGGGACGGGAGGAGACGTGCTCCTTCAGAATGGCATCAGGACCAGTCATCCTGTCCAAGGGTGGTACAGGTCCCCGGCACCCACCAAGGCCCTCGGGCCAGTGTCAAGCAGCAGTAGGATGGGGCGATGCTGGCATGGCACCCTGTACCCTACAACGGCAGGCACTGCTGCCACCATGAGCCCCTGCACCCAGCCCAGCCCTGTGCTGGGAAGCAGTGAGCTGCTCTTGCAGCACGTCTGAACCTCAACAGATGGGATATAGCCAGCAGGAGAGGAGGCATCTTTCAAACAAGCAGAAGCCCACACACGTATTTATCTCGCTGCATGCCTTGCCCTCCCTTGGCAAAAGTCTCCGGCAAGCAAATCTTCCCCAAGACATCTGAAGCTCGCAGTCCCAGGTGTGGCTGTGCGGCTCCCCAGCCCGGTGAGGGAGCAGAGCCAGCGCGCTCCAAAGAGCACATCTTCCCTCGCTCCCCCAGCGCCTGCCAGGAGACGCGGGTGTCAGGAACCAGCCCTGGGAGGTGAGTGCCAGCAGGCGCACGGAGCGGGAGCCTCCATCCAGGCACGGGAAGAGACTGTCACCAGAGCTGACCTTGGCGGGCAGCTCTTTGGGAAAGTCTCTCTGCCCTGCTGTCTTTCCGAGAGGTGTTTCCCTGTCGGCAAGGCAAAGATAGTGATAACGCTGCACGAGCAGTGCTGTGAAACCCTCCACGGAAGAAAGTCGCATGCACACACGGCTCGGTCATCGCGACTGCCACAGGGTGTCTCACGCGCCTCCAGCCGGCAAACATCTCTGCACATGCACATGCAGAGCCACTTTGTTCTGCTTAATCCCCGAAGCAATAAAAGAAGGCTGCATTAAGTCAAATTTCCGAACCAGAAGGTCTTCATTTGATATTATATCCCAGTGCCAAGTTCTGCAAAATCCCTAACCCATAAACTTCCCTGAAAAAATAAAATAATAAAAACCAATCTGGCAGCAGAGTTCTCCACAGCATTGTTGAGGTCTGACTCCTTCCACCAGCTTCTGCACTGCATTCCCTGGATCTGCGGAGCCGTGCTGTGACCCGCTGATGGGGAATATGCCGAGGAGAGGCTCCTGCCCACGGCCACCCCTCTGCCCTAGCCTGGCGGCAGGGAGTCGCTCCGGGCTCCGCCGCAGCAGCACCCCAGCCTCCCCGCAGGCTCCAGCCCCCAGCTCTGCTCTGCACCAGCTCCTCGCCCGCCTTGTGCCGTGCCCGGCACAGCAGCTGCTCCAAGTAATGCTGCGATTAATAGTGCCACAGGCCTCTCTCCGGGAGCGCTTGTGCTTCAGCATTGTAAAACATCAGGAAATATTTTACTGGGGGATTTCCATTACCCTCTAACTGGCGCAGAGAGGCGGCATGTTGGTCTGGAGGAGAAGGAAGCAGCGAAGCCCTGCAGCAGGCTGCAGGCTCGGTGTGTGCTACTTCTCCACAAAAACAGAGCAGCATCCGAAAATGCACTGGAGTCGTCCTGGCAGGCACAGCTCCGGTGCTGCAGACCAGGAAGCTGCCCAGGGATTTAGATGCAGTCACTGAAAAAATCAAACCTATTTCTATTAGGTACAACTTCCTGCAGGTTTAAGCCTTCCTACAGTTCAATAACTCACTTATTGAATGCCAGCCAGGGACAAAATGCACTAGAACAGCAGCAACCAAAGCACATTTCAGACCAGGAGCTGCAAAACAGTCCATTTCAGAGCAACACAGAGCAGGGCACTGAAAACCTCGCTTTTCCATCAAAAGGGGTCCTCAACAACCCTAAAGGCCCTATTGCCATGCAGCAATATGCTCAGCAGATTCCCTGGGAGCAGACAAACACCGTGTTAGCACATAGCCCCCGCTCCCAGAGACCCTGAGCTTGCGGGGAGCAGGGGGTCTAATGCAAAATGGGAAGCGCAGCCAGGGTGTACTGCTAAGGCTCTTGTCCTACACCAGTATGCACCCGTTCAGGTCAATACCCATTTCCCCTCTTATTTCAGTGTAAATGTGTCCGAACAGCAACCGTCCGCAACTGACTCTAAACGCATGCTTTTTAAAAGCAAGTTTACAGGGCTTACAGGAGCCCAGTGAGTCACAAGCTACTGTGTTAATCAGCTTCTCCAGTCAAAAGCAGAGACAAAGCCCAGGGGCAGAGACCCTAAACAGCACCTGGGGCGTTCCACTTGGCCATGTGCAAAGGAAGCATCTGCCAAGTGTGAGCTTCCTGCAGGGATTCCGAGTGCACTGGCTCTCCCACCGAAATGTCACTGCCTGGGAAACCTAAGCCCTGCAGAGCCAGGAGCAGCACTGATTTCAGCAGCAGAAGAAAACACAACTGGGAAAAATAATCAGCAGCCTCAGCTTTGGGCATTGGGCAGGACAGGGCGTTCGGTTGGTGGGAGGGAGCGGGTCGGGCAGCCTGAGCTCTCTCCAGACCTGCCACCAGCACTTGTGAGCTCTGCCTTTCTGAGGGGTGACAGCAACCTGCACCGCTGGGACAGGGAAACCCAGCTCTGAGCTCTGCAGAGCCTGGCATCGCCCGGGTGGTTTGCGATGAAGGACATTGTGCAGCCAGCCCACGCCACCCGGCTGCACACGAGTGTGTGGGGAAGCTGCAATCCCAGAGGATTATCCTTGGAGGCAGGTTGTTGATGGGTACGGCTGGAAAGCTGTCTGTGTTTGCCAAGGTCTCAGGCAAAGACGGGCACTTCTGTCCTCAGGGGAGATGACAGGTCCCTCTCACACAGCCCTGGAGAAGGTGTCTCTTCCAGCCGGTCCCTGCCTCTGTCGGCTGCGAGGTCCCTGCTTTCCTACCCCGGTGTCATCCCCGCAGGCTGGGGGAGGCTGACCTGCCCCCCAGATCTAGCGTTCACCGCAGTCCCACAGCCCCGTAGCACGGGCAGAGAGGTGCTCTGCCAGCTCAAGTCTATCTCGAGATGGAAACGTGGGGTTTATGCTCTGCTCTGCCACTGCCTGTGTGGGCTGGCATGGACGGCTCATTTCCGCTGTGCTCAGGGGGTCACATCTGTGCCCCTTTGGCCCCAGAGCGGGTGCCCCTGCACCCTGGCTCGCTCCCCGCCATGTCCCTCAGGGTGGTGCTGCTGCTCTCGCAGCGGCCACGCCAGGGCTGGGGAGCTGATCCAGCTGAAATGAGCCTTTTTTCCAGGGTGGTTTCCAGGCATGTTGCAGTGCCGGCGTTCCCAGGCCTGCGGTGCTGCTGCCATCCTCCCACCCAGCCTCCACGGCCCTGGCCCCGCAGCGGGGATGAGGTGATCAGGCAGTCAGGAGCTCACCTGCTCCAGGGTCACGGGCAGGCTTCAGCCAAAATCATTCAAACTGGAGAACACTTTGGGCAGATGTTTCACTGCAAGTGCTGGGTCCCCGCAGGATCTCAGTATAAACCTGGCCACCACAAACAGCAGTGTAGGCTCTGCCCCAAGTTCACGGACCTTCAGGTAACAGGATTTCTTGCACTGGTACCCCCCGACGCCCGCAGGCTCCGTGCCTGACATGCCCTGCAACATTTGCTTCTGCTGGTACTACCCTATTTTAATGCCTTTTACTGTAAGACACCCCTTCAAACGCAAACCGCATCACCTGAACACCCCCTCATCTGTCTCCAGGGCTGTTCAAGGGAATTCACACACCTGAGCCTACAAGAAACCCCGGCAGCCCAGGGGTGACCATTCCCCAGTCGCCTGCACCCGTGTCTCGCGGCACCCTGGCTCAGTTGGCACAGAGGACCAGGAGGACGGAGGCTGAAATATCACCTGGACTCGAGCCCTCGCTGGGGAGCCGTGTCCCTGCCTGGCTGCGGGAGCACACTGCAGTGAGCCCCGAGCCCTCACTAACCCACAGGCTCAGCAGCCCAGCGCCGAGATCCAGCAGCACTTCCCCTGCACATCAGCATGGGGTGTTAACACGGACATCTAATTATTGCCATGATCGCCGTTAACCATTTCCCCACTGATCCTCCGTCCAAAAACCCAGGGAGTACGTACTTACCCCGCACTCTCCAGGTGCCTGCCATGCCCCCATGGGTGCTGTCCTCTGCAGGAGGCTGAGTTAGGTGCAGCCAGGACAATATTGAGACAGCAACCGCTTAACTACCTTGTCCCCTCATTGCTCAGCTCGGGCACGCTCCCGGCTCTGGAAGTCAGTGGGAAAGCAGGCAGGGCACTGCAGCCCGCTGTGCGGCACTCAGCGTCTGTGCTGGGGCCAGCGGGACCCTGGGGCTGGTCCAGTATCAGCAACAAGCTCCAGCGAACAGATCGATATTGCGACTAGCTCTCCGTGTCCCCTTCCCGGGTCTGGCAAGGTAAAACAGTGGCAGGGGACAGCGCGCAGCAGCCCAGCTTCCCTGCAAAGCCCCACGCACCTTGGGGGTGGGGGAGACGGGGATCCCAACAGATCGTGCTGTGATTTCTCACAGCTTTCATTGTCTGAACTCATTATCCACATTGCACAAGGCAAACCCGCAAGTCGGATGCTGACAAGGCTTGCGTTCCTCATTAGCAGCCCACATTGCAAAAGCTTCATCTAAACAAACATGCATTCTGAAACCCTTACCTCTGACTTGTCACTCCCTCATCACTGCTGAAAAGACTCTACTGGTTTCTCAGTTTTAAAAGACTACAAGACCAACTAGAAAAATCCTCGGTTCCTCCAGAGAAAGTTACATGCACATTTCTGTCAAAAAAAATGAAAAATATATTCATGGCGAGTTCATGGAGCAGTCTGGTGCGTTTGGGTCTGGGGATTTTGTTCACTTGTTTTTTAAAGCAGGTTTCTAACAGCTTCCCAGGTTTTGCGCAGAGAAACAAACCCTTCTGTGATGTGCAGGATTTCAGCTCGTAAAGATCGCCCAGGCTAGTTCATACTCCATCAGCCCACGCTGCTCCCTGCGTATGCAAAGCAGAAAGTATGTGATCATATCAGAGCAATTTGCACATTAATAAATCCTGGTCTCAATGCCGTAGACTCCATCCCCATCCACCGGGTAGGGGTTTTTTATTATTATTATTACCAGAGTATCCAGCTTTGTAAAGGCATCTAGTGCAAACTCCTGCATGAGGGAATTCCACCCCACTAGTTCCACCTCCTAAGACAATATCCAGCCAAAATATTGTGACTGTTGCAAAACCCGGACTGGAGCTCCACAAAGGACCTTCCAGCGTTGCATCCAGAGCCAACAGGGTCTCAGTAAATTACTGCAGAGTGACACACCATCTACTTGTCTTTGTAGTCTTTTTTATTTATGACAGTTAATTCCAAGTTATTACTAACATTTCAGTGGTAACTGGCGTATGAAGTCATCAGCTGTCACAACTGCATCTGTTAATAAACATGTCAAATATTAAAAGCAGCTTATTATCCTCTGGAGGGGGGAAGGCACTAAGGCAAAGAGCTTGAAAGCCTGCTTATTTTTCGATTTCTGGCTGTACAGCAGGAGGAAATGCTCGTGCTCAGGAAAGCAGTGTGACTGCGGTGAGGCTGTGCTGGGATACCTGCACTCCATCACACCTGAGCAGCACAGGACCTCTCCTCCCTGCGCCGCCGTCAGCTCCCTTTCCCTCCTCTGCCCTAGCTGGGGCAGCCAGGAGGGGCGCGGGATGGACCCCTGCTTCGCCTGGGCGCGCAGGGGAACGTCAAGGCGCAGGCACCTTCCCCAGGATCCACCACTCCTGGTGGGCTGAGCAGGATCTGGCCTAGGCAGCGTCCGGCATCTCGCCCTCACCGGCCTTCTGGCATGCAATGCTGTTCCGGCCAGGCTGCACTTGGCAGCGGGCATCCCCAGCATGCTTGTCCCCCAGGGAAGAGGCAGAAGTGCCCCAGCCCCAGGGGAGCCTGAGGAAGGCGCAGGGGGCTCTGACCCCTTGTGTGTCCCCCGCACTGGGGACTGGGGGTGGGGAGCTAGTGCTACTGGGGCACACGGCCATGGAGCCATGCTGGACCCCGCGCCGGTGCCTCTGTGCAAGCCATAAACAGGAACCGGTGTCTGCCTGCTTCCCGTCAGCGCCATGTGGCCACCAGCAGCAGGTCCCTGTGCATGACCAGCACTTGTTCCCAGCTCCCACGGGGCTGATGTGGTGCCCATGGCCATGGGGCTCTGCCAAGAGCCCTGGTGCCCTGGCAGGTGGTCCCAGGGGCATGGCTGTGTGACAAGCCACCGGCCAGCCCCTTGGCGCACTGTGCCCCGCGGACCCCAGCAGTCTCCTGGGGAAGGTTGTTACTTCCCTTTGGTGCCCCCGAGAGCCCAGGAAGCTGAAGGGTCTGGGCTTACTCCCACCCAAGGATGGGCTTGGGAGGATACAAGGGTGTGGTGGAAGGGACAACAAAGTCTATCCATCCTCCCTTCCTTACCATTTAAGACCATCATCCTTAGTACGTGAGGATGTAGTATGTCTCTCCCTACTTTGCTGAGCCACCCATGCTCTCGGCCTCTGCAGCTGGGCAGGAGGCTGCTGCTTCTTCACTTTCACCTTCTCTTTCTCGGGAATCTCGGACAGAAAGCTTGCCCCTCTCTAAGGTTTTCCTTGTCCAGTTGCCTCTGGCTTTCTCTGGCTGAAGGTAATTTGCAGGCTGTGCTTTTTGAGGGGTGCTGCAAAAATCAATGGCAATATTTTTTAAACTCTATGGGAAGGTTATTTGACCATAACAGAAGGTAGCCTCCTTGAAGTCCAAACCAGTGACCTGCAATAGGCAAGAGTCAGCGAGCTGCAGAGGGAGATGCACTGTATGCTCCGTCTTTACCTTCCCCCTTTTGTGAGTCAACTTCTCCAACCATCTGAACACCTTTCAGTATTTATTTTAGGTGTAAGATGCATTCAAGCAGATGCCATAATTCTTCTGTAATGAGTAAAATTCTGTCTTAGCTTCCAAGTGTTCCTAGGGACATCACAGGACAACATGCTGATGGGTGAGACACCCATGCCAAGCAGAGTGACTCACCCTGCAGCGCTTAGCAAAAGTCTTGAAGCAACAAGGAGCAGCATTATCTTCACTCGATCCTCCCCGAGCTTGCAGGGCTCCTAGCTGGAAGCCGGAGGGCACAGGCTCTTCCAAAGGCTGTGAAGGGCCCTACAGTGGCTCATGAATCCTCACCTGGGTCCCTCGCTGTGGGCCAGGGCAGGTCCCCTTTGATACCCCACTGCCCACAAGCCACCACTGAAGATGGGTCTCTGAGCATCCCCAGCAGTCGCTGGCAGAAGCCCTGGAGCTCTTTGTGGGACTGGTACGGCAGCCTCGAGGAAGAGGAGGGCCGGGGTATGGGACATGGTATGGAGCGGCCCCCAGAGATGCTAGGGCTTGAAGAGTCCCACGGCTCTGTGTTCTTCACACACTTGCAATCACCTCTGCTTTGCACAGCACTTGTGTAGGGGCAGGTATGAACACAAAGATGCAAAATAACCCAAAACAGGCAAGATGGAAAATTCACCCTTCACGCAGCTTTTCCTTTGCGTTGTGTTTGTGTTAATGCATTTGTATATAGAAGTTTTATTCATCCTGAATTTTCTTTGGCACCTTCTTAAATGTCCCCAGTCTCCTACTTGTAAACGATATCTTCTGAGATCATCGCTATCTCACAGGAGCGTTAGTGAATGTGTTTTGAATATTGGGCAGATGCAAAGTGGTCACTGTTGTGAGTCTCCATATTAAAGACGTTTTCTATTTATATTTGGAGATTTTTCACTTTCTATTCTAGGAAATTATGAAGTACCATCAAATGTTTCTCTGGGCCAAAATCACTTAGTTAACTGTAAGAGTAAAAAGATCTCATAAACTGAAGATCTTGTATTTTACGCTTGCATTGAATAGCCATACCTTTTTCTTTCTAATCTTTCTCAAAGCAGTGCAACTCCAGTTGACAACTGTAGATCAAGTTTCAGTCTGGAGCAAATGTTTATAACTGAGCAATAAACCCCAAAGACAGAGCTCTATAATGGAAATGCTGACAAACCCAGCTGCAAGAACAGGGCTACTGGACACGTCAATAATTAGCGAACAGAGCAGTATATCTGAATGAAGGCAAAGGGGACGTGCTTGCCAGCTCCCTGGTGTTAGAAGGTATCATTGCAGAGGACAATAAATCACACTAAATCCTGCCTTAACACCCTCCACAATAAATCCAGCATCATCCCACATTTCTTCCCCTTCTGACAGGCAGCTAATTTACCGTTTTGTTTTTCTTTAGCTAATGGTTATTGAGGCTGATCCTAAATTAATCCTAAACAGGCTGTTTCTCTCTTGTACAAAAGGATATGAAATTCTACATTTTAGCAGGGTAAAAACGCCAAGCGGCTCCAGATTGAAAGCAGAGCTGCTGACTTGGGAGATTTTCCCTGCCGCCCACAGAAGTCCTTGTCGAGCAGGTGCCCAGCAGCCTGGGCTCCTCTGGCTGGGCCATGCAGGCGGTAGCGGCAGTCCCAGCTCCCGGTGCCGGGGGAGCATCGTCCACGGCCCACAGCTCACCCTTGGGAACATGCTGTGCGGGGAAAGGGATATTGGGGTATTCCCAGAGCAGACAAAGGCTGCCTGAATTCACCAGTTGCAGTCGCATTAGGTGGAAAAGCAAGCGGCAGGTCTAATCCTACACTACAGATATCACCCAGCCTGGGTCACCCTGCCCATTTAGCTCCAGCCTTTCCCCAGCCGGGCTCCGTGTCCTGTTCTGCATGAAGCCGAGGGAAGATTCTCATCCGCTGGTTCCCCCACATCCCCCAGGCCACCATTCAAATGCAGGGTTCCTCTCCCGATTAAAAACCTGCCATTTTTTTGGTCTGAGTTCATCCCTCTCTGGTTCCTGCCCTGCATCCCGCTCTGCCTCTCTTGGCCAGGGGAAAGGAGGCCTCTCCTCCATGGCAAGCCCACCCTGCCTGGAGACCACAGGGACTTCCAGGATGGGGCCGAGCTGCCTCCTGCCAGGAGCCGCATCCCTCAGCCTCCGGTCCTAGCTGAGGGTGGGAGTCCCTGGGGCAGAGGCACCCAGTCTGCACCCAGCAGCTCCAGCACTGAGCACCGCAGCTTCTGTCAGACCCAGGGCTCTGTGCCCTCCACATTAACCCTGTGTGCAGGTACCAGTGCCTACAAGTTCTTGGCTGGCACGAAGGGTGCATTACTCATTCTTAGTGCCTCATCAGCCTTTGATAATATCTCAGCATAAGCAAAAAGCAAAAAAGATGCTTGCCGAGAAAGGAGAAGGAAAGCAAGAATGTCCTGAAGTTGTCTCTGACGCTCCTAGCCTCGACCTGCAGTGTGCTGCTTCTCTGCACCCTGCTCTGACACAGGGGTCTGCTTCACAGAAGGCTTATCTCCTGCAGAATGATTGATAGCCTGCACAATTGTTTTTAATAATATCTGAACACCTGCAGTCCTCAGTCCCTGGTAATACAGTTATCCCAAGTGCCTAACTTACTGCATAAACAACTGCTCTGGTTGCAAAGACAACTATCAAGTTCCTGACAGAGGCTGCACAAGCCGCGCTGGGGGGTCAGGCATGGGGGCATGCAGGATAATGCCTTCCATGGGGAGATCTGAGAGCGAGAGGAAAGGGAGCTGACTTTCTGGTAGGATCACCCAGGCGTGCCTCTTCTTCCCCGGCAGAGCCAGCAAGCCTGGGCTCTCGGCCGGGCAGCGCTGCTCACTGGCCTCGCTCAGAGGGGCCAGCGCTGGCAGCGGCCCATGCGGGAAGCGTGCCTCCATCTGGGAGTGTCCCCGGGGAGGTCACCCCGGTTTGGTGGTGAGCAGCTGCGAGCTGCAGAGCCATGAAAATGACTTTTGCGTAAAACTCTCTGTGGATGAAGGAAGAGCAAGATCCGCATGCCCCAACCCACCCCAGACATGGTGCAGGCGGCCTGCTGGGTGCCAGCCTGCACCCCCTGCACTGCCGCGGGCAGATTAAGAATGGGTCCGCAGGACCGCCTTGCCTCCTGCTTGCCAGGCGTGGGGCAAGAAGGCAGAGTTCAAGTGGCAGATGTGTGCACCCCGGCGAGCTGCCCTGCTTTTCAGGATCTCTCTTTCATACCTGCCGGGCTTTCTGACACCATGCCCCATGCAGGCTGGACATTTCGCCTCTTTCCAAGGAGCGACATTATGCACATGTTGGGAAACGCTCCTTTCTCATTTGCTTCGAAGCCCCTTTTCCCCTGTTGTTTAAGGAATGCTGTTTGAATTAGCTCCACGGATTGCAAACAGACCCCGTTGTTTTCCTTTCCCAATGCAGGGAGGCTTCTGTTCTCTTTGGCCTGCTGGATTAACCAGGGGGCCTCACACACTGACCCCTCTGCAGCTCAGGGAAGCTAATTTAATCCCAATATTGTTACAGATCACAGCAGGACGGATCTCACAGATTCCTTGAGGCAAACCAGCACTGAGCTCTGGCAGAGACAGCAGCACACTGTGTTTGTAGAGGCAGGAGCTCCTACAATTTTTTCTATAAAATTTCCTCTACAAAACTTCTGAGGCTGGGTAGGACGGCAGTGCTGATGGGACAGTGGGGGCACCCTGGGCACGGGGATCCCGCTGAGGAGCTGCTCCACCTGCATCCCCCAGCATCCCCTGGTATGCGAGAGAGTGGAGGGCCACTCTGGATCCTGGCAGAAGAGGAGATGCCATCTCCTTGCTATTTCTTTCTCCTAATTGTTTTTTTTCCCATGGTACCTGCTCCTGGGGCTGGCTTTTTGCGGTGTGTTGTCATCAGGCCATACACGACAGCTGCAGCCAAGCCGTGCCTCCTCCCACCAGCCAGTGCCTGTCCAGTCCCTGTGTCATCCCTGGGCAGGTCACCTTTACTTCACATCTGCCAGGCAGAGCCGTCCCCTCAGTGCCGGAGCACAAGTGCCTTGCTGCTCTTCCCCAGCGTTGCTGTCATCATTGGGGATGACGGGGTTATGGCAAGGGGTACTGCATGGCTCCATACCTGTCCCCAGCCCAGCTGGGGCTACCATGGTCCTCACACCAAGTGCTGGGCACTGCCCACACATGGCCCCACACACGGCCCGTGCATTGCCCTGCTCATTGCCCCCCACATTACGCCACGCATGGCCCCGGGCATTGCTCTCTGCTGTCTCTCTCGGAGTTTACTAGTTTCTTACTGTGTAAAAGCCCAACAGGCAGGCCGGTTTGCAAGCACCTTTCTTGGACACTCAGCTCTTCACCAGCTCAGCTCCTCACTGCCCTCCCTTCCCCACACATAAGACAGACCCCTCCGAGTTCGGTCATAGCAAAATCATTGGCCCGCAGCCTTTCTGTCCCATAATGAGTCCTGTGGAAGTGGTCTGTGATACAATGCTGAGCCTGGAAAAAGGCATCCAGCAGCTTCACAGTGGGGCAATCGATATAAACCTCTGTTGTATTTTCATGGGGAAGATCTGCCTTCTCATCCTGCATGCAACGTCTCTGCTCTTCCTCCTCTGGCTCTCACAACCCCACCTGAGATGCATCGCTCTGCCCAAGATGAAAGTCCAGCTGTTCAACAAACCCAGCTGAATCATAGAATCATAGAATGGTTCAGATTGGAAGGGGCCTTAAAGGTCATCCAGTTCCACCCCCCTGCCCTGGGCAGGGACACCTCCCACCAGCCCAGGCTGCTCCAAGCCCCGTCCAACCTGGCCTTGAACCTCTCCAGGGATGGGGCAGCCACAGCTTCTCTGGGCAACCTGGGTCAGGGGCTCACCACCCTCACAGGAAAGAATTTCTTCCTCATATCTAAGCTAAATCTCCCCTCTTTCAGTTTATGACCGTTCCCCCTTGTCCTATTGCTCCACTCCCTGAAAAAGAGTCCCTCCTTATCTTCCCTGGAGCCCTTTTAGAGACTGGCAGGGGCTCTAAGGTCTCCCCAGAGCCTTCTTTTCTCCAGGCTAAACAACCGCAACTCTCTCAGCCTGTCCTCATAGGAGAGATGCTCCAGCCCTCTGAAACCCTGATCCATCACACAGCGCTAATCCCTTTCCAAAGCACATCACACTTCTCACTCGGGCTGAAGCAGGATCTGCTCCATGGGCCAACATAAGAGGACAACCAGCCCAGGCTGCTGGCCACAGCCAAGGAGGGTGTCTAGCCCCCATGAGTGGGACAGGGCAGGGGAGCACAGGAGCCACCAGGATTCATGGGGGAAGCCCTGCCTCTCCCAGTATCGCTCTGGGGGCTTTGATGTTTGGGAAAATTAAATTGCTTTGGGACGCTATTAAAGACAAGTTTAAATGATGACACACCACAGGGCTGGGACTTCCAGCATTTCTTGTAACTCCATGCAGAGCTGGAAGTGGAAGAGGCCACTGGCACCGCCAAGAGGACATGAAACCGAGAGACTCGGCAGCAGGAGTGGCTCCGTGAACAGCTTGTCCCTCTACAGGCATCTGCCCCCTCCCTTCTGCCTCCACTGCCATTGCGCCCAGCAGCCCCAGGGCAGGAGCTGGTGCTGCCATGGGGCAGGGCTGGCCCCTTTTCCCTGGGAGCGTGGGGTAGAGTTTGGGAAGCGGAGATGGGGCGCCCGGGGGAGCCACAGCCCAAAGAGCTGGTCCTGGGGGGCTGGGCACAGGGACGGGAGCTGGGAATGAGGGCCCCTACTCAAGCCCATCCTCCTCTCGGCCACGAGCAACTCTTGGGAACATTCCTGCTGGATGACATTTCCCAGGGCATTGAGAAAAGAAAAAAAAAGCACTTTTTTCCCAATATAAATTCTTGCAACATTAAAAAAAAAACACACAATAGCTGTAAGCCCTGAAACGGCTGGGGGTAAAAAAGCTACAGCTTGGCATGGAAATAGCACTACCATCCCCACCAACTGGTCGAATCCCAGATGTGAGACATCATGTGTGACAAAAGCCCAGAGGAAGGACACGCAGGAAGCTTGTAATTGTTGTGGGCTCCCATCACTGCGTGGAGACGCAGGCTGGTGACCTCGGGAGTCCCGAGTCTCCCTGTCAGTGACCTGCAGCAGTGAGAGCAGAGAGCCACGGCCGGCTGGGCTGGCCTGGGACCAACATGGGGCCAGGAGCGGCTGGGGCCAGGGTGAGCCCCGGCTCAGCTCCTCGCTGCCCCAGCTATGCCCTCGCAGACAGCAGGCTGTGGGCAGGAGGCACCCTGGCAGTTTTGGGACCCTTGAGTGGTTTTGGGGTCCCTTGGATGGTTTTGGGACCCCAGGGCAATTTGGGAACCCTGCTGACCCGCAAAGGGCCACAGCGCTGACACTGGTGCTCCAGGTTGTACCAAAGCAGCACGGAAGGGCAAATAGTGCCTGTCCCCGTGTCCCCAGGAGTGGAGGGCCGGTGGACCCTGGGGACGGAGCCATGGTGGTCAGCCCAGACCCATGAAGGAATATCACTGTACTGAAACCAGCCTAAATAAATCAACAAATACATTGAGGGCATCCTTGTGCAGCAAAAACTGTAGAAATGTGCTTGGTCCGCTGCGTTCTCTGAGACATTTGCAGTACACCTATAATTATTTTAATTACAATTAAAGACTATCTCCCGTGACTATGCTGAAGGAGCCCAGTCAGGGCTGTGCGTATGGCCTGCCTTCTGCTGCGCTGTGACTTTCCAGAAATTTTCCAATGGAGCCAAAAGCTGTACTGGTGTGGATGGGGTATGTCTACGTATTGTGTTTTAAACTATATAATTAATTGAATGCAGTGCTCTGCAAGGAGCTAATTCTGCTGAGGGATTTTGGTAATTGTACAGACATTGGGAGGAGTGAGGCCTGGCCCCGCGCGGCAGGGAGCTGCAGGGAGGAGGCCGGGCGGTGTGGGGGGCCGGGCCCTGCTTTCGGGGATGGAGCAGGCAGGGTAGAGAACCGGGATTCAGGCTGCCAGGGCTGGAGCAAGGGGAAGGGGGAACCCGAGATGGGGAGGATGAGGGGAAGATGAGGAACTGAAGGGCAGGACGGCCACCATGCCAGGACAGGCCCAGCCCCAGCTGCCGGGCCCACGGCTGGACAGGAGGGATGAGCAGAAGAGCTGCAGCAGCTCTTCCCTCTCTCTCTTTCTGCCTTTTTCCTCCTTTCTCTCCGTTTTTGCAAGTGTTCATCCTGCAGGACCTCGACGTGAGGCTGACCCTGCCCACACCACCCCACACCACCCTGTACTGCAGCACACACCGTCCACTTTAAATATCGGTGTCTGCACAGGAAGCGTTTGTACCTGTTTTAGATATCTTCAAGATGACAGCGTGAAGGGAAGAATGGATTGAGCCTGGCGTCGGAAGATGGCAGAGCAGAAAGCAATGACCCGAGGCAAAGACTGAGGCAGGCCGGGGCTGCGGGGAGCATGGCACGGGATGCTCCCGGCTGCCCACTCCCTCCCCGAGGCAGAGCTGAGGTTCTGCTGGACAAAACTGCCTGTGGCCAGCCGCTTCCAGAGGCAGTTCCAGCAAATACACGAGATGCTATTTCTTGGAGATGCCTTTTCATTTCCAAGGGGGGAGAATAATAATGCTCCAGTGACTGCAATGTCAGCAAGACAGCTACCATCGCCATGACAGCCTCTCGTAGTGCCTCTGCCCTGGGAGCTTCGGGGTTTCATTTCCAATTAAGTTTTTCATATGGTAACATTCAGAATTTTGATGGGAGATGAGGCTACTTTTGTCTAAGAGAGAACATACTTTCACTGTTGCGCCCGGCCCAGCAATGAGTTCTCCACTATTAAAATGTAATTTAATTTATCTCCATGGATTTTGTGATGACTAGGATTTGTTCTAAGGAGACCTTTAAAGGAGAACTTTTGCATTATTAAATGTATGTGCTAGGAAGTTGAGTTCTGGCATCCTCTGATAACCAAATTTCTTTTCTATCCTCCACTATATCCATCATGATAAAAGCCCCTGCCAAAGCCCTAACTCAAGCCATGCTTCTGGCATATTGTGAAACGAATCAGGGGGAAAAAAAAAAAAAAAAGAAATCCACAAGATGCTCTAGTCCAGTATTTTTTTTAATCAAAGTTTCAAGGATATTGATGGTTTACCTCATAAGGTAAACATTTGTAGCCCAGTTGCTTTCCCAGGGTTAAACCAGAAACAAGTGGCTAGCTGAAACTGCAACTAATTTGCTCTGACAGATTACAGTCAGCTTCAAAATGAGTTTTCTCAAAAATCACAGGCCCTTTAGACGTGGAGCAATGGCACTGGTACCTTCCTGCAGCGGCTGCAGGATGATCCCATCCTCCAGGGACGAGCCCAGCAGACACCCAGCTCCTGCTGTGCCCCGGGACACTCTCTGCCCGCAGGGACCCTGCTCCACTGCGGGGGCAGCTTGGTGCCATGGCGGCGATGGGCGACGGACCTGTGTCCCTTTTCCCCTCCCGTCACTGGGAGACGCTGCCCATCTTTGCGAAGGGTGAGCCCCAGCCTTGCGCTGGTCCTGGCCAGCAGCAGATTTCCCACCCCAGCATGTGACTGTGCTGCTAAGGTGCACAACGGGGACAACTAGGGTATGCCAGGTCCCTGCTTGGCCACTGGCATCTGGGATGACCTGGGGTGGGTCCCCTTGGGCCGCAGAGCTGGTCCCTTGGTTACACGCCCCCCCCCAGGTCTCTGCCATTCCCAGATACAGCCCAAGAGGCAATGGAGGGGGCAGCTCTTGTGCCAGTCGCACCTTGGGGTCATGGGCATGGCACGGGGACCTCAATC
The DNA here is from genome assembly GCA_013396915.1 of Stercorarius parasiticus. Taxonomy (NCBI): domain Eukaryota; kingdom Metazoa; phylum Chordata; class Aves; order Charadriiformes; family Stercorariidae; genus Stercorarius; species Stercorarius parasiticus. The sequence continues at coordinate 204,429 of VWZL01003847.1, forward strand.
CCAAACCTGGGATGGGGGCACTCCAGTGATGGGCATGCCACACAGGTCTCTGCCAGCAGGTCTCCTACTGCCAGCTTCCATGTGGCATGACAGGGAGGACAGCCTAGGACAGGCAGGGCAGCCCAGACTGTCCCGTCAGAGCAGGACTTCAGCAAAGAGGTGCTGAAGGTGTTGGGATGCCCCACAGTCTCTCTGATGGCACCACTTCTGCTGCCCTCCCATGGCACCAGTCATGGCTGACCCCAAACCCTGCCACAGCAGCGCTGGCTGGGATTGGGAGCAAGTGGGCAAAGGCAGGCTGGGGTCAGGCTGGAGGGAGCCAGACGGTCTGTGGGGACACTGGTGTCTTTGGGCAACCAGTGGTTGACAGCAGCATCCTGCTGTTTTGCCTCCAAATTGCATGCATCAGCCTGGGGTGCAGCACAGCTTTCAGGGCTGTATTTATTCTCCACTGACAGCTGGCTTGCTGAGGATGTCACTGTGACAGCCTTTGTCCCTGCAAACCCAGGATTAGTGCACATCGGCTCAAGCTCCATAATCTCTACTTGCTAACCGATGGGAAAGATCTGGGATTTCACGCCAGCCAGCACCTATCTACACACTGACTCCTGGCCCCAGTGAAATCTCAGCACCTCAGGGACTCAAGTCCTCCCTGTTGTCCCAAACCTCCTTCAAGGACCGAGGCAGCGCATGTGTCTCCCCGTTCCTAATGGTCTCCCCGGTGCTTGTTGAGCACAGCCGTGGAGCCTGCTGCTCAACAGAGGAGACGGCACAAGTGATCTTTCACTCACTTGAGGACTCTTGCTGCTACTGTGCTCTCTGTTAAAAGCTCCGTACAGAGCGTGAGGCTTCCTGCGCACTAAGGGGACAGTACCTTTTTTAAAAGTCTAATTTTGTTACTTCCCTGGTGCATTAGCCTGTGGACCAGAGCCACAGCAAACTGCTGTGGAAAGAGCTCCCTTCCCTAAGAGCTTCTCCAGGGCATAACAACGGCTCTGCAGCCAGGAGAGCGCCAAGATGATTTCACCACCAGGGCTGGCATCGCCCCCAGGACTCAGCGCGGCGCGCAGCACCTCATTGGCACAGCCGGTGGGCCCTCCCGGCAGGTCGCTGCGCTGGTGCGGGAGGACGACGTGCCTGTGCAGTCCCAGCTGCCGACTGCAGAAAGCTGCTGCTCTGCTTTGCGTATAAGTCAAAACCTGTAAGCTACTGGTTACTGAGACACTCACTATTTCAGCAGACTTAAGTGGGAGAAGGGAGAGAGCTGCCAGATCCCAGCTGGTCTCTGCTCCGGGAGCTGATGGGGGATTAGCCCAGCAGCATGTCTTTACAAATTGTCGGTTCCCAGAGTACACAAAACAAAGCTCTGAGGACTGAGAGTCTCAGCACAGAGGCAAAGGCAAATACTTTGGGAACCTGACAGCGCTTTCCACCCGGACATACAGATACGGGGACGCTGGCTTCCTGCAGTCCCCGCAGAGCGCTGCCAGTCCTGCGGCGCTTCAGTCTTGGTGGATGCAGCGTTGGGGCCAGTAGCACAGAGCAGATCCCTCTGCCTGCAGCCCTGCGGCTGCCGGCCAAGCCTCTCCCTCCCCGGACCGGTGCCCCACAAACCATAGGGACTTTGCAACGCGACCACGGGTCACCCCTGGCATGTCCTGGCACGAGGAAGCTATCTGCCCTGCGACATGGGGAGGCTGCTGGAGTGGCTTCTCTGCCCCACACAGCCTCAAGCTTCTCTGCAAGGCATCAGCCCTGGGCTCGGGGTGGACTGGTGCCCCTGCCGAGAGCCGCAGGCAGGCCCAGAACCGCACCAACCAAGAAGGGTACAGGGGGAAGCTGCCACAACCCAAGTTCTACAGCCCTCCCAGCCCAGCATCATGTGCTGCCCTGGACGGGTGGGGAGATGCAGGGCAGCGCCTGCTGCACGGGCTCGTGGCAGAGCTGCCTGTCCCCATTGCCCTTGGCTGACACCGCGGCTCGTCCTGCTCTCTGTCCCAGCTCCTTGCCTGGATGATGCTGGAGACTGTGGCATGTGCCGCATCTGAGACGACCCCATCCCTGTGCCTGCTGCTGTCCGCGGGCACAGGGACATGCCAGGCGCTTTCCCCGTGCCCTTCCTTTAGCCATCCCTCGCGTTAAACCCCCGCCCTAAATGCATGATTGCAGTCGAGCTGCTGGAAAGCAAATAGTGCCAGGCTGTGGCAGGCATGGGGAGAGGCATGCTGCCTGCTGCCCATTCCCTGCCCGTTCCCCGCTGCCCACTGCCTGCTGCCACCCTCCCGCATGGGGCCGGGGCCTCCCTGCTGGCCTCCCTGTTGCGCGCGGCGGCGGAGCTGGCAACTCTCGCTACTTGTTTCACGGGAACTTCCGACATTTCAAAAATTGTTTTCATTCTGGCTTGGAATGAAGACAAATATTTCAGAAATTTCCTGGATAACATAAAGTTTAAAATATCCTCCAAACTAAAATAGAAGTAGTAGGCTATCTCAGCTCTTGCATTATGTCATATCATGCCAGCTCATGGTACACTGCGCAGAATTACAAATGACTTGTCATGAGGAGATGTAAACAAAAATACAAATAACGTCAACAAGAGAAGAAAAATGAAATGCTGAAATGAGAAATTTTCTACCACGATTTTTTTCCCCCCCTTGTGCACATTAATTCTCCTTGGGAAATTGCTTAGATTTTATAAAAGAGCACGGTCTGGCCAAAGCAGCTCTTCTATTCTCCGGAGAAGGAACACCCTGCCGGCGCTCCTCGCCAGCCCCATCCAGCCGCGCAGACCAGCAGTGATGCCTCCGCAGCCAGGCTGGGTCTGGGCTGTCCCCGTGCCCCTCGCCTGCTGGCCCCCTGCCCCCTGCCCTCCTGCTCCCGGCTCCCTGGCCGTGCTCGACCCCTTATCTTGTTTCTGGCAAGCCAAGGTCAGGCGCGCACCGCAGTCAGCCCGGCGCAACCCGGGCCCCCGCTGTCTGCCAGCAGAGATAACGCCAAGATGGATAAAGCCAGGCGCTGGGGTTAACGGCGCAAAGCAGTCTCCGTCGGGAGTGGAGGAGGAGGAGGAGGTGGCGTGGTCCCGCTCTGCCCGGTGCCGGCCGCGGCTGGGGACGGCGCTTACCTTGGCTCAGTTCTGCCCGGCCGGGGCTGGCTCCTGCCCTCCCTGTGCCCAGCGCATCGCCCACCCGGGCAGCCAGTCAGCGCCGGCGCGGCTGCCCCACGCCGGGGCTCTGCGCCGGGCGGACCTCCGGGCGCCGGCTGGCACCCATCCCCCTGTCTGCCCCGTGCCTCTCCAGAAAGGCACTGCTGGGAAGGAGCGCCGAGGCTCATGTCTCCGGCACTGTATCCACCCCTTCCCACCCTCTTGGGGTTCGGTCCTGCCAGTTCCACTTGTGGGCTGTCCTCACCACTTTGGGCCTTTCTACCGCTCCCCTTCTTGTGGCTCCGGATGTCACCACAGACACGCTTTTATGAGAGTGGGCTTGTGCAAGGCTTGTATAAAGTGTTCTCAGAAATACGAGGTCCTGTCATTTGTAAAACTAATAAAAATGTCCAATAATTTTTACAAGGGAAAAATGAGTCATTGGATGGCACATTTCTCATTACTGGCATTTTACAATTAAAATGAGCATCTATTGAATCAATCCAAAGCTCTTATTGTTAGCAGACACTAATAACTTCCTGAGCTATTGAAGATACTTTTTTTCTGAAGAAACATGACCCCTGACCACGGCATTTCTCGTCGAGAGCGGTATCCAGCTGAGACCAGCTCTGCTCAGCTCCTGCTGGAGTGGTTTCAAACACATCCTGATGAGACTGGTGGCTATAACTGGGTGGGAAATTGTTTTTAAGCCCTCAAAAATGTTCGAGATTTCAAAATTTTTCCCGCTCCACATGGGGATGAATCCAGAATTGTTCAACGTTTTTA
>VWZL01003847.1:208393-270521 GCA_013396915.1 Stercorarius parasiticus
AAAAGTCCTCATGGAAACCAGCTCCGGAATAGCCAATAGCCATCGGTCACGCTGAGCCGGGCGAAGCGGGGACTCCCGCCTGCCCCGGCCCGCCGGCGGCTCGGACCGCCGCGCTGGTGGCTGCGCTGGCATGAGCCGACTTCTCCTCCCAGCGTGGGACACCCATCCCGGCCCTCATGACCTTCTCTGGTGAAAAATGAATCCAGTGAAACTTTCCCGATTTCACTGCAGCACTTGCGCGTGCGTGACCAAGAGCTGGTCTGTGCCCCGTGCAGGAGCCAGACCAGCAAAGCGGGGTCATCACCATCTTCTGCCTTCAAAAGACAGAGACTTTTGCAACTGGCTGTATGTTCAAAACCCACTAGAAACTTCAGGACCATATAGGGCTAATTTTCGACAGGCACTAAACCCATCTGCTGCTGTCTCCTGAAAATCAGCCTTCCTCCAGATGTCTCAGGATGGGTCCTGGTAACCAGAATCACCACCTGCTTTTGAAAATGGACACCCTGGTAGAAAATGAGGGATGGTCTGAGAAGAGTTCAATGAAAAGCAGTCCCGCAGTGGCCCAGAATGAGGGTCTCAGTGTCCCCAGCCAGCCCTTCTCTGCCCACGAGGGCTCAGTTCAGCCTCAGGAGATTAGTCGGAGAAGAACCAGCTTGACTGCAGGACTCACTTCTCAAAGCTTCTCCAGATGAAGCAAAACAGATTAAAATGCAAAGCCCGCATAACTCCTGCAGCAGAGGTGTCCAGGGAAAGATTCTGTGCAGATTTTAGCAGGGGGAGCTCCCAGTTGCTGTATGGCCAACCACCAGCCAAACCCTCAGCATGTGCCCCGAGGTGCATCCCCTGGGAGATGGTGCCAATGACAGTGTCACTGGTGCAGCCCCAAGGGGTCCCATGGCTGCCCACACCGTTTCCCAGGACACTTGTTCCCACCTGCCGTCAAAGCCCAATGAAAAGGAAGTTCACTTGGGCTTTGGGTGACCTGCTCCTTCTCTTTATGTTCATGCTGGCATCATATTCGTTCTGAGCTTCCTTGTGGAAGGCGTGTTCTAGGAGTGCTCTTTTCCCACGCGTGGCCACCTGCACGTCCCCAAAGCAGAGGGAGAAGCCGTTTCCCTGCCATGACGCCAGAAAAGAGAAGCCAAATTCTGCCCACGTGCACAGAGAATAGACTAAGTTTCTGGATGAAAATGGACATCTTTCCTCCAAAACCCCAACGGACGCTGGGCAGCCAGGCTGCTGTCACTTGTGGGGAGGTTCAGTCCCTATTCATATGATCAAACACGTGCAAAGCTGATGAAAAACTACCATGAAATCCCACTGCACAGCAGTAACAATAAGCAAGTGCTGGCTTCCAAATACTGAGTGCCCTGCCAAGGAGCAGGCAAGTACAGATCCTGCTGGGCTGCGGGGGTCTCCTCATGCTGCTTTTGCCATCACAGATCCTCTTCGTGCAGGTCTGCAAGAGACAAGCCCCGACCCAGCTGTCTCTCCCAGAGGCTGCTCAAGCCCTCTGCCAGAAATGAATGCCCCAGAAGTAACACCCATCCATGATGGAGACTCCACTCTGTCCGCGCTAGAAGAGTCCTTATCCGCGCTGAGCAGAGGACTGGAGCAGGCAGTTGGTGTTTGCTGGTTGAGCAGTCCAAACTGGGCACACTGGGAGGATGCTGGGCTCTGCTCCCTGTGCACCGCACCTTCTCTGGCCTCTCCTCTCTCTCCACCCTCCCCATTTGTCTCTGGAGGGGATGGCTCTTTCTCTTGGGAAAGTGCCGTGGGAGTGGGGATGCTGATGCAGGGCTCAGATGTTGGGGACGAGCAGATGAGGTTGTTTTCCATTCTCTGTTATTGTGCAATGGCTCCAGAGCTGGAGACACTTCCCACTTCTTTTCCTTTGCTACTGAACACGGGGGTTGGGACGACAATATGTATTGTCATTTATAAGCACTGTAAGACCCTCCTGGGACCTACGTGCATAAATCTTGTGTTTGCTTTAGCATTCTTGTTCTCTCTTGCATCCTTGCAACACAGCTTCTGCCTGTGCTGTATGTCTGTGAGACTGAGCTCTGCAGAAACCGAAGCGCTGCTCCCGAGAGCATCCGTCTGTGCTGCTGCCATGCTCCTCTCCTCCTGCTCCAAAGGGAGGGCCGTGGGAACCAGCTGCTCAGTCAGTCTGTCCCGGCCAAGGTCCCGCTGTGGCTGCCAGGTGCCGGAACGCCGCACGCGCAGCGGGCATTGCCGACAGCTGGCTAGAAATGCCAAGAGCTTCCCTTTATGGCTCCGTATTTCCTGTTAAATTTTTATGGGATTTCCTCAGCATTCAGATTTATGAACGTGCTCGCCTGGCTTAGGAGGCGCAGGAGCCCGGTGCGGGCAGCAGCCGGACGCTGGCAGAGCTGAGCGGGGAGACACGCTGCCAGGAGGAGATGGGGCTGGGGGCCCTCCTGGCTCCCTGGGGCCCATTGCAGTGGTTGCCCGTGCCGGGAAGGTAGCCCCAAGCACAAGTGTCACCAGCCCAACTGTGCTGCCAGCCACCCGCCCGCCACAGGGACAGCTCTCAGGTGCCACCACAGGCGTTCAGCCCCTGGGTCCCGCGGGGCTGCCTGTGCCTGGCCCTACAGTGAATTTGGCGTCCCCGCTGCAGGGACTTATCGGCTGATGTCGCAGGATTTCCTCGCCCCGCCGGGAGCACACAATAGCGAGGACAGGCTGCTCCACAGACACCCTAATCCCTTGGCGATTGTGCTGTGTTTCGGGGGGTGACAATAGTTCAATGAAGGTTTGCAAGGTTAGCAGGAACGTTAATCCTTACAGAAGAAAAATGTGACAATTATTTAATGCCGTGGCTGAGAGCTTTTGTGCTGCCCTTAGTACGATGTGTTTGTCCTGGGCAGTGTCTCATCTAAAGTACTGCCGAGGACAAATGCTGCACAGGCTACCTGGGCGCTGGCTGTGCGGCTGCCAGGGCTGTGGGGTGCAGGGGACGAGAGGGGACAAGCGCCTGCATCCAGAGCTGCCAGATGTCTGTGCAGCCTGGCCCCACTCCTGCTCCATCCCTTTGAATTTTCATACAAGCAAGGGAGTTCCTGCCATCATCCAATGAAAGCACAAACATGTACAAGGCCAGAGCACACACGGACGGCTCTTGGGAGCAGCAGAGTTTCTGAGTCTCTGAGTGCAATTTCTAAAAAATTGGGTGTCTCTTACAATTCAGAGATGCTGCAGAAGAAATGCAGCTGACGAGCTCCTGCTCTCCCAGTGTAAGCAATGGTGCGGCGAAGTGGAGAGTGTGGAGGGCACATGCTGGCTGAACTCTGCGGAGCACAGCGGGGAACATGCTCCAAATGGGGTCCAGAGGTCTACTGGGTGGTGTGGGGGGGCCAGGGCAGTGGGAGATAGAGGACCCTTGGTCACTGGACAGTGATCCGCAGGGCTCACAATGTGACTGTCCGAGCAGAGGGAGGTGAGGTTGCCCCTTTCCCGCGGAGCAGACTTGCCCTGTGGTCCCGGCCCTCCGGGGGTGGCTCAGTGGGGTGGGGAGCACCCTCTGTGAGAGCCTGCGAGAGCTGCCGGGGGCTGGAGGAGACATGCGAGTGCGATTGTGTCAGTGCAAAGCCTTGGCTGCTTCCCGCAGCACAGCTCTTTTGGCATTAGCGAGTCGCTGGGAGGTGGAGGAATGAAACACCCTCGGTGCTGCCAGCCGGCTTGTGTGCGGAGAGCCGTGACAGCCATCCGGGGATTTCTCTGGCTGCAGGGACTGAGGGAAGGAAGGGATAAAGCACTGAGATCACAGGCGGGATCCCGCCTGCTCACCCGGAGGCAGGCGCAGCACCACAGCACGCCCCTCCAACCTGCTCCCGCCGGCGCGGGTGAAAGTGCCGACGTGCTGTCCCAGCCTGACCCCACACACGTCCCCACGGCACACCGGTAGCCAAAGGCAGTAGGAACAGCCAGGTCTGGTGGCATTGAAATGGCCTGGGCATGGCCACCGATACTGGGGGACCCCGCAGCAGAGCCTGGTGCTTCAGCCAGGCAGGGGCAGCATCTGACTGGGGGCAGCCTGGTCAGAGGCAAACACCTCCCCAGACACCCCATGTGAGACCGTCCCAGCTCCCTTTGGCTGCCAGCGTGGCTGGGACCTCAAACGGCCTCTCCGAAGGGAGAGGAGCTGCCAGAAGGCAGCCCCAAAGCACCCGGCAGGCTCCCAGTAGGCTTCGGGCAGCCTCCCCTCACCTGCCCCTTCCCTCCCGGCAGCTCCTGGCCACGACTGGCCCCTGGGCAGGGTGAGGGGCCAAAGAGCGCAGGGCAGCAGGTCAGGCTGTCACCCAGTGAGGGTGGTGGGCACGGTGCTCAGTGGGCAATCAGCCGGCCGGGCGAGCCGTGCAGCCCCGTTCACATGGCGGTGTGCATGTGTGTGCGCTCGGATGTGCGTGTCTAAGTCATTGTGGCTCAGTGGATTTTAGGCACTGCAGGCAGAGAGTACAAATCTGTGTCTGATTAAAACGGCCCTTTGTAATGTAACCTATATGAGCCTGCACTTAACACCCATCATCCTGAGGAAAGCCCAGGCTCTCTTCCAGCCAGTTGGGCTGCGTGCCTCCGGGGCAGATCTCCCAGGGACATGAGACTGCCGGGGCAGGAACTTGGATGCGTTTCTGTGCGGATTCTTCCCCCTTCTAGAGAGGCACAATGGGGCTTTGCATGAGTGATACAAACATGCCAGTTGTACTTAAGGTTGACAAATAATGTAAACCACACAATCTGGTTTGAGGGAAACGACTTCACCACAATTTATTTTAGTGCTTTAAACATCACGCCAAACTCTGTAGTGAATTGCTAAATTAATGCCGGGCTGCCATCTAAATAGACATCTTCAGATCACAAGCATGTTATAGGGGGAATGGTTTCCTTTGAAATGGTTCCCACAGCTTAAAGGCTGTGCAGAGAAAAAATGTGCCCAGGATTCAATTGCTGCCAACATGTGGTGGCCACATTTCTCTGCCGCTATTGGCCAAGATGCGCAGTAAAGCTCAGGAAGCATCATTTGAGGTGGATAGATAAACCGGTGATTGCAGAGAGACAGGGAATGTCATAAGCAGCTCACTCTAAGGAAAGGGATAAAGCAAAATAGCCTCAGTTCCAAGCTCTTAGCCTGGAAAAATGTACCCTGCCCAGAAAGGTATGTGGTTGTCCCCATCACGCACTTTCTCGGCTGCTGGTGATGCAGCAGAGAAGCCTAGCGAAAGCAGTGGATGTTTCTTCCACTCTTGGTTTTCCATCGGTGTCTTGGCTGATGTAATCGGCATCGCTGCACTCCTCTGCTCCCCTGGCTGCAGGCGACCAATGGCAATTTCCACCCACTCACAGCAGTGTCCCAGATCTCTTGAGAGAAAAGCCCATCAGATCCACTTGGCAGGGGAAGGCAGGCTCCTGGGGCCAGTGCTCGCTTACTGGCGCTGGGAGACGGCACATGAGAATTGCAGGGAGCGAGAAGCTGGTTTAACACCTTCCTCATCCACAATTCCACTTCTGTTGCAGTTTGGAGAGCTGCAAAGTGCATGCAGGTGTGTTTGAGTAGGGGCTCAGAAAGAAATCGGAGATGACCCTGCCCCTCCAAGGGCAGCCCAGCCAGGTGATGGAGGAGAGCAGAGCACTGTGTGCTGGAGGAAGGCTGTGCCGAGAGCGGTGCGGGCAGCGCGGTCCCTGCCTGTGTCCTCACTGCCTGTTCCTTGGGTGTTTGCGGCTGCTGGGTGCCGGGAGCTCATGGGACCAAACCCTCACCCCGGAGCACTGCCCGGCAGTGCCCATGCTGTTTGCTGCCAGCCAGGGGCAATAGGACCACGACAGCTGCCCCCTCTAGCCCGAAGGAGATGGGGAGACTCGTGGTGGGCACTCACGCCACATGTGTGCTTCACATATGCACTTCAAACGCTGGAGATACCCCGGCATCCAGCAGCCGGGCTCTAGCAAGCACCCTGTAGACAAAGGATGAGAAGACAAAGGAGAGGGAAGGGAGCTGTCACTTAGCCACCGCTCCCACCCAGGCAAGTTGGGTTTTGTTTCCCCATCACCAGCCTGAAATCCATCTTCCATGCTTTCGTGGCTCAGTCGCTCTTTCCCCTTATGGTTTCCTTCAGCTGAGCTGGAGGAAGAATAAAGAAATGTCTCTCCGGGCCCCAGCCTCTTACAAGGCTCATAAATATGTCTCTGCTTAAAAACTCAAGGATTAATTAACTCATGAGTATCTCCTAACCAAAGTTCTGGGAAAGAGCACCCTCCTGCGTGGGAGGCAGCACATCTGCAGGAGGTTTCCCCGGGGCCTCTCCTCTCCCGCAGGCGCCTGCCAGGATGGACCCGGGGCCGGGCAGCGCCCAGTGACGGGCACCCCGGCCCCGCACGGCCACCGCACACTAGCTGCGCCGTGCTCAGGCTCCAGTGACACGGGGCACCCGGGTGGCCATCAGCATCGGGCTCCCAGGCCATGTTGCCGTGTTGCCTTTACAGTGTTTTCAATTAGGCGCTTGACAATGCCCAGGCTCGGTGGTCCATCGTAAATTTCGAGGGCTGACGGTGCCACGGGAAGGTTTGGACCAAGGGGGCTGGCGCCTCGGGGCGCATCTCGGGGCCTGGCTTTCAGGACACACCAGCCAACGTCCCTCCCGTACGACCCAGCCGCAACTCCGCAAAGCGGACCGGGGATGTTGCTGGAGGGTGTGCAGGAGTACCCGCGTCTCTGATGGCTCCGTCCGCCTCCATCACTCACTCAGGCTTCCTGAAGCCTGGGTCCTCTCTGCAGCACCTACACCTCTGCATGGCAGTGGGTCTGCAGCCCAGCCAGCCCCCGGCACCCCAGCGAGTGCCCTTGCCAGGGATGGGACATGTCCCACTCTGAGGCTCGGCCGTGCCCAGCGCAGCCCCTGGGGAGGGAGGGTGTCTCCAGCAGCCGTCTGGTCCTTGGCACAGCGTGTCGGCTCAGAAATCGCTGGTCTCCGAAGAGCGGGAGCTGCCAGGAGCCACTCCTTCCTCAGTGGGTCTGTGCAGAGCTGGTACGAAACAAACAACTTTTGCAACATGTTTTGTTTTCCATCATTACATTTAAAAAGTAAATAAATTAAATCCATTTTGCTGCCACTTCGCTATGTCAAGTGTAACCTGAGCGCTGCTTGCAGGGGAGGCAGTGCATGGCATGAGGCCTCCCCTGGCTCATGGCACGGCCGCTGGGCTCTGCCACCGCTCAGGAGCTGCGTGGGGACGGGCTCGGACAAGCCATGTCGGACCTGTGCCTGTCACACACACTGCCCTGCTCGTCCCAGGAGGTATGTCCCCATCCTGCCCGTCACCCGAGGCAGGCAGGGCTTGAAGGGCTGGTGCTGAAATGCCAAGGCTGAGCAGGGACCGTCCCTGACACATAACCATGGCTGAGGAGGACTGCGGCGTCCCCCGGGGCTGGCACCTGGTCTCTGCTCCCTTTGCTCCTGCTCTGCTTCCCACCTTCACCATGTCTGCAGGGACAGCGCTGCTCTGCTCAGGGCGGGAGGGAGTGAGATGCTCATGTCCACCCTGGGCTGCTGCGCATCACGCTGAGCTGCGGGCATGGAGTGTCACCCAGCAAAGCACCAGCACCGGCAGGAGCTGCCCCCTGAAGAGCTGTTCACTGTCACAGAATGGTCTCTGTCAGTGAGGGGTTTGCCCTGCCCTCAGTCCGGGTGGAAGAGAGGGGACAGCTCTCTGGCAGTTCCCGTCCCCAGATCACAGGGCTGAAAGCATCTCACGTGGCCACGTCTGCCTTTTCCAAAGGGCAAAGGGACTCTGCACACTTGGTTACCCACCGCCAGCCCTGGGTAGCCCCACCACCTTGCCCAGCCCCAGGGGGCTGCCAGCCCTAGCCAGCATCCCAGAAAGGCAGGAGGATGCCCTGTCCCAAAGCAGCTCCTGGCCAAGCTCTCCGGGCGATGGGGCTTTGAGCAGCTCAGGGACGCCGTGTGCGTGCCAAGGGCAGAGCCTGCCTGAACTCCAAATCCCCTCTCAAAGGCAGAGCAGGGAGGGGACTGTTTGAGCTGGGAGCACCATCCAGGGGCCTGGATTTTCTCCTCTCCATGAAGGCAGCTGTCGGCACCCAGAACAGACCCTGATTACACTGGCATCGCCGTCAAAGCACCCACTGATGTCATGTGAAGTGGAACTTGGCCCTTGGTGCGAGAGGACTCAGCGTGGCTTCCAGCTGGCCTCCTCGCTGCTTCTCGCGCTGTCTTGGGGACATAATTAATTTGCTCTGTTGGAGGGGTAGTTTCCAGCTGAGAAGCAGGGATCCTCTGGGTTTACCAGTCGGTGAAAGTGGTTTCCAAAGCACAGGCCACCCTTTCTTCTCAAGAACTGGCTTGGAGAGGCAGCGGCAGCACCCCCGGATTCCCACCCATCACAACACCATGCTTCTTTTTTGCACAAGCCCAGCTGTTTAGCTTTATCAGATACCTCTGGATACAGCATGTCTTCTCGGAAGCACTACGGCAGCTTGACCATGTGTTACAAATGCGGTGCTCCCTGTGTGGGCGGGCTGGCATCAGAGAAGTCCACAGGCTGACCGCTGCAGGGACCCCACTGCCGTGGGCTTGAGATGAGCTCCCTGGTGCCGCCTTTGGCCACAGCAGCCACCGCGAACATGGATGAGCTGCGCTTTGTCCTGCCCCGCTGGAGCACCCGTGCCAGCCGCACGGTGCTGCGTGCCCCAGGCGGGGGGTCCATCCCCGATGGCACCCGGAGCGGTGGGAGTAGCTGAGGCTGAGCCAGCCCCTTGGGCTTCTCTTTCTTCTGCAAACCTTCTTTCTTCTGCCCCTGCACTGCCTGGAGCAAGGCTGCACGGTGCTGGGAACCCTTTGTGAGCTCCAGCCCCAGCTGTGGGAGCGGGAGGATCGAGCACCCCAGGGTCACCCAGCCCCGACAGCACCTCAGTGCCCAGGATGCTTGGGCGGCCACCAGCCCTCACCCCTTGCTGAGACGACTGCGCCGCCATCCCCTCTCACCCCTTGCCCAGGTCCCCCATGGTTAGGCCCCGTTGTGCGCTCCCATCGGTTTCTGGTCTGGGCTGAAGGAGAAGAGGAAACGTTTCAGCAAACTGTTTTACCAGAAAGCATGCAAGTGACTTTTTTAATAACAACATCCAAATGAAAACAATGTGGGCTTCAAAGTCGGTCCTCGGGATGCTCTGTGGTTCATGGGCTTTCCGACAGCAACGCTCCTTTCCACCCCGGGGAATGCACCCAGAAGGACCAGCCCCTTCCCTGATGCCTGTGGTGCCCCTCACCGCTTGGCCACCCTGCGGGGCCGAGCTCCGAGCAGCGGGTGCCAGCGGGGCTGGCGGCACCTTTGCTGGGATGTCTGAGATTCCGTCCTGCACAAATTGTCCATTCAACAGGTTCCTCTCTCCTGTCCTTTGCCAGTAACGCAGGCAAGAGCCCCGACGATCGGTGCGGCCATGGCTGTGGCTGCTCTGAAGGCAGTCTCCTGTTACCGAAACATAAATGTTGATGTTTGAGGTGGGGAGATGCTGATGGAAACGGAGCTGGCCCTGTTTGTTTGTTAAAGCAGCTATTTTAAACAAGTTCTGTTCACACAGCTTGCAGTTCGGAAGGAAGTTTTCCCAGCCATAATATCCTAGCTCAGCGCTGGGCAGACAATGGTTCAGCAGTTGCCCAGGATTAGCGTGGTGAAATCACCCCGCGCAGCCTGGGAAGTGCGTCTGGGAAAGGGCAGCGGTGGATTTTGTGCCGGGGGAGGCCGGGGCGGGGCAGGACCCGCCTGGAGAGCTGGGACACGGAGGATGTGGCGGTGGCAGCTGGCTCAGAGCAGGGCACCGTGCAGCCACCCCGGCTGGCAGCATCCCGGCTGGGCGCTCCAGGACAGCCCTCCCCTGGTGCTCAGCATCTTTGCGCCCTGCTTTTTTCTCCAAGGAAAATGATTAAATGCAAAATATATTTTCCTTAAAGTACTTCCCAAAGCAGTAAGCCTGAAAATGGGACACCTTGTCACCAGCTTTGCCCTTCGGCAGCGCTGCGGCTGCGAGCGGAGCTGGGCTGTGCGGGGGCAATGGGCAGAGGTGCCCCCAGCCCCACACCCCGAGCCCGGGGGGAGGACAATCCTCTCAGAGCCACCTCTGCCCGCCCCAGCGTGGCCGTGCACTGAGCCCCGCGCCGCGGCCGCCCGGGCGCCGAGGGCCTGGCGTCACGGCCGCTGCTCCCTGGTGCGTTTGCTCGGGGAAAGCAGACAGGGCTCTTGGAGGGTGGTGGAGGCGGCGATGCCAATTCCTTTATTCATTACAGCCTCATATACAAATAAAATCTTTACAAGCTTGCCTTGAGCTTTTAAAAATGCCGTTTAGGACGTGTCATTTGTATTGTCTGACTTGGGCTCCCTTGCACCACGGCTGATCTCAGAGGCAGTAAAACGCTGCTTCCACGTAAAACCCAAATGAGTTTATTTTATTTGCTGGGGCAGGGCGAGGGAAGCACTTACCGAGCAGCTTCTTTGGCTCAGCCATGACATCCTGCTGCCCTGGGCAGGGTCACCCTGCCTGCTGGGGATGTCTGGCCCCGAGTCCCCCTGCAAGCGCCTGGGGGGGGTCTCACAGCACGGGGACACAGGGGACACAGGGGACACAGGCTCCGGCAGAGCCTCTGTGGATGCTGCTCCCACCAAGATGGGCGCCATGGGACTGACCCAGCTGCCTCCCGCTCACTTCTGCCCACAGCAGGATTTCCCGGACATCTCTGGCTGGTACCTTGTCACCACCCCATTTCTGGGGGCACCAGCCCCAGCCCCCCCAAGACGTCCCCACTGCTTGCAGCCCCGTGCCCAGCGACTTGCAGGGTGTTTTTGCAGAGGGCCGTGGGGCAGAGCCTCCCGCCACCTCACATGTTTCCACTTGGGACATCCCAGCAAGTGGCCGTGGCAATGTCTGCGATGCCACAAACATCAGAAGAAGATGCAGAAGATTAAAGGGAGTAAATCTCTGCCATCCCTTCGGTTGCTCTGTGAGCGCCAAGGCGTGAAAGCTCCGACTCCGGAGGTGCACATGGAAACGCTCCACCAAAGGGAATTAATTGCAGGAGCACTGGCCCGTAGCATGAAGATTTTTTCGTTAAGGGCTCAGATGAAGCTTTCTGTTTCTTCCTCCTCCTGGTGAATCTTATTGTGATTAAATTAAAGGAATTCTCGTTAAAATGTTAATATCCTTCTAAGACTGTTTGTTGTTTTTCTCAGCTGCCTCTGGTCTCTTTAGAGCCTTTGCTGCCTTTTCCTAACGTTTTCCAGCTCTTCCTCCCTCTTCATGCTGCCCTCCCCCCCTTTTTCCGAAGCAAACTGGAAAGTTACAGTTGTGGTTGACTCGTGGCTGCAGGCGGTGAGTCACGCCGAGGATCCCCACTCGCAGCTCGTAAACAGGAGGGAGAAACACACGCTCCCGCCCGGAGGCTGCCCCCGGGGGCCTCCATACGGACGGGAACGGGGATGGGGATGCGGATGGGGATGGAAACAGGGATGGCGATGAGGACGGGGATGGGGCATGCCTCCCCATCGCTGCCCGTGCCTCTCCCCAGTACGCAGGGTAAAACCAAGGCAAAGCCCGTATCTTCATGGCCGTCACTGAGCCCCTGCCAGCCCCGGCCCCTGCCTGCGCCCCTCAGGCAGGCACTGCCTGTGCGGGGCCAGCAGCCCCCTGCCTGATGCTCACACCACCGGGCGCATGGCTGTCCCCGACGGGTGTCCCCGCTCCCGCGCCCCCAGGCCAGCAGCTGCCACACGGGGCGAAGGTACAGGCGGCCTCCAGGGACTTGGCAGCAGCACCTAAGAACTTACGAAAAAGTTACTGAAAAGTAGAGGAACGATAGTTGGGTTTTTTCCACAGCTAAGGAAAAAATGTTTATTTGTGGGCATTTTCCATTCAGGAGCATCCAACGCAAATACATTGTTCCTCTTTGAATTCCTAAGCATATGGTATTTTGTACTGTTAGAGTTTAATATTCTTTTCATTACTGATATCTAATACAGACAAGTCTTGAGGGTTACACAAAACATATGCGAACCTAATTTGTTTTTACTGTGCCACATGTTTTTACTCCCTGCATCATTCAATTAGCTTTTTTTTTTTTTTAAATCATGTGATCAGCAAAAACTTAATGCTATTTTTAAGCGTGGTAAGAAAGTGAAAAACACATTTACTGTGACTGCAGAGTAAGAGGAGTGTAGATCCTCCCCTGCAAAAATAACTGTTACAGCGTGATAGCAAAATGCGATACTGCTGCTGTAAAAATGGCATTTCTTTAGCGGTGCAGCTTGTCAGGATACTGCACTGCTTCTGAGACAAATTGCCAAGAATTCTGAGTTTGGAATTTATCTGATTGACAGAGATGAGAATGGGATTTGCAAATACATCGATCTGTGGCCAGCAAACCACCACCTTCCTGTGGGTCCTGGGCAACTTACCATCTTCCTGCCCTTCATCCTGCTTGGGAGCCTTCTCCTCTTTTTCTTCTTCTGACATCTCTCTGGAGATATGGAGTTTAATTTATGGAATATACCACCTTTAATACTCCTTTTTTTTTTTTACCTTAAATTAACCAGGTGTTCGCATGGGGTCCATATTCACACAGGGCATATAGAAGGATAAGTTACTTGTGGTCACCACTCCAATGCTGATGAATTGGTGCTTTATTCTTTGCTCTGTGGTTGTGTCCCCAGTCAGCTGCTGAAGTTTGGGTTGAGCTTATTTGGGAATTTTGGAGCCTGGAAATGAGGGGAGCCAGGAGAACAGGAGAGGCTGGGTCACTGTGTGCTGGAACAGAAAGCCTACAGAGATGTTGGCTGCGTGGGCAGGCTCAAGAGATGCTTGTCGCCATGCAAGATAGGTCTCCATAATGCGAATAACCAGTATTGAATCACAACCAGCCTTAGATGTAGAGGGATCTTTAGTCAAAATCTGAGCTCTCTGGCCTTGGTTTTGGAGATCAGCAGGAACGGGGAGGATGTGTGCTCGCCTGCTGGTGGGGCAGAGGGAGTGAAGCGTTGCCCACCCATCTGATTGCCTTTTGGGTGCTCGTGGCTGCCCCAGCCTCCTCCTCGCCAGCACTGGTGTTCATTGCCCAGCTGCTCGCAGGCGGCTGAGGAGAAGGTGGCAGAGCTGTCCTGCTGCCGGCCAAGGCCATGTGCCGGGAGCCTGCCCGGCAGGTCAGGGAAACCTGAGCCCTGGCGCTCATCATGCCGGGGAGCTTCAGACAACCCTGAATGCAGGAAATCCTGGTGCTGCCACATGCTGTATTCTCCGTTCACACACATGTGCCTTATTAGCAGTGTCAGAAGCCTCCAGCTTGTGGGTGACTGCTAACCACAACCACCAGCATTAACCTCCTGCTTGGGGGTCATTTGCAACAACCCACAGAAATGCCTCAGAATTGGGCCATGTTGAAAGAAGCTGGTGGGTTCCTTAAAAAAAAAAAAAAAAAAAAAAAGCTTTATTATTTATTTATTTGGGCCTTTGAGAATTCTGGAGTACAGTAATAAAAACGCTGTGGACATCTGGAGCCTTCCAGGCCAGGAATCCCAGGGTGGCCATGGTGTAGGACAGCTTCATTCTTGGGCTGAGACCATGGCCGCTGGCTCTGCCTGCCTTGTCGCAGACGTACGTGGGTTCGTGCCCACCCTCCAATGACCGAGCCATCTGTTGTCAAAACCATCCCGCCATCCCAGGATGAGCCTGGCCACGAGCCATGGTAAACCCAGTCACTACAGAGCATGCTAAGCTCGGTGGTGGTTTAGGGGAGTAACGGGTTCTGACATTGGCAGTGGGAAGGTGGAGCCAGTGGGAGATCTCAGCAGCACGGCCCAGGGAGGGACGGTGGGGAGCCAGGAGATAGCGCTTGGTGGGTCTGCAGAGCTTCAGACTGCTAAAGCAGAACTCCAGAAAGAGACAACTGCTCCCTGGACGGTGCTGGTTCCATGCGAAACCAGAGTGCAGACCTCCATGAAGGACGTGCTCATTTCCCTGAGAGTCTGCGGCGCTTCTCTGCAGCAGTGGCATGGTCAGCACCCCAGCGGGATCAACAGGCTCACGGCAGCATGTCACCAGCACTCCGGGCACTGACGGCTCCCTGCGAACTCCACCGGTGGCTCACCATATGCTGGGTGGTGGGTTTGCTGTTCTTGAATCTACCAGCAATGCTCCCCCTGCCCGGCCGGAGGGACCCCGTGATCTGCAGGAGCTGAGCCACAAGAAATGCGCAGGGCAGCGCTCCCCTGGGATGCTCTGGGGCGATACAGCAGGAACAGCCAGCCTAAGCCAGGAGAAATTAAACCTTATGTCACGTAACGCTGCATCGCATGATGGAAGGACAAACCAGAACACCCCAGCAGCTTTCCCAATGCAATCGTATCTGTCCCCTCCGGCAGGAAAACTCTAGAAACTGAAGTCAGGTGTCACCGTGGGACCCCCATCTCGCACAGCACGGCAGAGACCAGGTTTGCTGCGCACCGAGCAAAGAGTTTGGTTGCCACTGGAACCATGGGGTGCTGCACTGCACATCTGGGTCAGATAGTCCCAGCATAAATCATCCATTGTGCTCGGGAGCCCGAGTCAGCCGTGCAGCTGGGTCCTCCTGCAGGTCGTGACTCATCTGGCCAAGACGCTGGATCTGTGTCATGGAGTACATCAAACCCGAGCCCCTTTGTTATGGGCAGGGCCTGGTCTTCAAAGGGTTAAGGGTAATTTGAATGATTCCTTTTGTTTAGATTCATTTCAGGTTTCGTGATTTCTGTTATTACTGCATAAAATCACTTGCAGGCGCTTGAGGTGGGGGCTGGAGGGAAGGATAGCTGGAACAGATGTGAGCTAATTGGAAGCACAGCAGCAGCAACAGCAAGTGCTGCATCGCTCTTCGGGGGCCGGGTGCCACCACAAAGGCGTCGTCACACCCTGGTTGTGACTTGCACTGGCCGTGGGCAAAGGCTGGGAACAGGAGGATGTGCCAGGGTGGGATGGAGGATGCTGAATAGCTCTGCACCTTGGTGAATGCTGGAGCTCAGCCACCGTTGGCCAGGGTAAGAGCCCCAGGTGTTGCCCAGCTCCCAGCATCTCGGCTCAGCTTTGAAGTTGGGTCATTCTGATTTCCATCCAGTTTGCAAATAAAGCTGGCTGAGCAAAGGCAAATGTGATAATTACTGCAAAAAGCAGGCTGTTCTGATTGCCTGGGATGTGAGTAAGGAATGGGCCCGGGGGCCTCCTCACCAGCGGCTCAGCGGATGGGCCATGTGCTGCCAGGCAGGCATGCCCAGCTGGGAGCCTGCCTCCAGCGTGAGTCATTGCTTCTAAGATGGGAGGCCACCAAAGGATTTTACAGATGAAATCAGGGATAGGCACAAACCCTCTTTTTTCTCACTCCTGCAAAGCTGGCATCCCTAGCAAGAGCAAGGGCACCATCTCTCCACCCTGTAACCCTGCTCGCAGCGTGCGGCTGCCTGCTCTGCGGCCCCTGTGTGCCATCACCCGCCGTTTCACCAGTGTGTCCCACTCCAGCTCCCTGGGATGTGACTGGTCCTGTGTGGCATGTTCATCTGGCGGAGCAGCCAGTCTGCCCTTCACTGGGAACGGGCAGCAGCGCCGGGAGCCATTAGACAGCCCAGCCTCTCCCATCACTTCCAGCGGCGGGGTGAGATGCTCAGCTCTCCGTCAGCGGCTGTTCCCTGGGCTGGGGGCAGCATCCGCACCCTCCTGCCATCTGCAGAGGGGTGGGTGCCTTGTCCACGGACCTTGTGAGCTCGCTAGAACCTGCCTCATTCCCAAAGATCAGAGCAGGAGCTGTTATTTCCCTGATGCCCGCAGAAGGGTCCGTCACGCTGGGAGCTGTGCTGGTGAGAGAGCGGGGACACCTGCGACCTGCCACGAACCTGCGCCTCACACCGTGAGAGGGGTGAGAACCGAAGGAGGCCAGGCAATAAAAATTCAAAGCATCCCAATCCAATAACCAGATGGAGCTGCAGGTGCTAATGAGATTGTGCATTGTCTGTTGTTCCCCAGCTTGCATCTGTCAAGAGCTTTCTATGCCCCACCATGGCAACATTTGCTTTAATTAAAGAATCTCTGCACGGCACCAGAGGGCAGATTCACCCAGCCAGGATTTGCTGCATTCACCAGTCGCTAGACAGACAGTCTGTCTCTCGCCAGGGATTAGGCTCCGGGAAACTCCGGCTGCTTGGCATAGAGAAACAGGAGAGTTTCTGTGTGACTTTGAAGAACGCCGTTCAATTAACTTTTCTTACTCTCCCTTTGGGCCAGACAGAGAGTGTGTCTCGGGGTTCACACCCCGGGCAGGTGACAAGGCTCAGGATTAATTAAGGAGCTGACATTCCCGGAGCCCTGCTCTCCCGGGAAGGCAGCCCGGCGCTGGGAGCCAGCGCTGCCTGGAGGGTCCCCAGTCCCCTGCCTGCCCCAGGGGGTGGGCGGCAGGCGGCACCTCGCTCCTTGCGCTCCGTGGCTGTACTGGAAAGTCACAGCACAGAAATCACAGAATCACAGAACGGTGGGGGCTGGAAGGGACCTCTGGAGATCATCTCGTCCAACCCCCTGCCAGAGCAGGGTCACCCCGAGCAGGTGGCACAGGAACGCGTCCAGGCGGGTTTGGAATGTCTCCAGAGACAGAGACTCCACCACCTCTCTGGGCAGCTCTGCCACCCTCCCAGGAAAGAAGTTCCTCCTCATGTTGAGATGGAATTTCCCGTGTCCCAGTTTGTGCCCATTGCCCCTTGTCCTATCACCAGCCACCACTGAAAAGAGTTTGACTCCATCCTCTTGCCCCCTGCCCTTTAGGTGTTGATGAGCATTGATGAGATCCCCTCTCAGCCTTCGGATGGATGCTGGGGGTTGGGGGGTGAGTGTGCGTCTTGCTTGGATTTGGGGGTTTATTTTTCCGAAGCTCAGTGTCTGCCTTCAACTTGGCCTCATGACTTGGGGTGCGAGCTGCTGGGATTCGTTATGATCGCAGCGGCCAGTATTAATGAGGGCTGGAAGAAAATCTTTGGACCAGCAATAGGGGCGGGAGATGTGTCTGCCTGTGGCCTGTCAGAGCATGTGGTTCTTCTTCCGAAATCACAGCACCTTCTGCAACGTGGTCGATTTAACCAAAATATCTTTTGAAAGAAATCTGGAAATAGACTGCTGACACTATCAAAACATCCTGTTTTGACATTTTCTGAATGAATCATTTTGATTTTTTTAGTTGGAATGACCTCACTGCCTTTTTTGGTAGAATGAAATAGTTTATATTTATTGAAGACTTGTAACCAACACAAAGCGATTGATTTTTGCCTTGATGAAACGTTTCAGTCCCCCCTCCCCAAAATTTGCTTTGAGGTTTTATTTGCTGTAGCAGAGCATTTCTAAATATTACAGTTTTGTTCTGACTTAAAGCGAGATTTTGCAATCCCGAGACAAGCCCGTCGATCCGGCCGTGCAGCCCCGGACCCATCCCGCCTGAACCAGCCCCTGTCAGAGCAGCAGCGGGGGGTCTCTCGGCTCCCCCCCAGTGACATGCAGCCTGCACAGGGGCTGTCACCGAGCCCCCAGAGCCCAGCCGCCGCCGCGGGTCCTACCTGGCGGCCAGGGGGAGACGGGGGCCATGGGTGACCTGGCTATTAGTGCTATTTGACAACTTGTTAGGATTAGAAAGCTCATCATAAAAGTCTCCAAAATGAGTGCTTTTTGTGTGTGTGTGCAAGTTAAGCTTTTCTGCCCCAACCAGGAACAGATGTCTGAACTGGTTGATGAATTGGAAACATCTGAAACAACTTTCCAAGCTGAAGTACAATAAATATACCTTTCATCACGATCCCTGCAAGAGGGTTTTAGAGGCAAAAATCACTGAAGTGTTTAATATGGCCCACGGTGAAGAATCGTTATAACAAATGAAGCAAATTAAATGAGAATTTCTCCCCGTTTTAGTGACTTTGCTGGGACTCCAGGTGCCACCTTTCGAGGTCGCAGCAGGACTTTGTCCTGCCAGCCTTCCCAAAACGCTCTTTGTTTGCTTAATACCATCATCTCCCGCAGGCAAAGGGAGGACGGGGGACTGGGGCCTCCCGTGGTGGGGGACTCTCGTCCCCAGACACATTGGGACTCACATCCAGGGACAGGGCAAAGGGAGGCGGATGCACAATCCACCGGTGCCTCCGGAGCCCTTGGCGACGCTTCAGCCTCTTCAGAGGCTGCTGGTGAAGCCTGAGCTCTTCGCTTGCTGCCCCTAACGCCAGCCTCAACCCCTGAGCCACCGCCCACCACCTCCACGCCAGGACGGGATGCGGAGGCCGGGGTGTCTTGGACGTTCCCCCCCAGGTGATGCCCACCCAGCACTGGGCTCTTCCCGAGGGCATAGCCTGCCAAAGCCATGAGCGTTCCCAGCCTGGCACACAGAGGCTCCGCGGCTGCCCGGGAGCCAGCCTCATCCGGAGCAGAAGCAACCAGCAAAACATCCCTGTGCTCCGGTGCCAGGAACATCTGTCGGAGCCATGAGGCTGCCTGCCAGAGTTCAAGTGGCTGCCATTCTTGCTGTTGATCCCCTGACCTGGATAGATGAGAATCTTTCAGCAGGAGTTGTCAGAAAGAGTTTATTTTTCCATGTCTCCACTTGGCTTATTCCACTGAGCAAAGTCATGTTCTATTGATTTATTCTGAAATCACATTTATTTTCCTTTAAGAAATAAAACCCAATATTTCTTCCTTCAAAATTCATGTGCATTGCACAGGATTTGAGGGTCAAATTTTCAAGCGTGTGTACATCCATAAAAAGCTCCTGCACTGGCAGGTAGCGTCATTTACACTTGGGAACCCGATACTAGAACACGTGTGGGCGCTCGGCAAAGCAAAGCGAGCCGCAGCCTGGAAATTCGCTCCCGTTTCCATTCTCAGGGCAGCTCAGGGCTCCCCGCCGGCGTCCTCGCTGAGGGACAAGTATCACGACCTAAGAGGCATGGAGGAATTCGGATTCTGCACTGGCGAGGGCTGTAAAATAATGTGAATAGATGAAAACAGGACAGAGACTGACTCCACCGTTGGGTGGGTTTGGCTCTGGCTGCCCGCTCCCGGCTGGCTGCGTGCAGGGACCTGCAGTGACCCCTCGTCTGGATGGAGCTGCCAGTGCCCCCAAGCCCTGCAGCCCTGGCTGCCGCCACCGTGCCACCGCCCTGCCGGGAAGAGGTGGCAATGGTCCCGTGGGACTCGCTGGGGACATGCTTGCGCGGGCACACCCCAGTGACAGGCACACACCGACATCCCCCCCCTTCCCCTGCCGACACCTCGCCGGGGACCCTTCTGCCCCTGAGATGCGTTGGGCTGCAGCATCCCTGTGGTGACACCGACCCCGTGCGACGGGGGAACGCGCCATGTTATTTAACAGCTGGGTACTGGTTTTATACAAATACATTATCAGAATGGCTACAACATCCCCCAACACATGCTTTGACCAGAATGAGTCACTAGAACATGACTCATAAATAAAGCAGACACCTTTGATGTCTCCATTTTCAAACACTCAGCAAGCCGGCCGGCGTGGCGAGGGCTGGGGAGCGCTCGGGCTATCGCACAGATGTCTGTAATGGGATACTTATGCTCACACATCGCTTCCACGCCATAAAATGATGGTGCCCCTTCTGAAAAGGAAGCATGTGCAGGGATTCATTTCCTCCAACTTGCCTGGCTAAAACTTCCCCGGGGCCTGTTCGCTAATCCCCACCTGTGTTAATGGAGCGGCTTTTGCTAACGGTGTGCATTGGAAAGCACATCCCTGCTGGGGCAGGGGGACGGGACATCCCCATGGGCATGCACTGGCTCACAGGTGCTGCCTCTGGCTCCGCTCCCCGGAGCCCCTCTGCACTTCTGAATAAACCTCTGGGAGCAGGGAAGGGGTGCCCGGCGGCTGTGGGCTGTGTGCTGGGGAGGGGGATGCTGCTGCTTGGGAGCATCCAGCCATCCCCAGGGGTGACGAGCTGGGACAAAGCCTGAAAGGGCTGGGAAGCTGCTCTCACCCTCCGTGCGGGTCGTGAGATCCCCCGGGTGGGCTCCTCTTCACAGCCAGCCGCACCGGGGAAAGGCAGCAGAAAACTAGTGCCTCCCTCTGGTTAAACGCAAAAGCAGAGATCCCAAAGCCTCCTGCAGTCCCAGGGGAGAGACGCTCGTTTGCTGTCCTTTTAATTTCAAGGGATAATTGGCAGAGATGGGGTTCTGGCAGAAAAGCCATTCCTGGGGTGCACACTGGCCCATCAGCCCCAGCGCAGGGGTCTGCAGCCCCAGCTCTGTGGGCTGCCATGGCTGTCCCCGAGCCCTCCGAGCCCCCTGAGCCCCCCGAGCCGGGCTGCCCTGGGGCAGGTGCCGTCTTGTTCTCACAAGAGCCGGGGTCGGGCTCTGCAACCCCTTTGTGCCCAGTGACATCTTGCTGGGGCTCCATTCCCGGAGCCCAGACACTGGCGCCGCCAGCGACCTTGCCAGCTGCCACGCTGGGGAGGTTTTCCCGGGAGCTGCTCGTCCCTCTCATCCCGCTGCCACAAACTGGTGCCTCCTCCTGTGCCAGCAGCTCTACACTGGGGACGGGGCAGTGACAATACAGAACCCATTGTGGTGCTGACTGAAAACTGGATTTATTTCTTTTTAATTTTTCTTCTATTCTGTATTCTTTTTTTTTTTTTTTTTTATAAATTTTATTTTTACCAGTAGAAAATTCAAAATCCCTCCCAGGCCTCCTGAGATAGGCCGTTGCTGAGGCTGCCAGGCGCCTCCTGTTATGAACACCTCCACGCAGCCGCTAGTAAATCTGCAAAACGCGAGGGGACTGGAGGGACATCCAACTGGATGGCCATTTTCTCAGCTGCGTGACTGCCTCAGAATGCATTTTATTTCATTGCATTTTATTTTGTTTTCTGGAAAGCTTAACCTGAAATGGTTCAGTTGCATCCGAGAATGAGACTAAGGGAAAATTTTTTACAATGTCTAAAAAAGTTTTCTGGCAAATCCCTTCTTTGAGAATCCCTCATACTTTCGTGCCCTGAAATTTGGCAGAGAGCGGGCTTCATGTGAGAGATGCAATTTTTGCTGCCCTTTTGAAAGAAAAAACCCACCACCCGTATTTGGCCAAACTGCTCAAATATGCTGAAAATATCTGCTCACACGCTCATCTTAGAGCCGCGATCTGCAGCGCTCCAGCCTCTGTGAGCTGCAGCGGGCACTGAAAGCCTCTCGCAGCTCTTCTTGGTGGGTGGGGGCAGCCCCTGCGCCGCCAGCACCTGCACAGTCCGGGCTGCTCCAGCAGCAGAGGCTGGGCACCGAGCCTGCGCCGCGAGCCTGCACCCAGCACCCTGCATCCTGCATTATGCATCCTGCACCCCGCACCCAGCGCCCTGCGCGCTGTGAGCCTGCACCTGGCACCATGCATCCTGCACCCTGCACCCAGCACCCTGCACCCCACATCCTGCATCCTGCACACAGGACCCTGCATCCTGCACACTGCATCCCACACCCTGCATCCTGCACCCAGCACCCTGCATCCTGCACCCAGCACCCTGCACCCCACATCCTGCATCCTGCACACAGGACCCTGCATCCTGCACACTGCATCCCACACCCTGCATCCTGCACCCCACACCCAGCACCCTGCATCCTGCACCCAGCACCCGGCATCCTGCACCCTGCACCCCACATCCTGCATCCTGCACACAGGACCCTGCATCCTGCACACTGCATCCCACACCCTGCATCCTGCACCCCACACCCAGCACCCTGCATCCTGCACCCAGCACCCAGCACCCCGCAACCTGAACCCAGCACCCTGCACCCAGCACCCAGCACCCTACATCCTGCACCCATCACCCCGCACCCAGCATCCTGCACCCATCACCCCGCATCTGCACCCTGCACCCAGCATCCCGCACCCTGCACCCATCACCCTGCATCTGCACCCAGCACCCTGACCCCCCATCCCGCCCCTGCCCCAGGGGGATGGGGCTGCTGGAGCAGCCGCAGCCCTCAGAGGGGAGCGCGGCCCCGGCGGTGGCAATAATNAAAAATATTTTGGAAGCCTCCACCTCCCTCCCCTCGCCAGAAAGTTTAAGGTTTCATAAAGCCCGCCTGGTAATGGGTTACAAATGTACCTATCAGTTTTACATTTGTTTTCATTCAGGCTCAGTGAACTCTCCGCCGAACCTGGCAGTGGGCAGGGAAAGGCCCCCCGTCCCCCGCCCCGCGCCCGCTCCCCTCCCAGCACACCCACAACTGAATTGTTCTTCCATAATCTAAACCAACACTCCTCTCCGGCAAATTGGATTTCGGTTAAACCCTGTGACTTATGTGCAAATCCTCACAGCAGATCTCCTTGCGCAAAGCTCCCCGCGGGGTGCAGAGCCACCACGGACACGAGGAGCCGGAGCCTCCGCAGCTGGTGTCAATCGGCTCAGCCCGGCGGCGGCGGTGGGGCCCCGACATGGCACCCCCAGATCCTCGGGATGGCACCCCCAGGTCCTCGGGATTGCACCCCCGGGGCCTTGGTATCACATCCCCAGCTCCTGGGCAGGGCATCTCCAATTCACCAGCAGAAAAATAATCCCAGCAATGAGAAAAACAGCAAAGCCTGAGTTCAAAGAGGCTCATTTTGATGTCAGAAATTCAGAATATAAAAGTTATCGTGGTAAAATCACAGTCCGAGGCATGGCAGGCGCTAGCTAGATATTATAAAACATATTTTTTTTCTGAACATTATGGAACTTTTGAAGATGTAATGAAGTACAGTTCCCAGATGAGTCAACCAAACAGGTCTCGTTTGGATCATGTGAAACTGAAACTAAGCAAAGTCACCCATTTCTAATTTAGTTACATGGTGATTACACGGGTTCTCAGCTGAAAAGCAACAAGGATTTTTATTTTCTGTGATGAATGAACATTTTTAGTGTCTGGAGTAGCAGCTGTCACACAGCTTGTATTTTTGCCAAGAAAGTAACTCAGAGGGGAAAGCTAAATTTTCTGATTTTGAGATTTAGGACCAAAACATGACCGAAAGGCTCCCACATCCCTGGGAGCTCGCCGGGCGTGGGTGCCGAGCAGGCAGCAGGTGCCACCGCCGCCACCAGCCTCCCTCAGGGCTGCTGGGCACGGGCAGGACCGGAGCTTTTCACCTTCCAGCCTTCCCGGTAGCTTTGGTCCGTTTGTCCGTCCTGCGGGAATGGCGGCTGGAGAACAATTAACCATCCCTGAGCAGTTCAAACGCCACCTGAGGTAACAGCCCCAACACTCACAGCCCTCCAAGGGGGATGGAGCCATCCCAGCCCACGCCCAGGAGGGGTTCAAAGAGCGATATCCCCAAGGGAAGGTGACAGAGCACCGCGCGCCACACGCGGAGGGCAGAGCATCGGCAGCTCCGGCCGGGGGCTTTGCTCCCCATAGCTCCCCCATGTCTGAGCAAAAGCTGCCATGATTAGCAAGATCGACTTCCTGCGCAATTATTCAGATATTACTGGGTCCTTCATGATCGGCTCTGCTGCGGAGAGTTCTCAGATGGAAAAAATCTATTTAATTTTGTGGTCTGTTAGCAATTTAAGTTGAAGAAGTGGTGTTCAGTTCTATTGTTTTCAGACCGTGATGTTCGTGTGAAAGATTTCTTTGATTCAGGATGCTGCAATGTATGAAGGGACTGCAGACGCTATACAATAACAGCACATTTGCGAAAACATAGATAATTGATCAGGAGCTGATTGCTAGCGAGATACCGATGTTGTTGTTTATTTAAAGGGATGTCATCAACTTTAATTTCATGTTTAATTTATAAGTTAGTTTACATGCTAAGATTGGAGAGATCTTGCACTGACTCCACACGGATGAGATCAGGAGCGGGTGTTCCTCTCCGTTTCACCCGTCGTCTTTACTTTGTGCTTTTCGCCCCATCTCAGCCGTACCCTGCGCTCCCCTAGTGCATGGAGCCAGTGGAAATACCCGCTGGAGTAAATCCAAGCACGTGGTGACGTCCAGCCTGGGCTCCGCGTGCACGGTCCGTGTCCCCGGCGTCCCCGGTGTTGCCCTCGCCTGGCACCCAGGGCTGGACGGTTGGGCAGGGGGGGAGGACATGGCACGCAGTTTTCATTCTCCCCCCTCCTCTTTCTGAATTTCATATCTGGTTCGCATTAATCAGCTCCATTGTTCTAATCAGAATATCTAGGAGACGAGCGGCGGCGGCATTGGTTTCTCTGGAGCGGGTTCCTGGGTGTGGGAGGGCTGGCGGGGTGCTGCGGACCCCGACCCACGTCCCGTCTGCCCCCGTCAAAGGGACTCCTCACATGGCAGGGGCTCAGCAAAAGCTGAGGGCGGGGGGTGTGCACTGACGCCCCTGCGGCAGAGTGGCCCAGCGCCCTGATTGCCTGCAGAGAAATAACGAATTTATCTGGATTGCCGCTCCGCAGTGTTCACCCGTCGCGGCCCAACCTGTCTCCTGGGGGCACACGGAACAGAGTAGTTCCGTACTCTTTCCAACAACCTTTTGCGTATTTGAGGACTACGATCACGCCTCCTTCCGTCCTCACACCCCCAGGCTAAGCAAACCCAGTCCTGCTCACCTTTCCCCACAGACCACCGTTTCCAGACCTCAGACCATCCTCCCTCTCCCCCGGAGCTCCCGGCCTTGGTTGGTGCCCCCCTCACCGGGATGCAGCCCCCTGGCCAAGGCCCCCAGCAGCAGCATGGGGTGGGGGGGACATGCCCGGGAGCCGGGACAGGCCACGTGCTGGGCGAGCCGGGGTTGCGTGAGGCGACGGGCCGGTTCCCGGCCAGGGCTGCAGGCCCAGCGCTCGGCACGTCCCCCTCCGCCTGCGATCGCGGCCAAGCAGGGAGAGATCTCACTTCATTCTCCCCCGGCGGAATTGCTACCAGCCGTCCCGGGGCTCTGCTTTCATAAATGAAATACATGCTGCGATGGCTGCTCCATTTGCCAAGAGGCTGTTAATGGGTGCCCCAGTGCAGCACTCAGAATCTAGCGTTTTCCTGATTTCGCCGGCCTCCTCCAGTAGTTTATTGATACCAAGCGGTACCGGGGAGGGGGTTAACCTTGCTGCTGGCGCACGATAAACACAAAGAGGCTTTTTTCTGTGTACAGGCGAGCTCAGCTCTCACGTGTGGCACGTTGCCTGGTTTGGCAGCTCACAGATCATCTCGTTGAAGGGGAACGAAACATCGCCGGCCTCCTCAGACACCGCCGCCATTGACGCATGGCAGCTGCGGCCGGCCAGGGAGCGGGGGGCTCCCTCACCCCCCAGGGGGAGACCCGAGGGGAAGGATGCTCCAGCAGCATCGTGTCCGCCATGCACAATGGCTGTCCCTGGTTATCACCCTTGAAGTATTAGCACAAACATTGATGCGGCACTGAACAAGTCAAACTGAACTTAGCCCGCTAGCTCCACAGCGGCATTAAGCAAATCTGCTTCTTATTATTATTTATTTTATGTGTTTAATGAAGCAGCAGGGACAGCTCCATAATGAAGGTCGAGTGTTGCACTCAAAGGAAAACTCTCGTTGCAAACTCTCCCTGAAATGCCATCATTTGCAAAAGAATGCTGCTTCTGAAATTTTACAAGCAAACCTCTTATTTAGGTTAGGACTTTCAGTGGGAATTTCCCCGAAGGGGAAGATTTTATATCCCAGGATCAAATGAAAGAAACCCTCTCAAGTTATGAAAAATAATGACTAAAAATGTCTATTAATCCTGAACGAAAATTACTGGGTTTTTTTAACTAGCTGGGGAGGCAACGCGGGGGCGGAGGCGAGGGGCACGTGTGCACGGGGCACGTGGCAGCAGAGCGGAGTTGCCGTCGCGGGCAGCACTGCGGCGCGGGGGGTTGCAAAGCCGAGCCCCCGCAGGGGTGAGATGGGGCTGGGGTTGGAGGGGCAGGAGGAGTGCCAGGATCCCGCCCTGGGCACTGCCACCAGCAGGAGGGACCCCGTCCATCCACCCCCTCTGTGACAGTGTGGGCTGCCATGGGCTGTCCTGTGCCATGGGCTGTCCTGAGCCATGGGCTGCCCTGTGCCATGGGCTGTCGCAGTGCCATGGGCTGGCCTGAGCCATGGGCTGGCCTGAGCCATGGGCTGTTGCGGTGTCATGGGCTGCCGCATTGCCATGGTCTGTCCTTTGTCATGGGCTGTTGCGGTGTCATGGGCTGTCATGTGCCATGGGCTGGCCTGAGCCATGGTCTGTCCCGAGCCATGGGCTGTTGCGGTGTCATGGGCTGCCGCATTGCCATGGTCTGTCCTGTGCCATGGGCCGTCCTGTGCCATGGGTTGTCCTGTGCCATGGGCTGTCCTGTGCCATGGGCTGATGCAATGCCATGGGCTTTGCTGGTGCCCAGCTCCACCCCAGCCCCTCCTGCCCCAGCCCGACTGCTGGCTTCCCTCCATCTCCCTCACCCCCACAAACACTCCTTTTTGCAGCTTCCTCTGGAACCAGCTGCAGGAGGAAACAAAACCAAATTGTCCTCTTGACGGGCTGGCGCTGGCTGGGGGTTTCCAGCACTGCTGGCACTCAGGGAGAGAAGGGATGTGGCTCTTCGGCTGCAGCCCGGTGCGAGGATGTGCCAGCGCTGTCCTGGGGAGCCGAGCTGGGCTGGCGGACACCCCTGCCTAAGGACGGGTGGGTGCAGACCCCATCCATCGTGGCTTCCCAGGGTTAGGGCTTTGCCCCGGTGCCTCCCCTGGAGACGTCAGGGCTAACCTCAGCTCAGCACTTAGGAAAGACCAGGAGAATGCGAGAGGAATGCCCACAACACGTCCTGCGGCCGCTCGCCCATGGGGCCGAGGCAGCCCTCACCCCCGCGTTGGGGTCTGCAGTGGGACCCCGACGGCCGTGGCGGGCAGCGGTGGGGAGCAGCACAAACTCACATCTATATGTCTTGAAATGATTGCTGTCCCGCAGGCAGGCAGCACAGGCAGCACAGGCAGCACAGCAGCCACGTGACGGGGCTCCCTCTCGCAGAGCAGCGCGAGTGTCCCACGCACCGGGGACCGCGGGGTTTCCCTGGCTGGGAGTGACATGATTAATAGTCTCATTACTGCAGCTTTCACTGCGCTGCCTGACACACGCTCTCTTGCTTGTACACAACTGTTGAGTCCTCGCTCTCGGTGCCAGCTCTGATTCATATGTCAATAAACACAGTGAAAGAAAAGTGGATTTCCTTGCCAAACTAAACAAACAGTATCTTTTTGGTTAGGGCTACAGGATCCCTGTGAAATCGGCGCCAAGGGGCATCGTGCTGCCGTCATTCCCCGCTCTGCCGACGCTCCCCACGCCGTGCTGATGGGCCAGCAGCCCTCGGCGGGTACGGGGCACCCTGCACCGAAACGCCCCAGCTCCCCAAGGGAGCAACGCGCTCCTCTGCCCATCCGCTGCCAGGCACCTCACAGCGAAAAGCAGAAAGGGATGGGGGAATGCAACGTTTAATGGCACTTTTATTAATAAAAAGGAGAGTTATTGGCCTGCATCCCTCCTGAAACTTTAATAAAAGTCAAATCATAGTTTTTTCTTCTCTTCTTTTTCATTTATTTCTAATACAGACCTGCACTGGGGCCAGAGCAAGAATGCTTTTAACCTTTTAAAGAGGGCTGGTGGAGGCATGCCCGGGAGCGTGGGGTGCAGGAGGAGGCTCTCCCGCCGGTGTGTCGTCTCAGGACGGGCAACCCGGGCTCCCTTGGCTACCTTGCCACGAGCTGCCTTTGCCACCCCGCGGCTGGCCCTCGCACAGGGATGTCCCTGGGGCAGGGCCATGCCAGGCCCTGGCAGCGATGGCCCCCTGGCCCCCCGCGTCCCGCCGTGCCTTCCCCGTGCTGCCCCTGTCAGCACGCAGGGAGGGAGCCATCAGGACAGCCCTGTGAAAACTGTTTGGTTTTTTTCTTTCTGGAATTTAGATTAGCTATACTTGGTAAAGATGATGAGATTTAACACAATGTCATTTTGTAACTTAATGCAGTACAAAAATCTACCAGAACTCTGGAAATAGATAACCAGAAAAGGGCTCCGAGCCTTTCAACAGGACGTACCCGCCGACGCTCACACAGCTCTGCCTGAGATCTAGCGCTGATTCTCCTGGTTTCATCAAACCCTTTTGCAACACCGAGTTCTCTTCCCTGCGGGGTGAGCAGATTCCCTCCCTGCTCACAGAGTCCCAGCCCCGTGCGGCACCCTCCTGCCCCCGAGCAGGCAGAGCCCCACCGGGAGACAATCGCGTCACGGCCGCAGACAGGATCCACGGGAATCCACGCATCCTGACATTCTCTGGAGGAGCTTTAGCCTTAAANAGGCAGGGACAACTCTGCCATCAGCGTGGGTCCGGGGCACCTGGATTAGCAGGACATTAGCACGGGAGAAGGCACAAGGAAAGGCAAGATTTGAGCTTGAAATGACCTGCAGCTGTTTGTGACTTCAGTTTCTTAAAATTCAAGCATGCAGCCGAATGTTCAGCTGTCTCTTCTTGGACCTTGGGAAATTTTCTGCCCCATTTTTTGCCTGCCTCATAGTGCGCCTGCCTCTGGCACTCTCATTTATCTGACATGAGCTCTTTTTGAGCTGTCATATTAAGATAAAGAGATTTATTTGTTCCTCATATCACTCGCCCCTGTGCAGTTTTTTTCTCTCTCTGCCAGAGGATTTCTTTCCCCGGCTGCCTGCAGTGTGCTAAGTCTCCTCTCGTACTGGGGTTCCCACTCTGTGCAGCTGCCGGAGCCGGAGCTGGCAGAGTTGTGTCCTACAGTCTGGAATTTCCATTTGGTGGAAAACCTCTGCTTTCCATAGTGTGTGAACTAAGAGCAGGGCATAGCACTGCTGGCTGAGCTGGCATCGCATTTGAATCTGGCTTTCAGAGCGGTATTATTTTCATGTAAAAATGTCAAGAAAAATGGGATGGCAGTTATTCAGCAGGATGTAAAGACGCTCAGGGTTTGCTTTTCACATTCTTCTCATCCACTTTGCAGTGAAACACTGAAGTGGCCAAAACAATGTGTCATTTGCAATCATAATATCTTTTCCCAAGTACGGGGCTTTTCTCGGCTCAGCCGGGCTTAAAGCTGCTCTTCTTATAAGGCCGGGAGCTACGCGTCGGCTCCCATCAGCTGATAACACAGCTCAAAATTCAGGTCCTTGCACTTCGCAAAAATCCGACAGCGCTAATCAGGAGAGCAGAGGGACAGACACCGGGGAGCCTGGGATTAGCGCAATTCTTGGTGCTCTGTTCTTTTTAACACTTCACGCCCTCAAAGCCCGGCCGTGCAGATTTTCCAGATCAAATTCCACACTTCCTTGGTGGAAACAGCTGGATTTGCCAAAGGATAAAGGAAAATGGTTTCCATTAACACGTCTAACACCCCCATTAGTGCATTCTCGGTTGTACGCAAGTGCTAATGAGATTTCACTCTGACACTGTAGGAGGAGAGACAATAATTGGGGGACGTTTCATTTTCACGGCTGGAGTGGCTGAATTAATTGACTGAGATTAACCCTTTTGCAGGAGACAGCGGCTACCTCAGGTGGAAGCAAGGAAGAAATTAGTTAATACCTGAGTGATTACTGGATGGCTGACGGCAGGTGCAAAAGCAGGTGAAAATGAGCAGTTCTGGGGCAGCTGGTTGGGGTGTCCTTGCTGGGGAGATGGGTGCAGGCGTGGAGAGCAGAGGGACCTGTGGGTGCCTGGAAGCAATCTCAGCTCCTTCTTTAATTCCCCAAAGCTTTGGCTTGTGCTGTGCAGCGGCGCAGGGACATGTCCTGGCCTCCACCAGCCCCGGGTGCCCCCACCGGGGTCTCACCACCCATCCCGGTGGTGAGAAAAATCTGAAAATATATTTATGACCCTTATCGGCTCTCCCGTTCTGAATTTCGTATGCCACTGGTGAACTGAATCCATCAATAGCCTGGTTTTGTGGGTTTCGATTTTGAACGTCTCTGCAAAACATGCCTCATTATTAAACACCAAAAGATATTACTGAGTAAGATATTACTTAGTAAGATATTACTTAGTATAGAATGAACTTCAACACTTGACCCCCTGCCTCAAAAGGAGGTAAATTTGCATGAATCATTATGAATATAAAGCAGGTTATATGTGCTCCTGCGGCACATGGGTGCTTGGCCTCTGCTGCGACCCCAGGGTTGGTCCCGCGTGAGGGCAATGGCTGCACCGAGCAACTCCATGTTCCTGCCCCAGAGCTCACGTCCCACCAGAGCCACCCCAGGAAGCCTTCCCGGCGGAATGCAGCTACAGAGGGAAATATTTCTCATCTTAGCAAATGAGAAAAGGCAAAAATAAGGTGAGTGAATGGTTTATTTAATGGACAATTTAATTGCTGACATCTGTGATAAAAGCTGTTTTTTCCAAACTGGAATTTGTTTCTATCTCGGGATGAAGCAGGGATGTGGGGGCAAATTCTTTGGAGAGTCCCTTTGAGTCCCATCCAAGGAGGATAGGGAATGAAATGTGGCACATGTTAAACATGTAAATGAGGTACTGATTTACTGATTTATCTGTTTCTCGCATGAGATCTTCTTTGGCTGCATCAAAATTACTGTATTATTTATAAGCCTTAAACATTTAAAATTAGATGTGTGGTTTTAAAACAAAACATCAAAACCTTCATGCAAACCACATTGTTTCAATAAGAAATTAGATTAAAAAAAGCAAATTCAAAATGTTTCTGTGCTGGATCAAACCTGCACCTCATGTGGTTCACATCCACATTGGATCCATTCTGTAGGACTGGGTTCTCTTTGCAATGATTTGCAACAGTGAACTCAAAATAAACAGATCTGGTTTCATTCAGGGAATATTTCCTTGTTATTGAAAAGCATCATTTTCTGCACTGTCCCTTGACATTTCTTGGGGAAATCCTGGAGACTCACAGCTCCTCAAGGCACCGGGACATCCTGCCGGAGCCAGCGCCGCTCGATGCTTGGAGGCAGCCGCTCAGGAGCTGCCGCTTCGCTCTCTGCGGGCCGTGACACCCCCTCGGGTGGCAATGGATGTTCCTCAAGATAGCTGGCCCTCGCCGGTCCCTTTGGGAAAGGATCTGGAGGAGAATGCAGAGCAGGGCTTACTGTGATCCCGCGTCGTCCCACGGAGACGCTGCCGAGCGGGGCAGCCCGGCGGTGCTCTGCCGCTGCCCTGGGCTGAGGGGCCGTGCGAGGGGTGTTGTGCTGCAGCACAGACCCGCCGAGACCCTGCTCATCCTCCGCCTCGTGCAGCCACCCCGACACCCACCCTGTGGCTGAAACCGTTCACAAGCGCGACAGCTCTGCCCGGGAGGGCCAAACCGCTGCGCCGCACGCTGCAGCCGGAACGTTGGCAACCCCTTGGCTCCTCTGCAAACCCCTTTGTCTGGAGAAGACACGTGGGTGCTTGCAGTCCACAGACCCCGCTGTCACCCTCGCCCTTTCCAAAAGCAAGATGAAGTATCAGAACAATGCAAGCAGCGCCCTGCTCGCTCGCCAGGGCTAGGCCTGCCTCTCCAGCGCCGGGCTCCAGCTGCACCTTGGCGATGCGGAGAACAGGTCTGTCGGTGCTGTTTTCTTGAAGCCGTGTGGAATCATGCATCGGAGCATCATGGAACCCTGGATTTAGTTGTAGCACAACTTCCAGCTTTTGGCTATTTGTGCAACTCATGCGTTCTTCAAATGTGGGGAAAAAATGCTGATGTGTCTCGCTTATCCACAGGGGCCGTTGCCCCAGCATCATCACCCCATAAACATGTCAGCAGCAAAACACGAACCAAATTGCAGCAGAGAAGCGCAACCGTAGTCAGGATCGCACCAGCCGGTTTGGCGCTTAGTCTGTAATTGCACTTGCAACGAGAAGTGGAGCGAGGATGAAGGACCCCAGGGCCCCACATCATGGGAAGGCTCAGCGCGGCCAGGAGATGCGCTGCAAGCTGTGCCGCACCTGCCCTGGGTCACATCGCAGCCGTCGGTGTTCTCAAAGTTGGAAACTCTCTCCCCATGGGGCTGGGAAGGACCAACAGCCCGTCTGACCCAGGGTGAATGAGTTGCCCGATGCCAGGCAGAGGGCCGGCGTCCTGCGCGCTGGCCACACAGTCCCACACGCTGCCGGGAGACAGGGAGGGCAGGCGGAGCGGCAGCGCTGAGCTCTCCCGCCACAGCCGTGCAAACAGCAAGATGAACTATCGACCCATAAAACACAGAGCAGAGCAAAGAGCGAGCCGCTGCTCGCCGGGCTGCTCTCAGCGCACGTCTCATGTGCTGGCGGGTCACAGATGTCGCTGCCTATTGTCGTCCTGGGGGTCTCCTGTCATCCTCTTCCCACTGATCCTGATGTATTTTTTTCACCCCCAGCGTTGTGGTGTCCGTCGGTATGAGTCAGCGTTACCCTCTCCGGCTCTTCCCCTCCATCCTTCTCAGCACCCACTCCACACTCGGAAAGCCGTGAATCTTACTAGAGGACAGGAAGCATTTGCTAACGCCCCATTTAATGCACATTTTTTCTAAGAGCAATGGAGGAGTTGAGGGGGAAAAGCAAGAATTGCAGGAATTGCTCATTTCATTTCCTGTGGTTTCATAATTTTGTTGCTTACCAATTTTGAATTTCACGAAGCTTGTGGTTTCCCAACAGCCTTCGTCTGTGGGGAGGATACATTTCAGTAGCATACTGAACTGACATGAAATCCCAAACAAAAATAATATGACAGCAATTGGCATTCTAAGCTATGCGAGAAAGAAATACAAATACCCCGCTGGCTGCGTTTGGCCCAGACGAGGAAGCAAAGCAAAACATCCCAGCGTCAGCAGGTCCCCTCTGAGTGTCGGGAACGGAGGTCACCTGAGATCCAGGGTCTCCATCTCTCCGCAGAACGTACCCATCATGGCCAGGGCCTCACAGCCCCGCCAGCCTGACACTGATCCTTGGCTTTTGCGGACGGAAAATGCCCAATTGCATGTTTGAAAACCATTGTAGGTTTCCACTGACGCTGCGGCGGGTGGCGGGAGGGGAATGGGTGGAGGCTCCGGTGGCTTTTCATCCGTAGTCCCCAGGTCTTGCTCTGCAGCCCTTGGTTTGTCTCTGGCCCCTGGCCCACCAGGCTGGCCCATCCCATGGACTCGGAGCTTGGGCTCTGCTGAAGTTAAGTGGGTGCACCAAAGAGGTATTTGTCCTGTTGCAGCTTAACGGAGCGCTTGGGGACATCAGCAGAAGGAGTCCCGCTGCCCACGGTGGGCTGGGGTCGGGTCTGTAGCGAAGGGCCAGCACCGAAACACCTCTCCAAGTGTCCCACTGGAACCATTCACGGATCCCCGCTGATTAGGTACAGTAATAGCTGCTAACATCCTCCTCTGGAAATTGCTGGAGAGTTAGCTTGTGTTTATTGAAAATAAACTCTCAGAGGTGAAGAGAAGCCTATTGGTGAAGAAAATACGTTTGTGAGCTCAGAATTTATAGCCTGCCTCTATAAAGCTGTCCAGAATCCCCGGATCTTTGCTTCAGATACTCATGTTAAAATAATTTTCATTCTGTTAAATGAAAAGTGCTTTAAGTTTGGCAGGGCTGTGCTGCTCATGCTCTCACCACTTCATAAATAATACTTTATAATAACAGCTCAGAATAAAACACACAAAAAAAAAAAAAANGCCAAGGTCTGCGCCGAGCTCTCCGTGCCGGCTGTAAATACCTCTCGCCATGATGTCAGCCGCGCTGACGAGGATCTGCCCAAATCACTGCCACATGTGTAGCCAGGGGATGGGCTTTACCTGGCCTTTCCACTTACTGAGTAACGTGGCGCGCAGTCCCGGCAGTGCTCTCGTGGGGCGCGTGGTTGCAGGCTCCTCTGTGTATTCCTGTTAATCAGTTACTGATACTGGGCAGCGCAATTCCATTGAATCACCTTATTTTTATTCCCCCAAACTTTTTCATTCTCTAAATAAAAATTACTTTTGCACTTTCCCAAATGTCTCCGATATTTAAGGCAAAACACGCAATCACAGGAACGGGAAGAGGACAAACTCTTCACTGGGACAGAAACCAGAGCCCAGGCAAGGACGGAGCGCGATGGTCCCATCTCCGAGAGGGCCGTGAAGTAACTGTCAGGAAACAAACTTCTCGCTGCAGAAGATGCGCCCAACCGTTTGCAGCTTTACTTGAAACAGCGCAAAATTGGATCCGTGGCCTGAGATGCCTCACTAGCGTCCCACAGACTGCCGGCAGGGGCCCGCGCCGTTTGGGGACGCTCCGTCCTTCCCCCTCGCATCGGTGGCAGGAGCGGCGTCCTCGTCTTTGGAAATGCAGAGGATCCATGCGGCTCGTGGGAGGTAAAACGAGGGGCAGCCACCCCCTGTCCCCGCCACGGCTGTCCTGTGCCGGTCCTACAAGGAACACTGGGATTTTAGGACCAATAATACTTCTAATGACCCTTGAAAAATGTTTACCAGCCCTTGAAGGGGCTGAATTAAGGAAATCTGCCCAGACTTGGCCTGGGTGTGACTGAGCCCAGGCAGGGAGCTGCCCCTCACCCTGCAGAGCAGCCTCGGGGCTGAACGTGACCCCCCCACTCTCTGCACGGCTGGAAGAGGGCTTTTTCTCCCTGCGTGGCTTTGTACCCATGATTTTAATTAGTCTGCTCTGTGAAGTGGTTTGGGGATGCAGCTCCTATGAAAGGCACAGTAAAAAAGAGCACAGCGGAGTACTAAATAGCAGAAGGACGTGTCCACATGTGGCAGATGTTAGTCATATTGCCGAGCCCTTTGTCTGGCAGGACGCGGCCACATACAAGGAAAGCGCAGGGAATGGCTCGGGAGACAAGCAAGGCACTAGAAAATGGTGTATATTGGCCAAAACCTTGAGAAATGTGTGTATAATAACCCCGCGCTAACGTCTAACTGTGGCAAAGCATTTCCAGCACGTATTTGTCTTGAACCAGGAGCTTTAACCCGTCCCTCCTCCCCCCCAGCGCAGAGCTGATGCTCTGGCTCCCGAGCTCCCAGACGTTCATGTGGGTGCTCAGAGTTAATGACACTTGGGTGGGTGTTTCCCAAGGCAGGGCGAGGAGAGCTCGGGCTTGTGGAAGGGTGGCAGCTCGTCACCCAGCTCCAGCTTTGTTATCCAGCCCCGGCCCTGGCTTTTGTGTTAGTGGGAGGGAGGTCTCTGAGGATTTGGCTCAGTGCAGACAATGATGCCATGAGCGCAGGGTTTTTCTCAGTGCCAACGAGTCTAACCTAATAAAAGGGGGAAATTTCCACTGACCACAGGGGAGCGGGATGGTTGAGACAGAAAAAAGAGGTGGAAAATTATTTATGACAGTGTAATTGCGTTTGAGACAACTTGTATCCAGCCAAGATTCCACAAGAAATTTAGGAAAGAACAACTTTAGGTCAATCTGATTTGTTGTCCTGTGTGTGTAGGGGGGAAATTTCCCTTGTGAAAATTGGACTTTGCAACCATATAAGAACTCATAATCAAAATTAATGTGGAAAATAAATTGCTGGCTGGCATCCCTGTCAGCAAGGGACACTCACTTTAACTCTGCCGTCCTGAGACAGCTGCACGTCTCAACCTACCCAGCCCTGCGGAGCTGGCATTTTCCTCTGGTTCCTTTAAAATCTGGTTTTATTGTCCCCGGGGCTGGAGGGAGGAACAAAAGGATGCCAGAGCTCTGGGCAGGGTGGCAGAGGCTGCGTAACTCCAGCTGGGCGAGGAGGGGCCCGCTGGCACCCTGCTCCAAGGGCAGGACCCCGACGCTCACTGCTCGCTGCTCCCTGCCCTCGCAGGGCGATGCCTCCTCCTCCTCCTCCTTGGTCCCTCCCCAGGGACGAGACCCGAGTCCGGCAGCTGCCCATCCTGCTGCTCTCCAGGGAACGGCTCTCTCCATCCAGGTGTCCCCGGCCACCCAAACCCCGGCTGTGCCCCTGCGCGTCCCCTCGCCCCCCTGACACCCGTCACAGGGGCAGTGTCACACCCCATCCGACGCCGGCCAGGTCACCTCTTCCCTGATCAGGCTGCAGCTCTCCCTGTGGCTTCTCAAAGCTCCTGGGGTCCGGCTGCTGCTGCCTGGCCAGCACAAGCCCTCAGCACTTGAAAAAATGAGGAACACGTGCTTCTCTGTAACTCCAGCTGGATGCTGGGTCTTCAGGCACCATACTTCCAAGCTTTTCTCTGCCACCAAAGGAGATAGAAACTTCATTCTTGCAAATAAAGGTGAGAGTTTCACGAACTCCTGCAAGATTCTCTCTCTGGGCTCGTTCACTGGAGTACAGAAGTTGGAGCTTTAAGGCAAAACATCAGTTGCTGCAAAAAGTTGCGTCCTTATAAGACCACAGGCTGGTTGCTCTCCCCAACAGACAGCCAGAAGGAGCCCCCGGCCGCGCTGGCAGGGAGCAGCGCGCAGGCTCTGAACAGAGAGGTTACTGGATTTTAACCTGGCTCCGTTAGAGAATGTGCTGCTAATTCCAGTGGTTAATTTTATTATGTGTCATTTCCCTCCATTATTTGGTTCAAAAGATGAAGACTAAACGTAGATTTTAAAACTGTCCAGATTTCAGATATTGCCCTTGGGAAAGCTTCAATCTCATCTTTTGTTTTCATTTAGGTTTTTTGCAGGTCTGCAAATGTGTTTGTTTTAATAATGCAGCTGCAGGACAGATTAAAAAAAGCAAGTATCGCTGGCATTTAATATCTCTAATCCAGCAGTAAGACAAGCCTGCCGACTGTTTGCTTAATGTTCAACATCCTTTTCTGATTAAGCCAAAGGTTTGAAGTGATTATAGTTTATTTACAACAAAAGTGGACTTAAATGAGAGTTAATTCCTCCCCCTCCTCCCTCATTGGGCCGGTCGCCAGTTACCATGTGTCTGCTCAGCTCCTTCTTCTAGAGCATCCACAGAAGCCACGGGCAGATGTTCCCACCAGAGCCCTCCAGGAAGGGCTGCTCCTGCGGGAGCCCCTGGGGACGGGGGGTGCCCCGGGGGTCCCGGCTCACCCCACAGCCGGGCGGCCATCGCACGGCAGCTCCCGCGGGAGCCCAGTCCGGCACCGCTGCCCGCTGGTTTGCCTGCAGAAGGTCCAGCATTTCTTCAGCTAATGTTGCACGAGGAATTTTTAATTTTGAGCAGCAACAGGCTTTATTTTTGTTATTGTTCACCCAATGGGCTTGAAGAAGCAAGAGGGCACGCGGGCGAGCGGTGGCAGCAGAGGCTGCGGCTGGGGCGTGGGGCTGGGGCTGTGCTTCATGTCCCCCTGCCGCCCCCACTCCAGGGATACAGCAAGGAAGGAAGGGAAAAAACAGAAAGAAGCGGTGAGAGTGGTGAAATAGAGGAGGCAAAATCCCCTCCCCAAGAGACTGAAAAAGCTAAGTGGATTTTGGTTTGATTTCTAGTCAAAATTAAAATACTTCCAATGGTAGTTTGCAGATGGGGGGGGGGATTTATTTCAACAGACACCACCACTTGCCAGAATATAAAAAACAAAAGCCAGAGGGGCAGCATCCAAGGGCTCTTTCCAATAGGACGCCTGGGACTCCCTGATGCCACCCGGCCCCCCTGAGCAGGTGACGGCCACTCCTCGTCCCAGACCCCACGGCGCTTGCCAGAGCCTGCCGCAGGTGCAAGGCACAGCTACAGGCCTCTAATGAGGTAATTATTTGTAAATGTAATTGCATCCGCTGGGCACAGAGTGCTGGGCACCTGGCTAATAAGCGGGTTTCTGCTGAGGCCCCTTTCCCGGTGGGCTTCGGGGGACGGGCACTGCAGGGACGATGCTCGCTGGGCACAGACCATGCTGGCGACCAGGAGACAGCGGCAGCACCCTGGGGACCCCCTTTCCTGCAGCCCCTTCCTCCCCCGCAGGCAGGTGCGGTTCCTGGTTGGGAACCTGGCGGGTCTCAGACCTCCCTGGGGAGGACAGGGGACACGGGGACCCCCGGCTGCCCAGGGCCAAAAGGCTCCAGCTTCTCCCCCAGCTGCACGAACGCGGCTGGAGACCTTTATGGTCCCCGTTGGACGGCTCATCACCCCCGCGCACAGAGAGCCTCTTTGCGACTTCCATGGCATCGTTTCTCTGTTAAGTGGAAGTAATTTTCCTATAAAAATGTAAAATTGCTTCTCCAAACAAAGCGCCGAGCGGCCGCCGCGCGCCGTCGTGGTGAAATGCCAGGAGCGCGGCTGCGTGGCTGAGCCGGTGGAGGGGTCACCAGCGACCAGGCAGGGCTCTGCCGCCGGGGGGATTTGGCATTTCCCAGCGGCGATGGCAGCTCAATGGACACAATGAGGCCGGCGGGCGGCATTGCCGGCATTGCCCATATTACTATCTAGTGGATCAATGCAGGGCCCGGCTCTCACCGGCAGGGAGTGCGAGAAAGAAAGACACAAAAGCTGCAGAGAGTGAATAAACTCAATTAGATCGCTGTAATTGCAACAAGAATTAGTGTGGGGGTCGGGCACATGTGCCGTCTCGGAGCAGTAATTAAAAGTGCAGTGTTTGCCATGCTGGGGAGGTGGCCTGCTGGGTCCCAGCAGCGCCCTTTGAAAAGCTCCATGATGGAGCTTCTAGCCTGGATAAATACAAATGTCAGTGCCTCGCAGCCCGTGGGGGGACTCTCAATCCACAGCCCAGTGGGAGAATCCCCTGCTTTACATTCCCAACAGTTGGGCTAATTTCAGAGTCAGGCTTTGATGTGCTTTGGGGAGCCCTGTGTGCTACACACTTTCCCAGCGAGGCGCCCCCTCCCTTTCTCAAATGCTTTATTAATTTTCTCCTGTGGTTTTTTTTATCCTCCCTTTCTCTTGGGCCCGCCTGCAACTTCTCCTTTGTGCTCACACAGCGGGGTTCATAGCGGAGAATTTATATCATTCTGAAATATATATAAAGAAGGGATAAAAGAGGAGATGTAGGAACCTGCAGAGACTATAGCAACAATCAGTCCTGGGAGCCAGGGTCCTCTTCCTCCGGCCACCAGCCCCATGTGCCCCCAGCGCCGATAACAACCGTTTCCCAGGGCTGCTCCTCCCCGTCGCCACCATCAGCACGGAGACAGGGATAACTGGTCCCCCACCAAGGGACAGCAAAGGTGACTCTAGGCTGTTAATAACCAAGGCCATCAGTGCCCCAATCAGCTGTGCAGTGGGCAGGATGGAGCAGCCGGGCTTCCCATCCCAGTTGTGGCGAGGGCCAGGCCAGGGGTCCCACGGGGACCAGCCTTCACCACCCACCAGCAGCATGAGTGCAGCACCCACCGTGGGACAGGCTGCGGCACAGCCATGGCGTGGGATGCTCGTGGCTCTGCCAGGATGCGGGATGCTCGCGGCCCCTGCTACCCCTCCTGATGCGCAAAGGCAGCTCCTGGGCGTGCCCTGCCCGCACCACCATGGTCCCCGCAGTGCCCTCGCCCCCACTCTATCCCTGGAGCTCGCACTGGGCACTGCGGATGCAGGCAGGGCTGTGGGGAGCAGCAGGGCTGGTGTGTGCGGACTCACCGGGTTTGACTTTGCTGGAGCCGAAGCCCCCTGTGAAACCTCCCCCCGACCCTCTTTCCCCCGCCCCGCATCCCACCCGGCTGCTGGGCGATGGCGACATCCGCACGCCGCAGCGGACCGGGGCTGCTCCGCTCCTTCTACGCTGGCATCCAGCGCCTTTCCTGTTTTTTATTATCAACTGAATTTGGCATGGAGGGGATTCTCTCCCCACATCCCGTTGGCACACAAAAGGCTCAAAAACCAGCAAAACCATTGTTTGTGCTTGAAGGGCGGGGACCAGGGTGAAAAGAACAGCATGTTTTAGAGCCCAGAGCTAGGAACCATTAGAGCATCTGGAACAGTTAGTGGGACAGGGGCGTTACAATTAAATAAAAATGGGTGATTACAGAACCGTTCCCTGGCTCTGACATACACAAGGGCAGTCGCAGCACATGCCTGAGCACGCAGTTAAGGGGATTCCTCTCCTACAGGCCCGGAATAAATGGGGTTTTCATCAGGAAAGTCTGGGGTCGGTGCAGCTGCCTTGCGCAGGACGGAGGAGAACGGCTGCCCTTTGCCAGGGCACGGTGCAGAGACATCTCCCACCAGAGGTGACGAGCGGCTCCAGTGAAAGGAGCCACATTCCGGCACCGGGGCCACGGAGGAGCTGGGACACCGCAGCCCGCTCCCTGCGC
Organism: Stercorarius parasiticus; assembly: GCA_013396915.1. NCBI lineage: Eukaryota > Metazoa > Chordata > Aves > Charadriiformes > Stercorariidae > Stercorarius > Stercorarius parasiticus. The sequence continues at coordinate 248,571 of VWZL01003847.1, forward strand.
ACGCGGCGGGGGGCTCCCGACCCTTCCAAGGGCGCGGGGTGTTCAGCCGCAGCTGTCAGTTTGCAGCTGGGATGGAGATTCTGAGCCAGAAATGCAGTTTTCTCTTTTAACAAGTCCCTTAGGAGCGTTTGTGCCCCATCCCTCCAGTTTCTGCTGTTCAGCGGGAGCTGGCAGGACCGGACAGTGCAGTTTTTGCAGATACACAAGTCCCACAGAAAAAATCCTACTGTTTAAGGACCTCAGCCCTGTCCCCTGAAATATGCTGTTTTCATTAAAGCAGTGAAATCGGATTTCAAAAAACCCAGGCTTTGGATAGTGGCCCTTGATTTGGGCCTGATGAACAAGATCCAGAAGCAAAACAAAGGCTGTTTCCACAATGGTTGGAGGGAAAGGGAACCGGTCCAATTGCAAAACTTGGATCCTGGCACCGAGGGAGTCTTTGTGTGCGAGACCTGTGGCAAGGGATGGCAATGACTTTGGGAAATTCAATACTCGCCCAGCTCATAAACAGAAAACAAGGAAAATAAACTTGGGCAGATGGGAGGAAGCAGAGAGCCAAGCTGTGGATTTCTGCTCGGCTGGAAAAGAGCCCGTCTGTCCTGGGCAGCGGGTCCCGGGCTCGGCGGCTGCCGAGGCCGAGCTCGGGCTGCTCGGGGACGCAGTGCTGGGCACCGGGCACCGGGCTGGGGAGCTGCGGGCGTGGGAGGCAGCAGCCCCCCCTCTGCCAGGGCACCGGGCTGGAGGAGAGGCCGTGGGGAGCCAGGGCGGCCACGGTGGGGACGGCACCGCAGGAGCCCCTGCGCCGCGGGATGGGTGCAGGGATGGCAGCGGTGCCAATGCCCACCACGGCTTGTCCCGGCGGCATGGTGGAGGGGAAGGTGGCAGATTGCTCTGTGCCATTTCACGGGGAAGCTGGAAACACTTGGCTGCGGCGGTGACAGGGGTGGGATAGCAATTTGAATAGAAAAGAAAAGAAGTTTCTCTGCCAGCCTCCTCCTGGCAGACGTTGGAGCGTGGTGCAGCCGGATCCCTCCTGTAAAGCCTCGCGGTTGTGCAACATCCCAGAGCAGCTCCTTGTCTTGGCATTGCCACCTCCTCCTGCTCACGGCTGCTCGGCGGGGGAGAGCCGCGTCTGTGTGCTCGCAGCCCGGGAAGCGGAGCCTGCGTAGGTTAAAGCATCCCCCGTATGTGCTGTGGCAGAGGAGCAGCCCCACAACGCGCATCAGACACGGACGTGACGGCTGGGGATGTGACAAGAGCAGGGAAGGGCTGCAATGGGATGAGGGCAGCAATTAAAGGTTCAGTGAAATAAATGACTTTTGAAACAAGCTTTTGAGAAACAGAGATGATGACTCCATAAAGCCTCAAATCCGCTGCCAGACGATGCCGCCTTGTTCAAAAACACAAGAACTAACTGTTCCCTCTTGGCCACAGACAAGAGGAATCAGTATTTAGACCATTTATGGGCCACAGAGGGTCAGCGGAGATATGAAATCTGTGGATTCATTGAATTCCCTCATTACCACAACCCTACATTTGCAATTACAGACTCATGAAGCTCAGCATCCCGCCTGCCACCGAGCACTGCCTCTAAACCCGCTGCCCGGAGCCGAGCCGGCTGCCCCGCGCCATCCCCACACCAGCCTCGCCTGCACACCAGGGTGACAATGGGACACGAGAGGATCCCCAAAATCCCGTACTGGGCCACTGGAGTGTCCCAAGCCACCACTGGAGCAGCGTGCGTGTAGGGAAAGCCTACGGTATTTTTATGTCCTGACAAATTTTCATTCCTTTGGCTCAGGGAGAGAAGCAGCGTCCTCCCCTCGCATCAGGAAATTAGCGTTGTTTATTTCAAGTTTTAAACTACTGGCTCATAAAAGGAAAGCAGCCAAGAGGGGAGAAGCTGCGCTCACGTCTGAGCCGCACGCGCGCGCGTGCTCGAACGTGGCACCAACACCTGGGCAGTGTCCCCCCCCCGGGACCCCAGCCCCAACCCGCCCCTCTCTGCGCCCCCGTGGGCTCCGGTGCTGGGGGGAAGGGGCAGACCCCGGCCAACCCTGGACCTCCGACAGTCCCTGCCCCGACACAGCCTTTGCCCGCTCAAACCAGCAAACCCAGACTAAAGAAATCCAAGCCAGCCACCTACTGCTCCTCCTTGGAAATTCATAAAAGCATCGCTGGCCTGACCTTCCTTTCTGACAAAGAATGGCATGAGAAATACTAGTGATAAAATACAGTGTATACTTTGTTGGAGAAAAAAAAAAATCATAAATCAGTATGAGAAGCACACTTGAAACAGTATTTTAGAAGAATATGTCAGATACACCGGCCAGCCATTAAATTTCGCAGGTTCAGTTTAAGAACTTCAGGAGATTGCTGGCATTGCCTGAAAGGGAGAGGAAAATTATAAACACATGTTAGGGGCTCCAAGTGAGATGCAGAAATCTGGAGGATAATCCTTATTGCTATTCAAGATATAACCGAATAGCCACAATAAAGAATTCCATTCACCTGCCTGGAGAATGACTGACTGTAACCTTTAATGCCAGCGAGATTAAAACCATTTCTTGTGGGTGAGCAGACCAGATGTTTTGCGATGACCAGGGGTTTGCTCAGACCTCATCTGGCCTCCTCCAGCTGATCCCTGTCGCACCACTAGTCTGCAATGTTGGACAGTGGATCCCGCGGACACAGCTTGCGCCCGGTGCCAGGCGGGACCCCCGCCCGGGAGGTGGGCACCAAGGGCACCGTCACCTTCGGCCGCCAGTGCATGCCACGTGCTCGGAGTGTGTCTGGAGCAGAGATGAGCCGCAGCGCCGCCGAGCTCCACTCCACCGCCACAGCCATCGTCACACGCTTGCTGCGTCACACGGACACCGCGCCCTGCCAGCAGCGACAGCTCAGTCCTGGCAGCCACGAGTTTCTGGGGGAAGGCACACAATCTCCAGCCAGGTTATTCGCCACCATCTTACCCCTGCATGGAGAAACGAGGTGTGCTGCGGTGCCAGCTCCCGGGGTCAGGCAGGGGCTCCCACTCCCCAGCTGCCCCAGAGGATGTGGACCGGGGACGCGGCAGTGCCCATCACTGTGCAGCTGGATCCGGCTCGTGGGGCGAGAGCGTGCGGGAAACAGCACATCATCTCTGTGGGGCTGCTCTGGGAGGGCAGTGGAGGAGATGCTGGCTGTCGCGGGGTGCAGAGGAAGAGAGGAAGCAGAGTCATGGTTCTTTTGAACATCTCTAGGTGTGAAATCAGGCCTCTGGGAAGGCAGAGGGAGGTGGGAACCAGGAAGGATGGGGTCACACTGGCTCCTGGGACGTGCTGTCCCTCAGACATTGTCACAAAACCCTCCTGCCCAGCCCCAGGTGCAGGCGATGCTGAATGGCCATGGGGCCAGGGGAGCACCAGGATGCGGGATGCTGTACCAGGATGCGGGATGCTGTACTAGGGGAGCACCAGGCCATGGCTCTGGAAGCGTGCCTGGGAGCCCCACGGGTCCCAGCTCAGTCCTGGGAATAAGGATGGTGACCGAGCGGTGATGTGTGGAAGCGAAGCACTTGGAGCTCAGGGACATCCGTGTAGACACAGTGGGAAAGCCAAGGAGCACCGTCTGCAGGGGCTGCGGAGCTGGGAGCCTCTGGATCCGAGGAGATTATTACTATACTTCAGATTATATAAATAACTCGCTGAATAAAACCACATGTGACCACATTCTGTTCTCCATCCCTCAGTGCTCTGCCGACAGCACACAGGCTCTTGCAACACTTGTTTACTAGGGAGACTGTATATAAAGTGAAAATAATTTGCTAGGTCTTATGTTTCCACTTTAATTCCCAGTGTATAAAAAAAACCTGTGAATTTGCTAATGGGCTTTGAAAATGTATTTTTAAAGCTAGGGCAGCGTGAGTCGGTGAGTTGTTACAAAGGATTACAGAAGGAACAAGGTTTGCTAGAAAAATTATTCCCTTGAGAAAATCTGTAACAGCTGAAAGGCCAGGGCCTGTTTCTTTCCAAGAAAATAAACACTTTTCTGCATCCAAAATCAAGCTTCATTTCAGGTATGAAGCGAGCTTGTTTGTTCTCTGGTGTTTATGTACTTCCCATAGGCTTCGGTGTTTAGTTTAACATGTTTGAAGGCCAAACATACACTCGCAAAGTCTCTCTACAAAGGAAGATTCCTGTTGCATCTTTAAAGCACACTTTTGGACAGAGATAAATGGCTGCGAGCTTTGGGAACGTTAGAGCCAGATGGTCAATTGAGATTTCTTTGTACGTTTCTGTATTTCACTCCGGCGTTGATCTTGCATAAAAAATATTTTTCTAGCATTTGCTATGACTTGCAGACCTGGGGAAACCTCTGGAGCAGAAGGATTTGCAAATGGTCTACTCTGAGGGGCCACAAAGCTCAGGCTCACTTCTTCCCGGTCATTAAAATCTACATGCTTTGGGGTTTTTGGTACCCAGGCCTAATTCAGAGCTTTTGATTTGATGGATTTTTTTGTTAAACAATGTCCAGGTCTACGGGAGCAGCCCCTCCTCTGCACTGGGAATAGGGGAGCCTGGTGTGAGCTCCGCACTTCTCCAGGTAGTTAATTGGAATTCCACATTCACAGCCTAAACCTCCCGTGAGCTGGTGAACGGACTCCGACATTCTCCGCAAACATTTGCTAATTCTTCCTCCAGCAGCCAGGAATAGGGGGAGGGAAGGCACCGAGTGGTGATCAAATTTATAATTTTACAATTTAACTTTACAAAGTCCGCTGGGGAAATACTGTTTTCACGCTCTGCCCCGCACCGATGCTTTGCATGGTGGCGGAGGGCTCCCTGCAGCCCTTGCCCTTTCCCATTACTCCCGCGTTTCCCATCCCTGAGAGTCGTGTCCTTCCCCCGCGAAGGGACACGGCGCCCGCAGCTCCCGGCAGGATCTGACTTTCGGGTGCAGTGATCCAGCCCATCTCCTGCCTCCGGGCAGTTACACCGGGTTTCCCCTTTCCGTAGCCACTTCTGCCTCCTGCGAGGGTTTTGGGAACGCACTGGGTTTCTGCCCTGCTGTAATGAGAAGCAGGCGTGAGTGCTGGTCCCTGCTCTGCCGGCTGACGGCGGGGAAGGAGTTAACCCATCCTGCGGGATGAGGGCTGTAATTGCCACTAGGCTTGTCTAAGATGAATGAGCTTTTAAGGACTGCAAACTTCTGAATGGAGGAACAGAGGACCAACACCAGCACCGACTTTCAAACACCAGCAAGCAGTGGCGGGAGCACATATGGAGGCAGCGTGGCTCAGCTTGAAATAAACCCTGGAGGTGTCAGGGCAGCGGATAAGGACTGTGCTGGCAGCGGCAAGGTGGAAAAGATGAAATTCTGGATGCTGGGGAAACAAAGAGCACTGCCAGGCTGGACGTGCGTGTAAGCCTCGCTTCCCTGTTCCAGCCGAGGGACCCTCAGCCGCTGTGCTGGGGTTGACGAACAGATGCTGCCTGGTTTTGGAAAGGCCGTGCCGGGCTGTTGCAAAACAGCTGCCGCTGCACGGCTCCCACCAGCGACACCGCTCCAGCCAGGGCTCCTTGGAAGTGGCTGCAGGAGCCCCGCTGGGAAACAGCAGAGAAAACCAGAAAAACCAGGCGCAGGGTTTGACCCAGGGAACTATGGAAAGGCTGCTCACCCCTGGGACGCCACAGGAGCAGAGACACCCCCAGGGTCCCGTGGGAGCAGAGACACCCCTGGGACCCCACGGGAGCAGAGACAGCCAGAGGTGGGGGGGTCACCAAGGGGCACCGTGCTGTCCTGCCCTTCCCTGGCCCCGGCATCGCCGCCTCCTCTCCCCTGGGTCCCGGGGCACCGAGGAATGGAAGGGACTTTCTGTGGCATTGTCCCAGACTCCGAGAAGTTTTCGGAGACCCAAACAGCAGCGGACACATTTAAAGCACTGTAAATATTCTTGCAAACAGCTCCACAGAGCAGGGGCAAGCGGTGCCGGTATGGAAGAGCAACGGCTAAGTTTAAACATCTGGTTCTGTGAATTCCTATATTGTAATAAAATAAGTCTTCCCACAGATTTCACGTCATCTTTGTCTCGGCATCACTGAACTGTGAAGGGAGAAACTTTTTTGTGGTTTTTCAGAGGAACAAAGAGACAATATGCATCTGGTGAGGTGTCCTGGCAGCCTCCCGCACCCTGGGCCGGCGTCTCGCCCTGGCAGCGTGGTCCCATGTCCTGGGACGACAACGGCCTGACCCACAGCACCCCGAATGGCAGAGCCTGGGGGAGAACCGTGGTCGCCAGGGCCCGGGGAGCGCAGGGTGACCTCGCCACAGCCCACAGCGACCAAGTACAGCAGCCCCCGAACAGAGAGAGGCACTAGGAGAATGCCTGCAATCTGGATCCCACCTTTTTGGCCCCCGTTCAAAATGAAAGGGCAACAAAGAACATCCAGCAAACTGGTTGAAAACTCGCGGTCTTAATGAAGTTCAGAAAGGACCGTTCCCTGTGGCTCATCCAGTCCCCTGCTGATCGCAGGACGGCCTGGTGCGGGGGACGCAGCTCCGTACCCCCCTGCGGGCATCTCTGCCTTGCCTGCATTACTGATTTCTCACCCAAACGGTCCTCAGGAACAGAGAACCTGCCTTTTGGTCCCAGGGGAGCCAGGAGCATCCGATGGCTTTTAGTGGAGGGAGGGATGTGCTGATCAGGGGGGTGATGCTCAGCCTCCCGTTGCCAGTTCTTGCCCCCACACATGGGACAAGTGCTGGGTCTGCCCCGCGCTGCCAGGCAGCAGCTGCCTGCGGGCTTCGGCCAGCTGCTGGTCTTTTTTGAAAAGCTTTCCCTGCAAAATATGAATCTGCTGGAACAGGTGGTTCGGCAGAGGGAGCGGGCACAGGGACCTGCTGGGAAATCAGCAGTGCAAAGCAGGAACAAGCTGGGCTGGATGCTGTTTTGCATTAAGCGTGGGGCTGTCTCTGTTCCCGGGAGCAGACCCCGAGCATTCCCAGGCTCGGGCAGCAGCACATGCAGCCCTGGGCTCCTCCCTACGTCTGCAACGTGACCGCTCAGGTGCCATTTGACTTCGATTATTGCCTCCAAATGTCATGACTGAGTGTGCCGGAGCTGCTCAGCCGGCTGGCCAGCCTGCCCCGCATCCTTTGAGGGCTGGTGGCTCTCCATCATCACCAAAAATACAAAGAGCGTCCCTTTCTCTTCAGCTGGGTCATTCTCGGTAACCCAGCCTGTAACACATCACGCCCGCCGTGTTTATTCAGAGGGAGGCATGTTTAAGTGACCCTGGGCTTATCTTACGTCGACCACTTGTGCAGAGAAGAAAGGCCACAAGCCTGTTGAAAGTCAGGGGGACATTTGGCTGCAGCCGCTCCTTGGGTCTGATAAACGGCTGATGGGGGGACGCAGCGGGAAATGTGATGAACCCGGCTATAAATGCAGACGAAGTGGGTTCAATGAAACTTGAGCATTTCGAGGGGGAAAATGTGACTCCCACTCCCGAGCCTCACCTCACCCTCCCCAAGGGCTCCCTATTGCCGGGTACACACTCGCATGCGTCCCGCTGGTGAGAGCAGAGAGTCCGTAACCATAAATCTTCAGGAGCCATTTTTCAGTGGGACTAGATTCCATCTAGTCCACAGACTTACCAGTCTGTTTGGGAAAAGGGATTTCATTCCTTTGCTTCTTTTTGTCAGGATGGATTTACTGATCCCAAACATGTTCCTCACACTTTATTTAAGGCTTAATATGCATCATTTACATTGCCGAGCTGTCACCAGCCTGTCTGAGCTATATACGCAGGCAGGCAATGCATTTCCCTTGCCCCATTGCTCTCCCTGCCAGATGTGGAGCTGTGAGGATAAAGCAGCCAGGAGATGCCTTGATAGATACAATTTGCCTTTTGGGGGGTTGCTGCTGATTCCCCTCCGTGCAGGGGCCGGGCAGGCTCAGCACGGATGGCCATCGTCCTCCAGCTGCATTCCCAGGAACAAGTCAACTGTAACGCGAAGTTCTGCAGCAGAGAATTCAATTTTCTCGTTATGTTCAGTTTTCTCGGTCGATGAAAAACTGATCGTTTTTCTAGGCTGGCCATAATTGGATGTCTAATTTTAGCTGTCCAGCTCTGCAGCAGGGCTCCTGGCCTCTGGGCTGTTCACAGTCGCTCGTGGCCATGCGCCGCTCAGCCAGCAGTGCCGCAGCCAGCCACACTGGCCCTCGGCCACCACTAGCCATACCTGCGTCCCCATGGCACGGCTCTACCCAAGACAGACGCATAGGAAGCACCCACTGCCGGCACCACAGCCCACCCTGCGGCTGGCAGGGGTTAGACATTTCTGTTGGTTGTCTCCTACGAGAAAAGCTTCCTCTGCTTCTCCAGCGGCCGTTTCTATGGCTGAGATTGTCCCTGCACCGGGATGTCCCTGCTCCAGGATGTCCCTGCTCGGGACTGTCCCTGCCCCGGGATGTCCCTGTTCTGGGATGTCCCTGCCCTGGGATGTCCCTGCTCTTCATGCACCTTCCCTGAGACGACCAATCTCACCTGCTCCAGACCCCGTTTCCTCCTCCGTAGCCCCCAGCTGTGCCATTTCAGGGTTCTGCCTCCCCACCCAGCTCCCAGCAGCAGGAGCAGGGAGAGATCCCCAACCTCTCCTGCTCCAGAGCTGCTTTCTACCCAAAAGGAATCTGTGGTTTCACCCAGGTCCCCAGGAACTGAGCTGCTGAGCCCTGGGAGCTCTGACAGCAAAAGGAACGGCAGCATTAGCATGACAGATCCCTGATGAGAGCACAGGAGGGGAAACGCAGGCAGGATTTACATTCTGTCCCTTACGAATGGTTTGGCTGATATACTAAAAGCTGGATGGAGCATAAAAATGGAATTTATTCTAATTAAATGGTTGCAAATGTCATACTACATTGAGCCAGAAAGTTCTCCTACACGCAACAAATGGAATTTGCGCTTCTAGAACGTGTGCAATTTTACCTGCCACTGCCGATGAGGGGCGTTCTTGTCCTACACCTCTGAGTTCCAAAATAAAGAACTAATAGCACCATCTTGTCGGGTTGCCAGGATCTGTCCAGAAAGATATCAGAAAGGCAACATACACTTTTTCAATTAATTGAATGAACACTGTTTCTTTCCAGGTGAATAGCAAAATTACCTGCAGATGTGACTTTAACAACAGTTGTTAGCATTTAACATTTGCCCTGCAGCTCAAAATCACTAAATAACGAAATGAAAGGAGAATCAAGCTGGTGACTAGTGGGTGCTGGCATTGGCATGCCTCAAAAGGAACAGACTAAAATGGGGAGGATCTCCTCTCCAAAAGGTGAACCCCTTTGAGGCTTTCTGAGTGAGGACCCCGAATCAGAGACCCCAGAGTCTGGGGGACCCAGGAGGAGGTAACAGTTCACCTACTGTCCTCCATCTATGGGCAGAAGCAGGAATCCTCTTACCCTGCTCTTCTCTGGACAAGATCCTCTCCAGATGCTCCACAGGATCCAGCTCTCGTTTCTGGGGATTTCTGGAGTGGGGAGCGGAGCTCAGCGCTGGGGGCTGAGCAGCCCCGCTGGGGCCAGGACCCCCGGCCAGCACCTGCTGATTTTAAGCGTATGACTGGTCTGACTCAAAATAACTGGATTATCTTTCCGCCTGCTGTTAAACAAATATTAAAGTTAAGCGTGTGTGGCCTGGGTGGCGGCACTGAGCACCTCGCGGGTCTGTGCTCGCCGTGGGGGGCGCGGGCCGGGGCTCTGGGTGGACACTGGGGCACCCGGCAGCTATCATCACACGTTCCTGTACATGCGGAGCCTGTTTAAATCAATGGCTTGTAAACGCAAAGCTCCATCTCCAGTTACTACTCCTCTGCATCAGGCAGTCCCCTGCTCTACATGAGATATGTTTCAAATGATAGCATTTGTCTTTAATAAATGGTCACTCCATAAACTGCCTCCTATGGGAAACCTGGGGTTTATAAGTAAAACCTGATGTTTCCATTTCATTATAGCGCATTCACTCTAAGATGAATACCAACTCATCCTCTGTTTAATATCAGCCTAAGGTGTGCAGTGGGTTTGCATTACTATTTATGAAATTCATATATCTAGGCTTAATCTGTTTCAGATCCCGCAGCTGTGTCTGTATCAGTGTCAGCTTGACCCAAAACAGGGATGTTCTTCTTTTGCCGGCATCACTGGCGTCACCGACATTCAGAGGAGACAAGGAGCAAAGCTCCTTCCATGGCCACAGAAAGTCTGACTGTAGATTGGAGGTTCTTTAGCCAAATGCTTGCCCCAGAATATCTTCTGGGATGCTATATTTTTAAAGCCAAATCTGTCTGTTCTTGTCCATGCTCTTAAAAGGAATCTGAGCTGCATAAACAGTTTTCACATGACTTGTCAAAGGCACGCTGCATGCCACACTCACGCATGGGCCGTAAATCGGACAAACAGACCACTGCGTCTCTGTGCTTTCCTGTATGCCCCTCATATCCCTCTAGCCTTAAACACACCATTCCGGATCCACGCGCTTGGCTCTTGACATACATCAACAGAAAAATGCTTCATGGGTAACTGACAATTTCTCAACCATTCAGTAGACATCTATCCATAGCATCGCTTTAAAATATTGCTCGCCGAGCACAAAACTCATCCAGAGGACAATAAAGCGGCACAGGTAGTGAGCATGTCTGCATCCTTCGTTGGCTTAAACAGCTGTACAACATGCCCTGAGCAATCCCTTGAGTCCAAGCCTCATGTTTCGTGCCATCAGTCATGTTCCAGTGCTGCATCACTCAGGTATTTCAAACAAAAGCAACGAGATAATCTCTGTCCCAGGAGACGTTCCCTGCTGGTATCTCCTGTGGCTTCCAGGGGAAGCGAAGAGCTGCCTCAGCTCCCGCTAAACTTTGCAGAGATCCCTTTTCTGTCTGTCTCACTAGGGACTGAAGATGCCTCAGATAACCGCAAAAGGTTTAGAAACCAGGTTCAGGGAGGCACCGCTGATTTGTGTCGCTGTTGGAGAAAGAAGAGAAGGTATTATTTGAAGTTGTATAGAGTCATAAACAAATGGATGAGAAGAAATATGTATTTTAGCCGGATTGCTCTGCTCCCCCCTTTTCCAGGACTACTAAACAAATATCAGCACGGCAGAGTAAATGAATGAAACCACAGAGCAATTAGCCCTGCGGGCGCGGGGAGCTCAGACGAAGGTGGCTGCTGGGCACTGCCTCGGCCGGGGAAAGCCGTCTGCAGGGACCCCCTCAGCGTGTCTGCGCACAGGACCGGCTTCTTGCACAAATCCCTGGTCGGAACCTGTAGTTTAGTTCATAGCAAATGCCCTTTGGGGATGGAAAAAAGGAAAAAAGAGAGACTGACCCATTTGAGTTCCATCTGGTGGAGTTTATAACTGTTCTCCTTATAATTGCCAACAGACAATGTGAATTGCAATTAGCTAATTGCTTGCTAACTTTCCGTTCTAATAATAGTCATGTTCCAGAGTTATACAAGCTTGGAGGCTGCTGCTGTTCCCTTGCAACTGGCAATAATAAATAATACCGTATTCCCTCAGCATTGCCCTTTCTTCCAAGTTTCATCCCCATGCAAATTGCTCCAGCATGTACTAATCCCTGACGGGATGGCAGAGGCATCAACAGCATTTATTTGTAGTTCATTGCTCTGGGAGCGTTCAACACTTGCACGATGATGTGGCACCGGGAAGCTGTGACTCCCGTGTGCCACTTGTCCCTTCGGCATGGCCAAAGCGGCAGCTCTGGGAGGTGAATCTCGACAGGTCTGGGCAGCAGCACCAAGCGCTCTGCACCCCTGGAAACCCAAACCTCCTGTCAATATGTGTTTGGTTTCAGTTTTGGGGAGTTTTAAGGTTTAGTTTGGTTTTTTCCTTTCTCTTTGCAGGATCGGATGTGGCCCTGGCCCTTGTAGTGACATGTTTTATTACCAGTAGCTTCAATAATGTCAGCACAGACCTAAACTGGAGCTCTCAAGAACACACACTCCCCAGCAAGAGAACAAGCTGTGCAGTGTCACTGCTGCAGCGATAAGGGGGGGGGCAGATCCCAGCGGGGCTCCCATGGGGATGAGGGTCGGTCTGGGATCCNCTCTCCGGGCTTCCTTGTCTCCAGCTTGTCACTGCCGTGCAGATGCGGCTAATTGAGAAGCAAAGCCACAGCCTGATCCAGCGACGCCAAGGCCAATGAAACGAGCAGCAGCATTCCCTGGCGCGTGAAGAACTACTGAACGCAGACCTGCCAGCAGGCTGACATCTCCAGCGCTTACAGACTAATCTTGTTAAAATCAACCAAAAAAGCCTTTTAGAGTCGGGGGAGCCGCGTCCAGCAAAAGCTGCTCTGCATTATTCCCTTGGTGCCTGCAGGGTTTTTCCACACCGCTGGCTCCCGTCCCCCCAGGGCGGGGGGACACGGGACCCCCAGCTGCCAGGCGCCATGCAGCGCGGGATGGGGAGCGTCCGCCTGGCCCCTGCTGCTCCGGGGGGCTCGGCCCACCCAAAGTCCTGACCCCCACAGACCTGACTAAGACAAACAGCAGCAGGGGCTCGTTTTCAGGTTCCTCATTAGCAGAACGGTTCTGTCACTGCCTCAGGTGCCCTCCCAGCCCCTTGCTGTGACGGATCAGCTGTAGCCTCCCCGGCTCCGGAGCTGTTTCACATCGCTTTTCCTTTGTGCACAATTATCTGGACTTTTCATGGAATCACAGAATGTGTTGGGTTGGAAGGGACCTCTAAAGGCCATCTAGTCCAACCCCCCTGCAGGAAGCAGGGACATCTTTAACTAGATCAGGTTGCTCAGAGCCTCATCCAGCCTGGCCTTGAATGTCTCCAGGGATGGGGCCTCCACCCCCTCTCTGGGCAACCTGGGCCAGTGTCTCACCACCCTCATTGTACAGAACTTCTTCCTGATGTCTAATCTGAACCTGCCCTGCTCTAGTTTAAAACCATTGCCCCTTGTCCCATCGCTCCATGCCCTTGCAAACAGCCCCTCCCCAGCTTTCCTGTAGGCCCCCTTCAGGGACTGGAGGGATGCTCTAAGGTCTCCCCGGAGCCTTCTCTTCTCCAGGCTGAACCTCCCCAACTCTCTCAGCCTGTCCTCACAGCAGAGGGGCTCCAGCCCTTGGATCATCTTCGTGGCCTCCTCTGGTCCCGCTCCAACAGGTCCATGTCCTTCTTGTGCTGAGGGCTCCAGAGCTGGACACAGTACTCCAGGTGGGGACTCACGAGAGCAGAGCAGAGGGGCAGAATCACCTCTCTGGATCTGCTGGCCACGCTTCTTTTGATGCAGCCCATCCTTCACTTCTTCCCTCCTCTGCTCCTGACATCTGACCCACGGGTAGGTTTATTAAGTGTAAAAGCAGTCCTTGTGCGAGCCACGCGCCATGGCCCCATCTTCCCACACGCACAAACTGCTCTCAGCCTCACTCCCGGGATTTGGACAGGGAGGGACCGAAACCGCACCATGGAATGGGGCTCTCCTCGACAAGGCCAGGTGAGCTCTGCCTCGCTCTGCACAACAGCGTGGGGATTTCTGGAGGGAGGAAAGCTCGGTGCAGAGAACTGGCCTGGACAACTCGGGATACTGCTTTCAACATTTTCCCCTGCCTCGAGCTTGGCATCAGCAGGTGCTTCTAGATATTTCCATCTTCTTGCTTTCCCATGCACTGTTCACCCAGGTGCATCCTCCACACACCACATTCAGGCATTGTTCTCATTGAATCTCTTGTTGTCCTATTCCCTAGCCCTCTGAGACCGGCTGCTAAGCAGAGGTTGATTTGAAATGCCCAGGAATGAGTGAAAAATTCAAGGTTCCTTGAGCATGAAACAGCACAGAAAAGCCAACTACAACACATGGCAAAAAGATCGTCATGGTTGGCAAATTAGGCCTGGTTTTTGAACGGCAGGGATAATCTATTATTGCAACAGACTGGAGGGAACACCAAACCCATTGATCTAACGACCATCTTTAAGTGCAGCCTGTCTAAATCAATGAGACCTTTACGATTCCTGATGGGCAAGCCTCTGATTTTCTACTTTGCTTTCGAGATCAGCTCAGTTTAAACTCCTTAGCCATTTCAGTTCCTCCATGAGGAGAGGGAGTTGGTGGGACCCACTTTTGCGGGTAACACGTAAAGCAAGGAAATGCATGATGGTATTTTATTTCCCAGACACCCAAAACAATGAAAATCATAGGATTTATTCCAGAATTACGATTTCTCTTGCATTACAGTGGAGCCACCCGTTTGTTTTCAAAACAGGGAGTGAAAGCAAGAAATGAGGCTGCTGTCACTGCTGTCCGCACCCTGTGGCTCAGGTGCACAAGGCAGGAACAGGCTCTTCCTGCTCAAATGAAGTAGTGGGACACAACGAGCTGGAGAAATTCAGCCAAAGGAACAGCTTTGCTTACTTCTGCTTTGGCTTCCTCCGCAAATGTTTTTTTTCTCAGCACTGGTTGATGGGTTTCAGACTGAGGGAACATTAGGAAATGAAGAGGGAGAAGGCTGTGACACATCGCACGCGGTGCCAAGGAATGGTGGTGACGCACGGCAGCTGGCGGGGACCCTGGGCTGCCCCTTGCTGGTGCTGCTGCACGGAGCCACCCTCCCGGCACCCTGCTGTCCTGGCACTGCGGCCCTGCCATCCTGGCTGTCCCAGCGCGCCCACTGCTGCCCTGCTCGCCACCTCCCAGCACCAGCTGCAGCTTCTCTGCTCTTGCCAAAAGCTGGGCACCATCACCTGGGACTCCACACCTCCCTCAGAGGTGACAGTGGCCGGGGCCATGCCAAGAGGACAGCGGCAAGGTTCGCGGCATCTCCAGAAACCTCCCCCTTAAGGGCAGGGAAGCGGGGCAGCAGGAAAGCTGCCTGGACCTGGCAGCTGCTCAGCACAATGTGTTCCCGGGGCCGACGGCATGTTGCGGAGCACAGCATCGTTTGGAGCACAGCGTCTTTTGGAGCACAGCATCGTTTGGAGGCTCAGCGTCAGGCCAGGTCACGCAGGGCCAGCGGAGGGTGAGGCATTACTGGACCAGGCTTCCATCCCAAGGGGAGCATCCCTTCTGCTGCGCCCTGTGAGCTACTCCCTGCAGTCTCTGCCAGGTGCTCTTGGAAATGAGGTCGTGAGGTTTGACCAGCTTGAATTCATCTCCTAACCTCAGGAGAAAAGAGAAGAGGTCCTAATACGCTCAGAGCAGAGCTGAATCTGGTCTCTGGCTGACAAGTGGCTATGGACTATACACAAAAATGCTCTAAAGCTGACTGCACCAAATGTTTCTTCTCCACCTAACGCAGTTGTTTGGGATTCAGTTAGAAACAGAACTGCATCTTGTAGTTTTTAATAAAGCTCTTGGCGAACAGTTCAAACACTGGTGGGGGGAAGAGGGAGAGAGAGGCTGAATTTATGGGAGCGAGAGGAGATCATTTGCTTTCTTAGGAATTGGAAAAGATTAATGGTGTGCAAAGGCTCTTGGATTCATTCTTCACATAGCAGAATGGTTAGAAGACTTACCGACTTGATGTTCCTCATTCTGCCCTCCCCAGGTGGCCTGGAGACTGTCTGAACTGTGGAGAAAAAGGAGCGGGGAGCCATCCTGTGTCAGTCCCCCACGAGGAGGGCAACCGTGGTACACTGGGGACGGAGGAGCACCGAATCGCACAGAGGCTTGCTTTGCTGGGAAATTAAAAAGCTACTTCTTATTTCTGTAAGTGCTGCTCGTGTGGGAAGGTGACGGCAACTGCAGAGCTGGTGGGAGCACAGGGCAACAAAGCAGGTTCGTCCTGCCAGCACGTACCCATTCCTGGAGCTCAGGCCGCTGATGGCACAAAACCGTTCCATAACAACAACCCGAACTTTGGGAAGGTCCCTCTCCTACCACCGGCATTTTGCAATCAACATGTTACATGCTGGGTGAAGCCCAAAGTAAGGAAAAATGGAAGGAAAAAGACAGGAATTTCCCAAGTCCCCCTGAACAGCCCAAAGCTCCTTTCCAATAGCCAAAACCCACCTGGCTGCACAGGGAGCGCGGTGGGGAGGGATGAAAAGCCACTGGATGCACATGGGGAACCACAGGACGTGACTTCAAGACAAGCCAGGGGCTGTGCTGGAGGGACAGTCTCCAGGAGCGTAAACTGGCTCAGGCATTTCTTCCAGCCTTACCCATCTCATCATCCCACTGGACTCGGGGATGGCAGACAGCCCTTTTCCCCAGAGGCTCATGCCAAATGCAGCCTTTATACACAACCCGCGAGGCTGCGCGCAGCCCGACACACCCAGCATCGGAGATGGGATGCAGAGGTCACCCGGAGAGCGTCAGCAAAAGAAGCCACTGACCGTGCGTCCCCTGCCTGAAGTAACAGTCATGTCCCCAAAACCAAAGTTACGCTGGAAACCAGATGAGAGGATGGGCAGAGAAACTCGCTTTCCATTGTTGGGTCATCATCAGAGGAGCATCGAACAGATCTCCGAATTTCTCCATGCTGCTGTAGCTGGGAGATTGCGAGCCAACAGCCCTGCCGCTTGGCTGGGTACAAGTGCAGGACTGAGTGCTTTCAGGATTTCATAGACAGCCAAGGAGCAGAGTCAGCTATGGAAAATTAAACTCCTGTGCTATTTGTGAATGTCTGTTGTGCTCCAGTTTGGGGGTAGAAGGCTGCAGCGGTGCTTAAAATACTGCATTTTGAGGCAGCAACGACTTCTCAGCAGGCCACGATCAGTCTTATTTTTCAAATAATATTAGGAAATATAATGTTTGCTCCGTCTGAGAATGAATGAGGAACTTGAGCAAAACGGCTAAACATAAAAGTTCCTGGACATCTGGAAGGGATTAGTCAGGAAGGTGCTTGGGACAAGGAGTTCAGGCAAGTTCAAGAGACACCTACTGTATATTTGTTTCCACAGGAGGAGGGAGGAGGAGTGAAAGGGTTGAGGGGAAAAGCAGGAAGGGAGGATTGAAATAAAACCTACGCGGGACTGGCAGATAAGGCGAGTGATGAGAACAGCCTCCATTCTGCGGAAGCGCAGAGTGCAGGACGGCCTGGAGGATCTGCTGGAATGGAAGGGGCTGGATGCAGCAACAGGGGATCAGCCACGGTGGCCAAGAGCCGGGAAAATAACTGCTCGTGCCCGTCTTTGCCAGGGCAGGCAGCGGACTCTGTGCTGAGCACATCCGTGCCGCGGGAAAGCACCTCCCTGCTTCTCAGCCAGAGTGTCCCCACTCCACCCACAGCAATCGGCAAGTTTTGCACCCCCTCCCTCTTGGAGCTCACCCACAACTCAACAGGGCAAATGCTGCGATAAAGTCAAGAGCAGCAGAGAAACACTAAAGTGTAGCCAGCCAAGCGCTAGGAACGGAGCTACACGGCCCATTAATGTAGATGGGAGAATGTTTGTTTTATCTCTGAGCGCGTTAAGCACTCGCACAGCCTCTTGGGCCCCGCAAAATCACAAAGGAGTTCTGCTTCAGGCCAAGATGAAAATCTCAAAGAATAAGCACAAAAACCACCGGGGCTTGTGAAACCCATGCTTGGTTTGTTAAATGACTCACGAAACTTTTTATCACATATTTCTGCCTCCGACTCACTTTATACTGAAATTCAGGTGCCAAATCCTTGGTCTTTTTCCTAACCATGGACCCTTGTAGTAAATTCGATTTTGAAATCTGCTTGAAATCCAGGAGCTTATGGTGAAGCAGAGCTTTTGGGTTTCTTTGAAAAGCCTGGGGTTACCCTCAGCGGGTCCTCCTTTCTGAAGCAGAGCTGTGCAGAGACACCGCAGCATCAGAAGCTAACTTTCACCCTACGTGAAAAAACAAACCAACCAGATAGAAGTCAGATGCTCCCTATAAATGTTCGTGGGTATTCAGATTCAGTAACTGATTTTAGTTTGTGCTTTCCCTGTAAGTGAAGAATAACTATTTTCAAATTAAGTTAGCAGGAGGCAAAGCTGAAAATCAAAGCATGAGCTTTGTGTTTCCTGAAAATTTTCCTTTAACAAGGTAGCTCCAGCTGCTAACTTTGTTTTATTGCATTCCTGAAAGACAGATCTCCGTGCAAGAATACTTGAAGAGCTCTGCTCCAAAAGTAAAGGCACTCAGATTTATTTCTATTTTGCCTGTTCGCCTCAGAGCCCTTGATACTGCCCTTACCCACTGGCCTTGCTCAGGTATCGCACAGGCTGAGCCCCTGGCCCCACATTCAGCCCCCCCCGGCCGCGGAAGAGGAGCTCCCCACTTGAGTGACCCCCACTTGAGTGCTCCCAGGTTAATTGCTTAGAAACTGACTGCCCACACCGTCCATTTTCACGGTGGGAACCTTCGAACCCGCAGAGATGCCCCAGCTAATGCCAGCTGAGGGTCTCACACACATAAGGAACCATGTTCTCATTAGCAACTGGGGACCTTGGCAGCCGTCCTGGGCGGTAACACCCGGATCCTGAAACGGAACAAACCCACAGTTGTATCCAATTAGAGCGCTCTGATGTGGAGGTTCAGTCCTGCCCTTCCAGAACACTGCAGACAAACGCAGATGATGACATGGTCCATGAGCCAGAAAGAGTATGGAGTAATTAATCACACCAAAACTTCAATGAGCACCTCCTTCACCCCATTTCAGTCAGGTCACAGCTACTTTTAATTCAGAAGGCGCTCTCAGCACTTTTAGCAGGGCTGCTGTTGGCCCACAGACAGACATCAGAGGGCTAAACTTCTGGGAGGAGCGGAAGGGCCACCACCCAACTGTTCTGAAGACCTTCCAAAATTTAAATCCATTTATTCTTGATGCAGCTGTACTAAAGACAGACTGACAGAGAAGCGGGGTGTTGAAGGGCGTGTGTGCATGTAAACACAATTCTGCATCCACGACCACCCCGATTTATTGGTTTATGATGATGATCCCTCGAGGCCTGAGCAAGGATGACACGCCAGGATTCACCCTGCCAGCATCCGCCTTTGTGCCCTTCAAGCCACACGCGATGACCACGAGGCCGTACAGCCGCTCTCTGTTCGCTTCCCTGCTCTCCCTCAGCCCCCATCCCCAAACCAGAACTGCACAGGTGACCCGCTGCAGTGACAGCCGTCGGTGCTGGCAGAGGTGGTGCACACTCGCCATTAGCCGCGTAGCTCGGCAGCACACCCCCAACACAGGCAACACCTCTGCGCCTCGGCTGCAGTTCAAAACCATGTCAGAAATGAACAGGAGGTGGATGACAGAGACCGCTGTCACCTCTGCTCTTCACTGTACCACAACGTTCAACCTCTGTTTGTCAGGGGGATTTCAGAGCCGCAGCCCCGGCAGACACCAGCTCTAGGCTCAGCGACAGCCAGGAGGGCGTCTACACAAAGCTACTGCAGTCTGTGCCACCCCACAGCACACACTCGCCCTTTCCTTAAAATCAGAAGCCAGCCAAGTCCCTAGGGAAGATGCACGGGCTGAACACGAGCAGCAGGAGATGGCTAATGACATTCACCTATGCTGCTTCACTGACTGGAACCTGAACACGGGACGGGAATTTCTAAAGCTGGGAGGAGTTTGTGGCTCAAATCAAAGCTCTGGAAAAGGAAACTAGATGAGATTGCTCACTCCGCTGTGGGCAGGAAAATAAATGCCTTATGCTGAACTGATGCTGTGATGCAACCCATAGCATCAGCAGCACACTGACAAAATGAGTCAGGGACAGGTCACGGGGAGACAGAGCCACTCAAGAAGGATGGGAAGTGCTTTGCATGCGGAAGTGTCTGCATGGGGACTGCTGTACAGCCCTTTGCTAAAGCAACTGCATTCTTGGATGATGTGCCAAACCGGCATCTTCACTGCATCATCTGCTTTATCTTAAGCTGAAGCAGCAGGAGGAGGACTCCGTTCCCCACCACCCTGGGAAGGAGGAGGCCCAGTGAAAGGCTTGGACCAGCCGCACTGTGACTCACAGCACGCGGTTTCGCTGCAGCCTCGCACAGGGTCTGCGGGGGACACACAGAGCAGAGGCCACTTGTCCAGCCACGAGGATAGGGTCAGCACCAGCGAGTGCACCAGGGTCCGCCGGCGACGTGGGGCACGCAGGCACGAAAAGTAACTACCTTCAGCAGCAGAGGAGGACCACCGAGCCGCTGAGCCCCCAGCAGCCCCCAGATCCCTGCCCCATAGGTGCTGGGAGCAGAACGTGCCTGACTTCCCCAGGCTTCACGCCCTGCCCTTGGCAAATGCCCACTTCACCAGCCGTGATGCACAGAAGCCAGACCAATGCCAGGAGGGTGACGTTTTTCTTTGCCATCCAAACTGTATGTAAAGCACCATCCGGTGAAGAGCTGCCAGCGGTCGGGGGGCACCGGCAGCCCCTGGCCCTGCACCCCCAGCAGGCTCCCGGGCCCAGGGCTGCTCTCCACAGGTCGAGCAGTGCCCTCGGGTGGTGAAAAGCACAGCCCGGTCTGGAGACCCACTGTGCTGCAAAAACAGCCAGCACAAGCACATCTGCAACCTGTCCAAGCACAATTCTGTATTCAGCCTTCCCTGAGAAGCTACAGATCTTACCAAGTATGTTCCCAAGAGACAGGCCACTTTCTGGGAACCTCACAGAAAGATGTCCCTAGAACTGTCAGCAGCTGCTCCTGCCACAGAACGTGAAGTTTTAAGCCTGCGATTTAAACGTGCCCTAGGAGAGATATCAGAGGAGCATACTCTAACACATTTGAGTGAGTCAGAACTCAGGTGTCTGTGCACCTCCATAATTACATTTTCAAGACAAATTTGCTCCTTCCTCTTTAATGTACAGCTAGGGTGAAAGCAAACACACTGCTCAGAGGCACGAGGTGCAAACTGTTTTTAAGCCCTGATTTGACATCTTTTATTTATTTCTATGGACAGTACCTAAACATCCTTCTTACACGGTATCAGCCTGCTGGACCTTACATTACACTCACTCGCAGAGCACCTCAAGTTAGTAAGTCTCAACAGTTTTTTCTGTATACAAAATATCCATGGCAGGCCAAAGAAGGGACTTCTGTAGCCAAAGGTGACTCCCTTCCATCTTCATGGCTTGTTCAGCTCAGCCTCTTCTTCAGACACCATGTCCGTCTCCACTTGACAATGAAACAGTCCAAGCATTGCCTGCTGAGACCAAGGACCCAGCTCCTCCAGCTTCCAAAAAGCACCAGTAAAGCTTCCTCAGTCCATCATCCCCGTTGTGGTCATCTCAGCACACACCAGGCTCTCCTAGAGGCTGGCCCCCGCCAGTCCCTCCTGTTCTCCACCTCGTGAGCAGCACAGCTCTCGCTGGTTGTCCACAAGCAGAGAGATCTTAGGAAGTGTATCTGAGTTGGAAGGAAAAAAAACTAACCCCATGAGCTTAATGCATTTTATTGGTATTCTGTACCCACAGAAACTTAGCTTGTTTCTAAAAGCAATAATGAAAAACGCAAGTAAAGTTAACTTTGCAGACCAAGTGGAACAGATTACTAAGCCCTCGCTGCACTGCGAAAGTGGATGTTGCTTCCAGCTGTGCCCGGGGTGTGACAGCCAGTATTTACGACTGAAGTCCCTCAGGAGATCCTAGAGCAGGCCGCAAAGATCACCTGCAACCTGAGCGAGGTCACCCCCCGAACCGACAGCGACCCAGCAAGCAGCACTGGGCCTAAGCGAGAGCCAGGCCCTCCGCCTCCAAGGCCACGACATCAGCTCCACGGCGGCCCACTGCCCCACACCGGCCCGGCCCAGCCAGCAGCAGAGGCACCGCCATGGCGACCCGCCGACCCGGAAGCACTCCCTGACCCGTGGCGTCATTGCGCCGCGCTGGTCCCCGATTGGCTGGGCAGCGGCCGCGGGGCCTGAACGCTACAGCTCCCGGCGTGACCCACGCGACCAGCGCGCTGATTGGCTGAAGATACTCTCTTAAACGGGCGCGCGGCCGGTGAGAAGGACTGAACATGGCGGCGGTCTGCGAGCCCTGGCGG